>CM043120.1:5798510-6398510 GCA_023701765.1 Hylyphantes graminicola
AACTATTTATTTTCGAACTATGTATACATAAGTCTAAACTATAAGTTATGCAAAGTTATTAAAAATTCCTTATGAGGTACATATTAACATTTTAAGTGTATACATTACTTGAGTTGTAGTTAAAAGTCATGTAGTGTTATGCAGCACACCATTTTAAATTTTCTTTTTTTTATTTAAAATCCACTTTTTGAATATTTTAACTATTCAGTGCATTTAGAAAAAAAAAGTTCGAAGAAAAATCAATTTTCTATCCTTGGAGAATAGAATTCTTACCTTTTTTTGCTGGGGGCTAAACCTATTAATATTAAATAACTACAACACAATTAATTTAAGATTATTTTTAAAATATTAACTTGGCTTGTATAGTATAAGAGCTTCAAAAATTTCCTCAGATATACGACCTTTTAAAAAAGTTTAAGTTAATTTATTTTTATACGAAAAAAGCTGTAAGCGATAAAAAATATTTTAAATAGATTAAAGGGTATAATAATAAATGCAAGAACATACTCCAATTTAAAATTAGTTTTCTAAAGATCTTAAAAATATTTGTGGTATTTTTGTGACAGTGGTGCAAGTCAGTATTATTATTAATTTGATTTGGTTGCATTTGTGACTTATACTAGAGCAAAATGCTGGCTATTAAGGTTAGGTTTGAATTTATCATCTCACTAGAGCTACACGCTAGCTATTTTCGATGGGCGTCGTATTTTAGAACCACAGTCAAATGACGAGCCAACACCTGAATAGGCACCCAACACAACCGATAAGAGCGACATCGTACGCAGCGTTAGGACTTTGAAGGATATTTAACGCGCACTTCCTTACACGGGGCATTATTCGTCGGACATTGTTGGCTGCACGGGCCGTTTATAGGTCGGCAAATATTTTGTCGATGCCCGGAACCGAAACTGGGACCTTTCGCGTGCTAGGTCAGTGTCTAACCGACTTGGCTCCCCAGCCCCTGACTGTTGTTAAGAATTCTCAAACCTTTGAACCTTGATCAATTGACGCCAACAACTGGACGCGTGTTTAACACCTTCTGAGAGTGAATTGGTTAGACTTTGGTTAATTTAACGTGCCTCTGTCATCTCAACACTTTTATGCAGGTTGTCCGTAAAAGAATATCCGAGTTTCAAATTGTAATTGTATAAACTGTTATCGTTTGACAATTGTGGTTAAAGGTGACAAATAAAGAACAACTCCAACAGTTTCAGATAAGCCCATGCGCTTGTACCGCTACATCATTTTCACAGTTGCAGTGTCATCTATTCATTACTTGCTTTCATTACTACGGACTTGCTGTAGACAGTATGGGAGAAATTACATTTTCGTTTGGGTGTGACCCGTATGACTAAAGTCGCACACTTTGAGCACTAACAAGAAAAAGTAGGTTAGTTTTCCTTCAATTTCATGTATGATTTGTCATATTTAGTATAAAATAAGCTCCTGTAATATACCATTAAAACTCGGACATTCTCTTACGGACTCCCTGTCTAATAATGTCCAGTCATATAACATGGATCTTTTGTATATGTTTGACAGTGTATCTAAATAAATAGATGCGCACAGGGATGTATAATAGTTTCTGGTTTTATTTTCTTGATTCCATTGGTGGATCTGTGATCGGTGAAACAATATGGTTAACTCCATACACTCTTAAAACGAACGAGCGATTTTAACGCGGTCTGAGTCAATTTCACCCCTCCAGTCTGGAAAATGCACTTCCCCGGAACGCATGGATCCTTCGTTTGTTAAACCTCCGACAGGAACGCTCCAAAGTAGTGCTTTTAACTCAGTCTGAGTTAATATTCACTCCTTTCCAGTGTCGAAAATGCACTTCTCCTACTGGAGTAGATTTCACTCTTTTGTTTTAAGAGTGTACACTGTATTGATCAGGTGTCACGAGGGCACATAGAACAGACCAATTTTTTTGTTTCACTCCTGCGGAACTGTTGCCACTCTAGACGTGAAACATACTAGCATAACGTAATTTCGTAAAAAATGCCGCATAACAAAATTTCGTGAAAAATGCCGATGTAAAGTAATTTCATGAAAAATGCCACCTAGCTTAATTTGGTGAAAAAAGTATCTGTGAAATAGCAGGGATGCTTCGATTAGTGTACATAATTGCCAGTTTTATGAACTTTTTGTGAAAATTATGTAAGAAGTAGCCTTATAACGCAACATTTCAAAATGCGTTAAATTTAATTAGCATTTTTTTTACTGAAATGACTTTATTTTAAAATAAAGAAAAACACGTAGTAATACTACATTTAAATAAAATACTTAAACGTTTCGATCTGTACCATTATCAAATCAAGCATTATTCCCACGAATATTTTAACGCGGGAAAAATTAAAAAAAAACTTCCACCGCATTCATTACAAGTTAAATCCGATACAGTGATGGATTATGTTGGCTTATGCTCAAAAACTAACATAATTTCGCGTAAAAAACAAATCTTTTCTAAAAAGCGAGATGCATCAGCGTAATTAATTACCTGTTTCGCGTAAAATTCGCGTAAAAAATTGTGTTTTTTAATTAACGAGTTTTTTTCTACCCGAGGCTTTTAGAAAAATAAAATCGAGAGGAAAATCCTTTAAATCTAAAAGTGATTAAATTGGGTAGTTTAGAGTGTAGGATAAATAAGTGGATTGAGTTTTTTTCTAAGGTTGTTTTTTCGATATTTTTTTTGGTACTTTATAAGCTAGGAAATGCCAGTTTTTGTTGCATATTTGAATTTTTAACGTGAGTTTTGTTTTTTTTAGCTTTAATTAATTTTAAGTAATCATAAATACAATATCCGGTTTGTAAGATGAGAAATCATTGAAAATGACGTAGACCCTTATTGGTGTAGTTTACAAATTAAATAGGAAAATTATGTTTTGAAATGTTGTTAATGAAATATTGTTAAAAAAATGTAAAGTGGTATTTAATGGATTACACTGTATTTGTAGAATTAATACTCTAGAAAGTAAACATAAGAAAATACGTAAGAAATTGTTTAATTTGTTTTAGTAAATGTATGGATGTATGTAAGTGAAGATGAAAAATCGAGTTTTTAATTGTTCAAGAAGTCCGAAAAACTTTTGAATGCTCCAAAGATATTGGCTTTTTTGTCGATTAGGAATCATTGAAATGAAGAAAAATTGTAATTTTTCTTTAGTAATTTTATAGAAACTTACATAAAATTATCCGCACCATATAATACATATGTTTATGCACCAATAATACATATGTTTACAAAATATTATTATTCATTACAAATTTTCTTTGTAAAAGCATGTTAGGTCACATCAAGAACTTTTTGTTAATAAAAGTAAGTTTTATGTCTTTAACGAAGATTAAAACATATCAAAGTAAACGTTGATGGGATTAGGAATCTTGTTACGGGTTGAAGTGATGTACGTTATTTGGCTTGTTTCAGATTTGGTATTTTCTTTTATCTTTCGTTTTTTTTTATGTCCATGTGGCATTGATTCCCCAATAAAACGTGGAGAAAGAATTTATTCACATTTAGCATCTCTGTTGCCACTCAAGACATGAAACAAACCAATTCGAGAGTCAGTTTCATAACACGTTCACGCCGGGGCAAATATCTTCGTTTATCCACGTGAGGTGGAGCTGTCTTATATCGTTGCGCTTCGTCAGGCGAGTTAACACTTTGCGAGTTCGAAAGAGCTTAATGCGAGATCACAACTAGTGAAAATACAAGGTAGATTATATGCCGCGAAAAAAGTTTTTCAAAAGTAACGACATATTATGAGTGTTGTAAGGGCCAGCCTGCTTTATGGTTGGAATGTTTGGAAAAGCTGCATATGTATAAACAAATAATTGTTACCAATTTAAAATTTGAAGGTTTATAAAACTCAATATTTTTTTTTCTATAATGTTGAGAAAAATAAACTTATTCTTTGACGACGTCTTTTCTGAAAACAAATGACTCACGTGTTATATGAACGCGCCTCACGGGATAGTTAAGCGTGAATCACAAGTGGGCCACTTGGGCCTTGACACCTGAATAGGAACCCTACGCAACCTTTAGGACTTTGAAGGATATTTAACGTGCACTCCCTCCACACTTGTTATTATTCGTCGCACATTTTGGCTGCACGGGCCATTAATAAATCGGCTTTTATTTTGGCGATGCCCGGACCCGAACCTGGGACCTTCCGCACACTAGGTGAATGCCTAACCGTCTCATTAAACCCCAGCAAGCACTGAAGTCAAAATACATTTCTTTGGCAATTAAGTACCGGTCTTTATATCTCCCTCGTTTCCACACGGCCTTTCACTCTCAACCTAATGCCCCCACTCAAGGGAAGGGACATCTCTACAAGCAGCCGTAATGGGGATCCGGCAGAGAACACGGACGACGAGTAGCACAAATGTCTTCGGGGCCGATTTGGACATTCGTTTCGGATAGTAAGGGTTGTGACGGTACGAGAATGGTTCAGTTCTTTTTTTAAATAACAGGGCCTTAAAATCTGTAATCAGGGGTTGGGGAGGCCAGTCGGTTAGGCAATCGCCTAGCATGCGAAATGTTCCAGGTTCGGGGCCGGGCATTGCCAAAATAACTGCCGACCGATAAACGGCCGGTGCAATCAGAAATGCCCGACGATTACCCCATGCACGCTAAATATCCTTCAAAGTCCTGACGCTGCGTACGATGTCACACTTAACGGTCGAGTTGGATGCTTACTCAGGTGTCGGCTCGTCACTTGACTGTGGTTCTAAAATATGACGCCCGTCGCCAATAGTTCTCGTGTTGCTCATGTGCGACGAAATTTCAAACTAAACTAAAATATGTAATCTGGATAGAAACATACAACTTACAAACGATAAAACAATCTAAAAAATCATAATATAATTATTTATTGTTATGCTGTGTTTGGCTTTCAATGCTACACGACATTTTGGTTAATTCGTATTATATATTTAAAGAGCTTTAAAAAATTTCTGGACCACTGATTCGACCTCGCCATCGATATCAATAGCACAGATGAATATTAAAGTAACCCTAAATGCATTGCTAGGTTGCCTTTTTTTATTTCCTGCTTTCTTTTACCACAGAAAATTTGCTTATTCGACAGAAAAAACTTGCCGACCCTATAGTTTTTTCCATCAGCAGAAACGATTCATATTTAATATCGCTTAAAAGTTTGATTAGTTTAAATTAGATTTTAATTATAATGCATTTTAATAATAAATCATTTGCATATTTTTTGTTTGAATTGCTTTTCCATCCAACAAATTTGCATAAATCCAAGTTTCACTGGTAATTTCCTCGAACTTATAATATTTTCAGGGCCTTATAAATAATAAATTAACCACAACCGAAAGAAAAAATGCGACAAAATTCTTTAGTCATTTCTTCCTATTTATTTGGTAGTCTAGAAACCAATCTCAACAAATTTTTGTCGTATTTTCTTCTATGCACTCTCAGCTTATAGCGAATAGATAGTGCAACGTTCATTTATATAAAGCCAAAAGTTCCTCTGTCTGCTGCCCATAGCTATACACTCTTAAAACGAACGAGCGATTTTAACTCAGTCTGAGTTAATTTCACTCCTCCAGTCTGGAAAATGCACTTCCCCGGAACGAGTGGATCCTTTGTGTGTTAGACCTCCGACAGGATCACTCCAAACGAGTGATTTCAACTCAGTCTGAGTTAATACTCAATCATTTCCAGTGTCGAAAATGCACTTCTTCTACTGGAGTGGATTTCAATCTTTTGTTTTAAGAGTGTAACTGTGAGATATTACTCAAAATCAATTGTAAGTGACGTTTACTGTATCAAACCAACTTGTATTATGTTTATACTTATTTATTAACTTACTTATTGAATATTACTTATCTTTATTATATAGAAGACGGTCCATTATGCTATCGTATAGCAAATATTATTCCTAAACCTAATGAATTATTCACGACACACAATACAAAAGAAAAAAAAAGAACATTGTATGTCCTGTTTCATTTACAATAGAACCACGTTGTTCCGAGGAAAAATATAAGCATGGTAGTAAGAGCAAGTCTGGTATCTAGCCTGAGTGAAAACTGTGTAAGAACTAGGTTGACACATGATGCTGTTTGCTTCCGTATTAGGCTAATTTAGAATTTTGATGAGTGTCATAATAGGGTATTTGACTAATTTTTTTTATTGTCTTAAAATATTCTAATGTTGGTTTATCTTTATTCTTATGGTGCGTTTTTTTTAATTATGAGACCAATCACCGGAACTTTTCGATTGCACCTTGTACAGGGTGGTTATTAAATAACGCTCGCTATTTGGAGCGGTATGTAGCTTGAATGAATAATCCGAATGCAACAAACATCGAGACACTTACTAATCAAGAAGGGGGAAAAACAATGGAAGCATTAAAAACATGGAATCATAAAAAATAACCATAAAAAACAAACTCGTCTCTTGACCAGATTTCTAAATTACGAGGCGTAGTCAATTATGGCCAATTACGGCCAACACAGCTAATTACGCCTCGTAATTTAGAACCCTGGTCAAGAGACGAGTTTCTTTTTTTCGAAAAAGAATGGAATCATAAAACAGAAACTTGTATCTTGACTAAGATTCTAAATTACGAGGCGTAGCCAATTATGGCCAATTACGGCCAACACAGCCAATTGCGCTTCGTAATTTGGAACCCTGGTTAAGATACGAGTTTGTCTTTTATGATTCCGTTCTTTTCCCCCTTCTTGATTAGTAAGTGTCTCAATGTTTGATGCATTTGGATTATTCATTCAAGCTACAGACCACTCCAAATAGCGAGCGTTATTTTATAACCACCCTGTATTTCTAATTTGTAATACAACAAAAGCAACACTTTATGTAGGTTTATTCCATTTCATGTCGCCTCAACCCAACGGACTCCCAAAAACTACATTGGTTTTTGGATCCCATAAATATCCCGATCCCTTTTCAAAACCCGAAAGACAAAAACCTCGAAAAAAAGAAATCTCTTCTCTCGTGTCAGAGAAAAAGGTCTGGGGCGTGGCCGGGAATTCAATTCTTCCTGGACATCCTTCAATCCTCTTTTGTGGTGGCGGTGAGGGTAAATCTAAAGAAAAAGATAGATTTTTTGCTTGTTTTTGCATTTTTTTCTAAACGCATTTCTTATTACGCCAAACATAAAAACTAAAGTTCTTTATTATCAATAGCTTCCAAATTGTTATAGTAGTTATGTAACACTATGAAGAGGATTTTGAACTAGAATCTTGTAAAACTATTAAGAATTGGATATTTTAAATCTATTGATATGCTTTTTACTCTCTTGTTTCTATGTGTTTTTTATATAATGCTACAAACTTTTGCCGATAAAAAAAATTTGGGCACTGATATCTTAATGATTTTAGTTCATGACTTATATTAATGTTTGTTAAGCATATTTAAATTTAAACGATGGAAAAACATTTAAAAATTGTAAAGATATCATGTTTTGCGTAAGCGTGATTTTTGAAGCATATTTTACTATAATTTTACACAAATACTGAAAAAAATGTGTTTTTATGATTCACTTTCTTAAAACTATTTTTATATTCATAACTAATAATAAAATCGCTCAACGTCATGCTTGAAAAAGAATTTTCAGGAACTTGATGTCAAAGGTGATCGGCCATTTTAAGTTAAAGTCACCTATTTCGAAAATATTGAACGGACACATTACATTATTACACATTGTATTATTACACATTGTATTATTAATTACATCTTCTTTATTTTTATTTCAATTTTATTTCTAGTCCCGATACATCAAATCACGTGATATAAATATAACAACAAAAAGTTAAAACCAAAAAACACAAACACTGCAATACCATAAAGACAACAATATGTTTATTAAACTGAAACCTGTTCCGAAAGTAAGTACAAAGTATGAATAAAGGACATAACAAGAACTTTTATCTGTAAATTCAATTTTTCTTTAAACTCAATATGGAATTTTCTACACGTCCTCTGAACTATTTTTCACTGTCATACACGGACAGCAGAACTTCAAGACGCTGACACATTTGGATTGAAGCCACCCAATGAATCTTTGGCGACGTCCCCGAGTTTCTAAAACAGTTGTACTGGTAGAATCCACAGGCAGATTTGCTTCAGCAGAGTTGTGTCCAACAGAATTTTTTTTGAGGATCTCCTCTTGGCACTCTTTACTTGGAACATCAATAGATGAGAAATTCGTTTCTTTGTAATCTTCATGACGTTTTAATAGTGATTTTATGGCTTCGACAAACTCCAGTGTTGCCTCCAATGAAGTGGATTTGAATCCAGAGGCACAATCTTCAACGGTGAATTTTGAATTACTTTTAACACTTTTGTGTAATTTGTTTGTCTTTCTACTTTCAAGGCCAACATATTCCCTTTGGAAATAAACTTTGTCAGCCATGGGCTGAGCTTTTAGCATCTTTTCTCCTTTTATGTTCCCGGAGTTTTCAATGAGATCCTTGATCCTCAATCTAAGGTTTCGAATCTTTTCGGAAAGCGGAATTCCATATTCGGCAGAAAACTTATTTGTAGATTCAAATGCAAAATTTTGTTCAGAACAAGCTCTAAATTTGGATGTCATCTGACTTGCTTTAGAATCCAATTCTGACACTTCTAATCCATATTTGAGATCTGTAAAATTGACTTCCGAAAGAAATTTCGTTGAATTGCCTTGATCATAGATTGACGCTTTTGATACTTGTGGCTCACTGAAACTAATAACATCTACCATCATTTGTGGATTGTTCACACCAGAATAGTTAGCGGTTCCGTAACTGTCCTTGAGAATTTCGCTAGATGAATGGTACCACTTTTCAATTTCGGAGTTTGGCGACATTTCTGTCATGACTGGAGAGTGCCTTGATAACAATGTCTGTGTTTCAAATGTCTTGATATCCTCGTCTTCCGTCGTATTAAAATCTTCTAAGGCCATATTGAGGAAATCGCTTCCTTCATTTGAAACATCTTCATAGGAGAAGCCAATTTCATCGTCATCAAAACAGCCGATGCAGTTATCATCAAACTCTGATTCGCCCATGTAGACTGTAATATAGAAAAATAAATACTGTTAGTCTAAAGCAATTTATTCTTTTAAACCATATTAACCACACTGACACAATTATTTTACTTGATGATCCTACTTGACAAGGAGTTGCGCGTTTAAATCTATGCTGATTTGTTAACTACGGATTGCATTGTAAAGGCCTAGATAAACTGTAAGGTAAACTGTTTCTAAAAGAAAATCTGAAATTTGCTGCACATATCAAGTAATATTGAAAAATTATTGATGACACGCGTGCCCAAAAGCTTTGAAAATTGATTTTAAAAAAGCTTTATTTTTAAACATATGTTTCAAGTCAAACATTATTTAACTCTTTGAGTTAAAAAAAAAGTGACGCAATAGTCGAAAACAAGTGGATCTCTTAAAGAATAAAGTTTTTTTTTTCTATTTTAGGTACAATTTTATATTAATATATTTAAAGATAAATCAACTATTTGACTGGATAAGCTTAAAATCAGATTTCTGAAAATAATTTAAATATTGTGACTACCCAAAATTTTAAGTACTAGATACTATGCACACATAAAATAATGCAAAAATTCTACTTACGGTCGCTATTCCAAATATCATCAGGCACATTCACAACATCAGATCCCCCAATCAAAAAGGGATGTTGCTTTGCTGTAATGGAAGTAGCTCTTTCTGTAGGATCCATCTTTAGAAACCCGTGGATGAAATCAATGGCCATTCGGGAAACTTTGTCCTCATTCTGTTCAACTTTATGGAATGTCACATCAAAATACTTCTTAAAAACCTGTTCCTGTAAAAAACGAAGAAGTGTTTAAAGAAATTCTCACTGCAGTAGAACTGTGAATACTTTCCATTTGAATTCTATTTCTAGCAAGCCCGCTCACTTCTTCAGAAAAGAAGCTGGAACGGGCACTACAAAAAATTTGTGTCATTAAATCTTGTAAATAATTATATTTTATTTGTAAAACTTGGCGCGGTATTGATTGGGAAAATTTTTTGGCTTAACATGTTTCTTAAAATATTAATGTGAGGTGATCAGAGTGTAAATATCACTAGGAAGTATTGGTTCAGCTCAGCCACACATGACTTTTTTTGCTATGACAAATGTACCAATTGTGGATTTTTAGTAGTGAAACGTTAAATTTTCACGTGACACATAATTTTGCAACAGAATTGATCATATCGACAATATTTCCAGGTTAAGGGGTCACAGGAGTCTTAAAAATGTGCAAAGAAAGAACTACAAAGTATAGTTTGATCTTTCATGTAATTTTTTAACTGCTCAATATATAAGTATAATTTTTTTATATATAATTCTATAAGATTTATTTAATATAAAACAAATTTTAAAATTTATGAAACTTTAGCCAAAACTAAAATAAATTATATTATACATAAAGCTATATGAACACATGGGATTAGGCTTGCGCTTCAAATTGTGAGGTCAAAATTGAAAAAATGACCAAGAAAATGACTTTATATTGTACAAATATGTACAAACTAGGACTTATACCTAAATTCTCAGCACAATTTTAATTAGAAATTATTTTAAGAACTTTTTTCTAAAAAAATTAATACAAATTTTAAAATTTTGATTTAAAATTTTTTTAAAAATAATTTCTAATTAAAATTGAGCTGAGAATTTAGGTATAACTTCGTACTAGTTTGTACATACTTGTACAATATAAAGTCATTTTCATGGCCATTTTTTTTCAATTTTGACCTCACAATTTGCCGCTCAAGCCTAATCCCATTGTGTTCAAATAGTTTTATGTTTAATATCATTTATTTTAGTTTTGGCTAAAGCTTCATAAATTTTAAAATTTGTTTTATATTAAATAAATCTTATAGAATTACATATAAAAAAATTATACTTATATATTGAGTAGTAAAAAAATTACATGAAAGATCAAACTTTACTTTGTAGTTCCTTCTTTGCACATTTTTAAGACTCCTATGACCCCTTAAATCTGGAGCATAAGCAGATACGAATAGATATTGTTTGCATTATTGTTTTTTATAGATGCTCCTCAATATTAAATATCAGATTGGCTACCAAATAAGTCAATTTTTCTCGTATTTGAAAACTTAATGAACAGGGTGTCCGTAAAATAATGTCAGAGTTTTAAATCGTAATAGTATCAATTGTAACCGTTCGACAGTTGTGGTTGAAGTTTCAGATAAGCTCATGCGCTTGTACCGCTACATCATTTTACATTTGAACTGGCTGCTGCTTCCAGTACACCAGACTTGCTGCTTCCAGTATGGAAAGAATTACATTTTCGTTTAAATGTGTGCCGTATCACTGAAGGCTCACACATTGAGCACTTATAGGAAAAACTAGGTTAGCTTTCCTTCAATTTCATGCATGATTTGTTATATTTAGTATAAAATGAACTCCTGTAATATACCATTAAAACTCGGACATTATATTACGCACACATTAACTTTTGTAAACAAACACCAAAAGTGGGGCCTACCTGCAAAATTTCGTTCAATGTTGGGTGGACATCCATGAGCCAGTTGTGCTCAATGTGTGGCAAGTTATTGGACAAAAAGAAGTCCGTTAAGATTTCGACAGTCATGATGCCAAATGCCCAAATGTCACAAGGCTTTCCTTCTACGGTATCGGCCTTGTAGAATGCTTCGGGTGGCTTGTACATGAAGGGTGACCCAACTTTGACACTGAAGAATAGAAAAAGTATAATTATTGTACATAAATTCATGACAAATTTCAATTAAATGTCGACGGAATTTTAAAAAAATGTTCACATTGTTCACTTATAGCTGAAAGTTCTCAAAGAAAATCGATGTTTATCAGTAGAAACAATTTTGCTAAGACGCCTTAATAATAAAAATAAAAATAACAATTTTACTTTCGTGTTTTACAATTTTAGTTTAGTGTTTCAATTTCACTTCCTTGTTTACTCTCGTGTTTCGTGTACTTTAGAATTTTAACCACCAATTTTGATAAAAAATAATGAATATAATAAAAAATAAGATCTAAAACGCATGTTGCCACACACACGCATCATAATTGGTCAACCATTTGGCGGAAAATCCTAATTTCTTTTGCGTACCAACCTGTGTATTCAATAGTTGCACTAATAACGGCAATAAATTATAACAATTTCACTTTCGTGTAATTGAATAAGAGGAGAGAATTTAATTGAATACCTGCGAATAGGCTTATCGGCCTTGCTCAAGCATGTGAAATCACAAAGCATAGCTGTGGAGCAATGTGAAATCAGCACATTGTCCTCTTTTACGTCCAGATGGACTAAATCCTTTTTTGTGGAGGTACTCCAAGCCACACAGTGTCTGACGCAACCATTCTTTGACTTTGTCCAAAGCGTCGACTTGCATTCTGAATTCCTTGTCAACCATCATGGCTCTGAGGCTGGTTTCTTGTATTGGCATCAGATACACAACGGCTTTCACGATGCTGAGATCCACGAATTCGGTGAGGGGGACGATATTCGGGTGGTCCAAAGTCGGCCACAGCAGAGACTCTGCTTCTGTGATCATTTTGTGGGTGACAATCTTGGCCGCGAAACTAGTTTGGTTTTCAGGATTGAACAACTTGAAGACATCGCCGTATGTCCCGGATCCCAGTACTTCCATGGCGACATAATTCCGTTCAATCTTTAACAGGTCAATAACTGAGTCAACAACATTCAATCTATCGGGTGTATGGTCTTTGGTTTTATCATTTACCGTATAAGTTGCCATTATTGAAAGAAATTGTAAGTTTGTAGGATTCTATTTTTTTGTAAAATTGCTTAGATTTCACTTTTAAACTTTAGAGCATTCAAAAAGTAGCTTCTATCTCAAAAGTTTGTTGAATAGTAACTTTTTTTCATTGTTGCTTTTAAGAATCGAGCCAAAAGGCATTGTTAAAAATATTGTAAACAACGAAAAGTTTATTTCTTTGACCATTTGCCTTATTTCAATTGTTGGAATTTTTATGTTATTATTGTGTAACAATTGTATTTGTTTCATATAAATATAACTGATTGAACGAACAAGAATGTAATCTTATGTAAACCAATATTTTTTTTTAATTTTGGTTTTAAAAAAATAAAATACTTAAACCTTGTACACAAGGCACTTTTCAGTAAAAAAAATTTACTCATGCTTTATTCAAAAGCCTGAACACATCAATTTAAAAAAAATTAATTTTTAATTATTTTATTTATACCTTTTTTATACATGAAGAACGAAATGTGTTGCAATGGCACGCAATTATAATTTTGTCTTTATTCACACAATACCCATATTTTTACCTAGTAGCTATAAAGGCCATTGAGATTTATTTAATAACATTTTAGAAATTAAATCTTTTTACTTTAATTTAGCCCCCTACCTTGAGGAGTCTAATTTTTAAATGCTGTAAAATTAACTAAATTTTTCAGTGGTTAATTAAAAATTAAAATGTATTTTTTTTAAATACTGGAACTCTTAAAGAAATTTGCCTTAAATCTAAGCCTTACGCAAAACGTCATAAGTAAAAAAAAATAATCCATTTGTCTTTAACATATTAAGCAGAGTCATTCATTGATCCTTCTTGTATGTTTGGAAATGAGATTTAAGCCTTTTTAACTTTTAATATTTTAGGAATTACATGAGATCAAAGCCATGTTTGCAGATATTTTTCAAAAATCAATGACATTTTAATATTTGTTAAATATTTGTGTTTATTGTTAAAAATTTTTTATTTAACGTGAACCATTATATAAACTACTATAATTTACTAATTTATGTTAATATTTCTGGAAATAATGTTTAGGGTACCATGTCCCCTTAAGCATTGAGATATAACTAATTATAGTATAACTATTTATTTTCGAACATATTTAGATATTTAACATTATTATGTTAAATAGTACTATTGCATTTAGAGAAACTCTTCATTTTTTCGTCAACAATTTCTAATGAATCTTATTCAGTTTTTCTTCTTCTTTAGACGAAGAAAAATGGGCGACACATGATTTGTCAGTGGCCTCTATCCACGTGATTAATTACGTCACCAGCATGAAGAGATGAATATTGCTGGATTTATGCACTGCAGTTTGTCTCCCAAGAGAATTGATTATTCTTGGTTTGGGATTGGATAAATATCGATTCCACTGTTATTTTCTTAATAACTACCAAACAATACAAACTTGTTAAAAAAATTTCATTAAAGCATAAAACTGTTAATCATATTAATAAATAGTGAAGTTTGAAAATTTTCATTCTCATATTTTTTTAACATTCATGATGAGCTTTTAAACAGCAAATCACTGTTTTTTAGAACAAAGGTCAAATAACGAGGTTGAAACCTTAACAGGTATCCAAATCCCCACTATTCCACTATTATCTTCTTTGGAAACCCAAAAAACTACAAACATTTTTAACCCTTTTAAGAGAAGCTTATTAATTTTTATTTTATTTCAAAAAACCTAAAATTTGCGAAATCGACTAACTATGCATAAAGAATGAAATAGTGAAAAGCAAGGGGAAAAATCTAAAATTTAAAGAAAAAAATTTGGAATTATTACTTTTTAAAAAAAAAATGTATAGCAATAATTTTTCAAAGCTTTATTTGTCAAAAATATTTCAAATTAAATTTTTAAACACTTGAAAATGCAAGCAGGAAGAATTTTAGGCCAATTTATTATTTTTTTAAAAAATAATTCTAGAGTGAATTTTATTTGTCTATGTTTTCATATTTTCATTTAACAGCAACAAACATTCTTTGATTCTTCAAAAGACATGATTCTTAAGCCTAACGATACAAAAGAAAAGAAAACTTATTCGAAAAAAGTGCAAATTTAATTTAGTGAGAAGAAAATCGCAAGTTTTCTGGTTCCAAATGGAATCATTGGGAGTGAAATTGTTCAATTATTAATTAATAATGGTATAAAAATATATTTGCTTATTTTATTGTGATAAATAATAGATAAGTACAAAACAGTATGTAGAGTAAAAGAACCATAGTTATCGCAGCTAAAGGTTACTATCAGATTAAATTAGATTTGTTGGGACATAATTTTTTTAATTAATAATGTACAAAAAATATCATTAATGATTTATTTATGATAAATGGTAGGTGTGTACCGAGATTAAAAGTTCACAATACCATTGGCTGAACTTTATACCACCATTGTTCACGATCAATATACCAAAGTTAATAGAGAGATAGTTAGTCTTGTCCACTACCGCTAGCTATCAGAGGTGCATCAGTTTTTTTTTTTTTTTTAAGCCTATTATCAGTCCCAAAAATTTAACTACCACATACACAAACTTCTGATATTCACAAAATAAGCTTATTTTTAGGTCAAATATACGAGTTCCAAAAGAGGAAAAAAAATTCAATTAAAAATTTTTATATGGTTTTTGAAATAATGCCAAAAAATTTGTAAACTGTGGAAAAAACACACCAAAATAAATAAATAAATATATATATATATATAAAATAGTATAAATATATATATATATATTTTATATATATATATAATATATATATATATATATATATATATATATATATATAATAATATATATTATATATAATATATATATATATAATTATATATAGAAAATAATACTATATATATATAATATATATATATATATATATATATATATATATATTAGGGTTGGGTCCTTATTAACATGGGGAAAAATAAATTTTCGATTTCAAAAAGTCTCACCCCCTCAATTTGTTCATTCATATGAAAAAATAATTCCTGCAAAATTTTAGCCAAATTAATAAATAATAACACGTGCCCCACGGGGCTTAAAGTTTTAAAAAACGCAAAATTTGTGGGTGTTTTTTAAAAAATTCCGTTATAAATCAATATCTATGCCAACTATGAAAAACTACTCAATACAAATGTTATAGAACATAAAATTTCCTGCAACTTTGTAATTTACAATTTCTAGTTAATCAAATCTAGTTAAAGCAAATATCTAGTTAAAGCAAATAAAAAACATTTTCTTTCATATGGTAATGGCAGAAAAGATGTTAAGCCTTTGTAACTGCTCAAGAGACTTAGTTGCATTTTTTTAAAGAAACCTAATGCGTTATTTTGAAATTGATGGAAAAAGCAACTTTGTATGAGTTTCAGTCATTTGTTTAATGGTGCATATGAAGTTCGTTTTACTAAACTATGCCTCGAAAATAGATATTTGTTATTGCTTCAATGAAAAACCAAGTTGCGGGTGCCAAATTGCTATCTCGTAAAGATTGCTACTCATATTCTTTTTAAATATAGGTGAAACAAACCTGAATTTTCGCAAGTGGTTCCTTTTTAATGGATGAAGATCTCAAATTTTAGAGGAAAGCATGTATTCTTGCCTGCGAAAGAAACAACTACGCAAGAACTATTATAATACACTTTCCATTACAGATATTTCATATTATTGAAAAATTTCAAGGAGCTAGATCCATTATTGGTGTAATTAAGAAAATTATTTAAAAAGAAGGGAAATACAAGATCTTTAAAATTCGTAAATTTGGCAGCTTAAAGAGGTGTGATGTTAATTGAAGAATTCAACTATCAATTTAACAAGAATGAATCCAAAAACAATTTATTTTACTGACTGCACAAGACTGTCACAAAAAATACACATCCTGCGATTAAAAAACTATACTGAAGCCATACATACTGTAATTAATAAATATAGTAAGTGGTAATTTATTTTTATTTATATTAAAATTAAGATTTATAAGCCAATGCCCCCTTCAACCCCCCCCCCCCCCCCCCCCTTCCCCCTCACGCACATATTGTGCCAGCAAACATTCTTTGATTAGGGACATTGTCTGTGATCTTTAAATTTCTAAGAATGTCGTTTGCTTATTAGCTACACAAATTGTTTGGTAGGTAATCTTTTATTTAATTTGCAAAAGTGCCAAATCCAAGAGACGACCCCATCACCCACATGACCACCCAGTGAAGCAATAAGAAATATCTGTTTTCGATTCATAATTTGGTAAAACCAACTTCAGATGCACCGTTGAACAAATGATTGAAACTCATACGAAGTTGCTTTTTCCATCAATTTCAAAATAACGCATTAGGTTTCTTAAAAAAATGCAACTAAGTCTCTTGAGCAGTTACAAAGGCTTAACATCTTTTCTGCCATTACCATATGAAAGAAAATGTTTTTTATTTGCTTTAACTAGATACAGTAATCATTAATAATACAGGAGAGAAGGTTGAGAAACACGTGGGTCCCTGTATGACTCCTGGTGTATCGCTTTTTCCATTAAAAAAGCTAACTTCATTGCGAAAGCAGCCCCCCCCCTTACCCACGCGACGGCCCTGACAGTCTTTAGATTGTGGTGTATTTTAAATGGTTTTTTTTAAATAAATATTTAAATCTGTCCCATTTTAGAGATTTTTAGGCAGGAATGATTAAAAGTTAACTAAATAATCAGTTTTAGGTAGCACCATTGTGATGGATAGCATTTGTGTAGTGTGGCCATGATTTGAAATTTCGTAAAATATCGCTCGTTCTTTTCCCTATAACTCGAAACCTGTTGCTCATAGATCAAAATTGTAAATTACAAAGTTGTAGGAAATTTTATGTTCTATAACATTTGTACTGAGTAGTTTTTCGTAGTTGGCATAGATATTGATTTATAACGGAATTTTTAAAAAAAACACCCCAATATTTTGCGTTTTTTAAAACTTTAAGCTCCGTGGGGCATGTGTTATTATTAATTAATTTGGCTGAAATTTTGCAGGAATTATTTTTTCATATGAATGAACAAATTGAGGGGGTGAGACTTTTTGAAATCGAAAATTTGTTTTTAAGGACCACCCTAATATATATATATATATATATATATATATATATATATATATATATATATATATATATATATATATATATATATTATATATATATAAATATAATATATATATATATATATTACCTAACAACACTTCGAGTTATATATTTTTAAGGTATCTGACCATATTATTAAAAAAAAATTTAGTAATTATTTAAGCCGAAATAGTTTAAATTGTGTTTTAAATATGTGGAACTGAAGTGAACTCTTCAAAAATCAGCTGAAACGTTTGTTAGCTATTTTCTGAATAAAAAAATAGTAGTTCTGACTTCTATTGAGATTTATGTGAAATATTGTCTAGTGAACAAAGAGTGGAGAATCGAATGATGTGTGTTTGGATGTCATAACGGGACATAAACATTTTGAAACAAATATTGAAAGTGATGATGCCAAATGGCATCACTGGGACTGAAAGGCTTAATAATAAAGAGATAATACTAGTACAAACTTTCACGCATCCAAATAACTATTTCAGTGGGATTGCCAATTATTCCCATCTATCGACACTAAAAGAGAAGAATATTTGATTTGGCCGTTGATAAATAGGATTGTCATCGCAATTGAAGAAAGTAATCTGATGACAGATAGGCCGGAATATATAAGTTACTCATGTCAATTGTTTCTGGAGTTTTGAGGTATGAGCCACTTTGGGGGTGTTTTGACGAGTTATGAAAGTTTTGGCGACTTTCTCAGAGGTATTTTTTCATTGAATAAATAGAATTCTCATTTTGTTTGGTGCACAATTACCATATTTTTTCGGTTTGTGGGTTATAAGATGAATCTGAATTTGCCAGATTCTTTGTATGAAATCCTCTTTAGTTGTATTTTGTAGTTGTTAATGCTTTTTAACCTGAAATATGTATATCTTCTTTTAAAATAAGTAAATTTTTAGTAAGAACTTTCAAAAACATATATATGATATAAATAAAATTTAAAAAAAATATTATACGTTTTCCCAAAATATTTAGTTTTATTAATTTCAACTTTGTGCCAACTCTTGTTGAATACGAAGAAAAATGTTATTTAGAATACTATTTGATTTTTTTTTACACACACACATTTTTTACACTGTGAGAAAGGAATTGTAATGACGTGACTTTCTCATAAAAATAATAATATTTTTTGCAATGACCGACTTTCATAATCGAACTGCAGTGAATTTAAGAATGTGCATAAAATTTGTAATCGCCTTGGTGACGGACTTGTTAGAACTTTCTAAAAATGTGACTGCTTAATATCGTTTGTGCTAGCTTTTACAGAATCCTACCGTTTTAACTTATACGTTTGTGTTGTCCTAAATAAAGATATGTCTCGTTCTAGGAGCAGCAAAATAGTACAGGAATGCTAAAATTAAAAAATATTGTTTAAACAATATTATTTAATGTTTTTTTAAACTTGCTGGGCAATCTGGAATGTTGTTGGTCACCAATTGCTGTATTTGTATTTATTAATGCCCTTTTATATATTTTTCACTTGAATTGAATTACTAAATCTAGAATGTAATTTATTATTTACATACGAAGTAAATCATGATTATGGAATTTTATTACAAACGGAAGAACATATTTTATGATTTATCCTCAATTGATCTATCTAAACAACACAGAATATCTCCAACTGTACTCTAATGTAACTAAATTTGTAACTTTCGTAAGTTGCTAAAAATAAGTTTAAACGTTTAAGCTGATACGAAATTAAAATAACTTATTAAAAGCTAATACGTATGACATATTCTTAAAAAATTATATATTTAGCAACATAGTATCTGAATAAAATAGTTACATAGTGTTTGTATATTTTTCTAAATTGTAATGCTAGTTAGTATTTTGCTATTATGTTTTAGCGAAGTCTTAAGTAAGTTCTTCTGTATCTTGAATTTGCGTCACAACAGAAATATGAAATTCTAACTGCAGTACATTTCTAAAATAGATACATATTCATGAGTTAAGAGGAAATATCACAGTTATACGCAAAATTAAGCTTGTATGCTTCCGTTTAATGACATCTTACATAGTTAAATATTTACGCTCGACACCATTAGAAGATATGTTGCACTAAAATATATCATAATATATTTATAATCTTACGCAGAATGAAGTATTGCTTAAATAGTTGTTTAACGATTAGCGTTTGTTAAAATAATTTTATTAATACGACTTGTTGCCACACTACAAGTAATCTATTCAGTAGTTAAGATATATTCATGAAAACTAAATGTATCATCTTTGAAACTTATCCTCTTCCTCGAAATAAAGAAGTACCATAACTAAATTGCAATTTGTCTTTCAGAACAACATAAAATGTAGACAACTACACAATTTTTTTACGAAATTAATAACTTTTTAAATATATAAAAAATTCGTAACATTACTTCAGGTCTACTTTTTACAATTCATGCGTTCTGATTTATGTGTTAAGATTCAATTCACGAGCTTAGATTCAAATGACTTACATACGTAAATCACATAATTTCTGATTAAATGTTTAAACATTTACTAACAAAGCAATCAAAAATCTGTGTAAAGTAACATTCATAGTTAACCCTTTCAGTCCCAGTGATACTATTTGGAATCATCACTTTCATTATTTTTTTCCAAATGTTTATGTCCCGTTATGACATCCAAACCCAGATCATTCGATTCTTCGCACTTTGTACTATTAGACAATATTTTACATTAATCTCAGTAGAAGCCAGAACTACTATTTTTTTATTTAGAAAATAGCTAACAAGCTTTTCACCCGATTTTTGAAAAGTTCACTTCAGTTCCACATATTTAAAACACAATTTAGAATATTTCGGTTGAAATAATTTCTAAAATTTTTTTAATAATATGATCAAATACCAAAAAATATATAACTCGAAGTGTTTTTTAGGTAGGGTAAGGTGGGGTAAGTGGGCCACCTTTCTGGCATAATTCGACTTTAGACCCTCATACCACTGGATATAATCGGCCTAACAACTTATTTTTTTGTGTGATCCATTCTCTCACATGTTATTACAGTACCCATGGCAACCTTAACACAAATTGGCAAAAAATAAATTTAAAAAATATGTTTTTCTCTTTGGTCATCCGAGTGGCCCACTTGCCCCACCAGGTGGGGTAAGTGGGCCACCCCCCTTATATATTTTAACACATAACTGGTAGAGATATGGTGGGGCAAGTGGAATAATCTACATGATTTTTTGAGTGTTTGAAAAAAAAAGTAATGATATATCTTCAATAGTTCCCCCATAGCAACTTTTTCTGACATGCAAGCTTACTAAAAGAAAAAAATACGTTAATTTTCATCTTGTCATTTTTGCATGAAGTGTAAAAAAAATGTTAGAGCTACAGATTTTAAACTGGTCTATGTCAATGAATAGCACTATGAATAGTGAATATGACTAACCCTATGAATCAGTGAATATGACTTTTTTTAAGTATATTAAAGAGTTGGGGCAAGTGGACCACCCCTGGCCCACTTACCCCGCCATTGTGGTGGCCCACTTACCCCAAACGCGGGGCAACTAGGCCACCCTAATTTTCTTTTAACCTTATCAACATCACAAGTACATGTCACTACAAAAAGATACTATGTCTTATACACTTTAAATATATATAACATTCCGTTTTGTATCATGAACCATTTGGAAATAAATAAAAAAATAGTATGATGGCGTGAATTACGAAAAGATGCAATTTTAAAAATTTTCACAAAAAGGATTGTACCTTGTTACATACTTAAATGAAAAGGATGCCATAATGTTTCCTTCATCTATTGGGGTAAATACGTAAAAATATTGTAACAGATTTTTTTTACGTCCATAATTCGGGAAATGCCAGGGGTGGCCCACTTGCCCCAATGGCCCACTTACCCCACCTTACCCTAATATATAATTTTGTTATTTTGTTGTTTCCACAGTTAAAAAATTTTGGACATTATTTCAAAAAATATATAAAAAATTTAAATGATTTTTTTTCTTTGACAGACGTGTGCCAAATCTGCGGAGAGGGCACTATGAATGCTGAGCATCTTCTCCTTTGCCCCGGCCTTGACCAAGAATCCCAGAACCGTGGAGACTCTGTGAATCTGTCTCTCTGTCAATTAGTTTTAAAGAAAAAGGCCAATTTAACATTAACCGTATACAAGGTACCGATCTGTCTTAAAAAATAACTAAGTACCTTGGTATAAAAAGGCCACGTCGAAAAAAGATTTACTTTATTTCATTAGCCGCTTTAGGGAGAATGCTGGCCATAAATATTTTTTAAGGACCAAGGTCTTTATCATTCCTGGTGCTGTCTAGACGTGAAGATATTATATTTACTTTTCTGGTATGGGTGTTATGGATACGTCCTATGTAGTTTTTACCTAAACACTGGCATGTAAAAATGTGAGCAATTAATCATTTTGCTCAAACAAAGAATCATTTTGCTTAACTGGTTAGGTGCCATATAGTTAACGCTGTAGTTTAGCGGTTCCCAACCTGTGGGCTATCGCCCCAAGGGGGCAATTTGTGTTATCAAGGAGGCAAAAAATACTTGAGGGGGCGATGAGTATTCAGAGGGGGGAAATTAAAATAATGTTTTACCTTTGTACAGTAAAACCATTCTTCAACCATAACCAAACCAGACAATTTTTACTTTCATCTCGCTTGGATTTTCTAGAAACCAGTAAAATATCTAAGTTAAGGATTTCACTTTTGTTCTTTAAAAATATGTGTTTTATGTATTTTATATTTTGTTTAAAACTGACTGGATAAAGCTTATTTGTATCTTTTTATAATCGGTAGTAAATGTTATAAAACTTTTTATAGTGACACTTTCACTCAATTTATGATTAGTCATAACATGAAAATGAAAAGGGGGTGATGGGTGTTAATCAACCAAAAGAACAAGGCGATGGTCCAGAAAACGTTGAAAACCGCTACAGTTGTAGTGAAATCGTGCAATAAAAGACTTGTTACCTTTATTTTTAGTTCCGAGCAAGCGTAAGATGCAGCCACTGGTCTTCTTTGGGAGACAACTCAGGTGTCGACCTTGTCACTTGACCAAATTATGAAATTACGAGGCGCACTTGTCAGTGTTAAAGCTCCATGGAGGTTTGAGATCGACAGTCGGAAAACGTCCAACGTAACCTTATCTGTTTTTAGCTAAAGAAGAAATGAAATCACGGTTTTCTATCAGTCGAAACTAAAACCAATTGTAAATAGGTCAAAAACGTAGCATTAAAAGAGTTAAAGAGTTTCCTCATACTTAACAAGTATAATATTTTTAGAAATTATATTGAGTGGTTTCGGGAAAAGGTAATAAATAAGTTAATCCTAAAATATTTGTGGTTATAGCTTTTAGGTAAGAATACAGCTCTAGTTTTAACTTTACAATTGATAGTTTAAAAAAAAGTAATAAGTGTTAATTGGATGCGTTAATTATAAGGTTAAGTAAGAATAATACATTAATTTCGTTACACTTCAAATGCACGACGTGTACACATTACTTATGATGTTGTTTTATTTTATATCTGTAAAAGTTGTTTTACTACGCATGTACCCTTGTGACAGCGAAGCAAACTTGCAGGGGCAAATTTTTGATAAATAATGCCGAAGTATTTTCTTTTAAAAGTGCATATTTTTTTAATCAATATAAAATTAATTAATAATTGTATATATGCAATATACATTATAAAACATTAATAATTATTAATGATTATTTAATAACAATAGTTGTAGTTACTATTAATCCAGTCAATTCCAAAACGCAATACGCGGAAAACCTATGAGAAATTAACGTATGTTCTTTTAAATAAAGTAGATCATTGTTTTACAAAATCTAATTAATCATTATAATTGGACAGCAACGACTGATTAATAGCCCTGTAAATTACAAAACCTACGAAACATAACGCATTTAATAACTAAAGTACAAACGAATCGCCAAAAACTAAAAGAATATGTATTACTTATACTGTTACATTTAGGTTAATATTTTAATTGACATGCCTTAGGCTGCAATTAATGTTATTAGTAAAAAATCTCAAATTTTGTTCTTCAATTTTTTTCAATACACCTTTCAATGGCATGCAGAAGCATGAGAAAAACAATAATAACTTCTTAAGGGGGAATGAAAGCGCGAGATCGCGGGTCTCCAATGGAGAAATTTTTTTTTCTCTGTCACATTTCTGCGGCGGTATTGATTTTTTTTAGCGTTTTTTAAATGTTAAATGTAGAAACTTACTGGTCTCTATAATTCCACTTTTGGAAATTGCTTCAAATATTTTGTGCAAAATTATTTATTGAAAATTGAAAAATAATGTAAGAGCCAATTTCGAAAAGTGGAATTTTCGGGACCTGTAAGTCAGCCACATTTATCACATAAAAAATCCATTTGTAGAAATATTCAATAAAAGCGGAGAAATATAGCAGAGAAAATAATTTTTTCTCCATAGGAATAACACTGATGATGCAGTTTGCCTTGAAGACCCACGTTCCAGCGCAGCCGTTCCCCCTTAATTCAAAGACCCACGAGAACAACACCACATAATATCCAAAACAAAACCCAAATATCACACTGAAATGAAAAAAATTACATTGCTTTCCTACCTTTCGAAACACTTGTTAAAAAAAAACATTTTAAATCTCTATAAAAAACCCAGCCAAAACATGTCCCTTGGTCTATCCCCACTTGATGACTTTTTAATGACAGTGCCTGATAAGCAATCAACCGTTAAACAGAGTATTGCCCACCGAACGCGGGCACTATTTCAACGGTTTTTTTTTGTCGGTTCTTTGTTTTGAGGGCCTACCAGACTGGAAATAGAAATAGCTTTTTTGTGTGTGTCTTGTCAATGTGTTTGTTTGAAAAAATTGTAATGGTTAATTTGAATAGGCTTGAGCTTGTTTTTTGTGAGTTTGTAGGGATGGGTTGCCCTGTTGGATAAGGCGTTCGCCTTGCATGAGATAGGCCCCAGGTTCGGGTCCGGGCATTGCCCAAATTACTATCGACCCATAAACGGCCCGTTCAGTCAAAACTGTCCGACGAATAATACCCCGTGCTGAAAGATTGCACGTTAAATATGCTCCAAAGTCCCGATGCGGCATACGACGGCTCGTCACTTGACTGTGGTTTAAAATCACGACGCTCTTCGCCAATAGCCCTCGTCTAGCTCTAGTGTGACGATGCTTCAAACTAACCTGATTCAAACTAACCCTAACCTAAATATGTCATATAACATTTCCCTTTTTTAACTATAATCTTATAATTTGCAGACATGCAAACGTTAAAAGTACGTTTCAAGTCAAAAATTTAGTTACAACATTTCAAGATATTTAAACAAACCTAAATATCATACTGAAAAAAAAATTTGCCAACCTTTCTAAACACGTGTACCAAAAAAAAATAATTATTTTTAACATGTCTATAAAAAACCCAGCCAAAACATGTCCCTTGGTCTATCCCCACTTGATGACTTTTTAATGACAGTGCCTGATAAGCAATCAACCGTTAACACAGAGTATTGCCCACCGAACGCGGGCACTATTTCAACGGGTTTTTTTGTCGGCTCTAGTGTGAAAGGATAGTCTAGTGTGAAAAGGACAGTCTAAATGTGAAAAGGATAACATAACTGTACTAACCATAGATATCATATAAAGTACTAGATTGGCAGATCACGTGACCACCAATGCTAACGATGCGACGCGCATGGAGACCCCAGAGGAGGGGCAATTTGGCCGTGTTGCTACCACTTTAAGGAGAAAAGTGCTACTAAAAATAAAATTTAATTCTAAAATTAAAGCAACAAAAATACCATAAAAATACAAGCTGAATTTTGGAATATTATTAGTGACTTTAAAAAATGCTAAAAGGCTTTTCTAGTATTTTTATAATATTCTTTGTAATTTTAGAAATAATTGGTATTTTTTCGTAGTATTTTTCTCCTTAACCCGGCAGCACTCGCGCTAACTTAGCATAGACTAAGAATCTTCTAGATCGGGAACTCAATCTGATGCCTAGCGCCTCCAAAGTGTCGATCGGAACTAATACATTATGAACGATTGATTTGTGATCGGCATAATTAAACTTTCCGATTGCAGTTCTGTTTCTTCGAAATTTACTATAATAAGTCGGATTTTAATGGATAATTAAAAATTTCGATCTTAGCACTGCCTAATTCTTGAGAAAGAACTAAAAGACGCTTTTAACGCTTTTACATTTTCAAAAAAATAAGATCCTTAGTTCGAGGTCGCAAAATTACAAGGTTAGGTCCAATTAGCGTCGCTAACTAAACTGTCGCTAACTAAGCTGTCAACACGACAGCTAGTCGTAAAAGTACGAGGAACTGTTCCTGGTCTTTTCTATCGGATAACTCAACTGTCATTAATAATTATTAGAATTGAAAGCCAATAACCAGATTTGTTTCAGTGATTAACTTTTCGATTATGAAATCATTACCATTAAAATTTAATGATTCATTTTTGTTTGAAAAAACCACAAAAAAATAAAACATAGACTATTTGCAATTTTTTTATAGCTAGATAGTTAAATAACAAACTAAACCGCAACTGTGCTAAAGCTCCGAAAGGAGGTTAGAAAAAGGCAGACGTAAACCATTACATTAGTTCCCTTAGACACAATTGGGGGAGTTAGTGTCTATATCAATTTCAATATAGAAAATCCTTATTCTGGCAATTCAATCAGAGTTTCAGATCTTAGAGTGTATTTAATCTGTCTGGGGTCCATTAGACCCCAGGCGAGTGCTGCCGGGTTAAAGATATGGCAAAACTGGTCAAATTGGGTCCATGCGCTTCCTGCCGTTGGCATCGAAGGTCACGTGATCTGCCAATCAAGTACTTTATATATCTATGGTAAAAAAAATATCATAGGCAAATGCGTTGTAGTTTAGGGGAATTAGCAGCTCTGAGGTTTGTTTGCGGGATTTAAGAAGAGGGTTGACGAAAATGGTGCCATCACATTGAAGGGGTGGCAGTTCTAGTTGCCCATTACCACTTCCATGTTTTGCATTCAAGGATTCTGGCTTTATATTTCGATCTGTGTTTAGCTATACAATAATAGCCACGTAAACTCCACGTGATTTTAAACTGCGGTTGGTTAGCTGACATATTTTCAGGCTTGGGCGCTTGCTCAAAGACCAGCTTATAAACTTTCATCAAGTTAGACTGACACAACACACATGCGTGGCAGATGCTGCCATCTATCGCAACCCCCGCTAATTAGACATGTCTCTGAAGGAGAGGGAAATAGCCTCCAGGGACCTGTACCTGGGGGAAACTGCGCAATGACCACCCACAGGACTTTCGTACCCACAGATTTAACGAGCGCGTACTCCGCATATACTTGGTTAGCCTTCAATGGTACCGAAACTCGATCGCGGGGCCTTCCGATACCGATACCGAGACCTTAACCATTAGGTTCCCCTCTACCCTTACTGGCTGCATTTTTGCAGTCAACTTTCTTATTATGAAAAAAAACTGAAATCGCAAATAGTAAAAAATCGTAATCTCCAATAAATGATTTTTTAATGTCTCTTTTAATGAAATAAGACAAATGTTGGTTACAGCTTCGACATTCTACTTAACTGAATTTTTTTAGATACAGATGTATTGTGTTGGGTATTCTATTGTTTCTATCTTTTATTTGGGGATTACGGTGCCCCCCCCCCCTTCCCCAGTTTTTATTTTGTATTTTTATGATGTTTTTACCCCCAGGGATAAAAAAGGGATTACTGCGAAGCGTTTAATGAGAGAACGACTGTCTGTTTTGAAGTGATGAAAGGTGTACAAGATAGTCACAGTTATTGAAGTTGAGTTTTAAAATTGTAATACAGGGTGGCCCAAAAAAAACCTAACAGTTAGTTAGGTATACAGTTATTTGTACAGCCCCAGTTATTTTTCGAAAGCATGCATCTGGTTGTTCAGTCAGTTGATTGTGCATTGTCTCACAGAACTGTAATTAGGATCGTCAACAAGAAGGCCTCGCAACTGAGTGGTACGGTTTAGGGCTCAGCTGTTCCGTTAGGCGTTATAACGTTGATCTAGGGACAATCAGCTCCCGAGACGCTTGTCGAGTGGACTTCTTTTCATGCTACACACTGTCTCTGCATTTTCATACTTTCAGATGGTCTTTAGGATACACCGTCAGTGCTCCTCACTTAGATTCCCAGCAGTGGTTTACACTTATTAACAAAAGTACAAATTTTTCAACAGCACAAATCAGTTTATAGGAAATCTGGCAGATGGCGAGATTCAAAGTTCCATACTCCACAACATTATTTGCTTAATCTTCAAGCTTTAAATAAATATTCCGAAGCTATCTCAAAACTAAACCACACGAAGTCCATGAATCTCTACTCTTTTAAGCTGTAGTGCGACTTTATTTTAGCCAACCAACAAAATTAAGCACGACCTGTCAAATACCTGTTCTAAATAACCCAAAGGTCTTACCAATGATACATCATTAACTGTAAGGCTACTTTTGGGCCACCTTGTAGAATATCTACCGGTTGAAAAGTTACGAAAGTTGAAATGTGTAAGCGTGAGAAAACGTGACTTGTTTTTCGTTTGGTTTGGGGGTTGGAATCAATCCATTATTTACGTTTTTAAGTACACCATTAACAGCTTTCTTATCAAATAAAGACATTTTTTTTCGAGTTATTAAAAGTCGTAGTCATAATTAACCATGACCGATAATGATAACTGTTTTTTTTAATTATAATAGTCCTCAGATTTCAGGTATTTACTAGTAATAACTCAATATATATTGAACAATGATACGTTATTGAAAAGTATCAAACATTTGTAGTAATAATGCCAAATAAGTATCTATAATAATAAATGAAAGAGTCTGTCTGTCGGTCTGTCTGTCTGTGTGTATGTCTGTGGATCGCAAAAGACCTACTTAGACAGCTCTAAAAAATTCGAAATTTTTAATATAGATTCCTTTTAATACCTACGTGTGCACCTGAGGCTTTGTTTTTTCATATTTGATTGTGATTTTTAATTAATATAATTAGTTTCAAAAAATACGTCATCCACGTGGGATTGCGAGACCATAACATGGCTTGAAAATGCATGGACCGGGCCGAAACGGGGGCTTGAAGCCTTCCTCTATTAGTTTGATTGGTTGAGATATATGCACTCGCCCTAAAGCTGCTTCATCCTCTATTAGTGCTTGCTTTTTTAAGTGCGCATGCACCAACACGAATTTAATTTTGTTTTAATTTTGAGTGTATTTTCACAAGGTAAGTATGCCTCTAAAAGGAAACAATGCGAAGTTAACGGGTTTCCAGTAAGGCGGGACCATACTGCTAGTAACTCAATATATTGAACAATATAATACCTTTATTGAAAAGTATCAAACATTTGTAGTAATAATGCCAAATAAGTATCTTATAAAAGCGAAAGAACTTAATCCTAAAAGTTCTCATGTTTTATCCAAAAAAACTGGAAGATGGTATAGCGCTCTAAAAAATGACTTGGAGGGGAAAAAAACATTCTATTTTTTTCCTTCAGTCAACTCCATCGTTCTAATTCACATTCAAATAAAGTAGATTTCATTTTGAGTGCTTTTTATCTCAATTCTAAATCTCTCCTCTTTCAGTGAAACCGCACGGTGGCTTTGGAGAAATTCGTTCCTTTTCTTTTAGAAAACGAGGATTGGCAGCGCACCAAAAATCGCCTACCGCACGATTAAAGGTCGATCGCAAGTCAAGAACTATGGACATTTTAAGAAAACTGAAAAATTAGGGTATGATTTTATTTAATACTTAGTTTGTAACTAATTTTTATGTTACTTTTTGTATTAATTTATTTCTTTATCTATATATTTGCACACTATTCACTGCCAAATAAAGTCTTTAACATATATTTTTTATATAAACCACTGCAATCATGTGGCGCGGTAATATTTTTTTCTAACTAAGCTGCTTTGTTGGTGGTTAAGCCTTTGCAGACTCCACATATTTCACAGGACTGAGAGCCATTATTTTGTGGCACCATCTATTTGACTTCCTCCACCAATTTTGACGCTCAGATTACAATAAAGTTGAGCTCTCAGTGGAAATTTAATTATGCCAAGAGAATACAAACCAAATTGGTACACAAGGGATCTTTTACATGTCACATAATCACATGAAATACGTTATCACGACTTTTCCTTCCAGAAAATTTCACCATTCGAACCTTACTCGAACCCGGAGGCTTGGACGTATCTCTATTTATTTAAAATTGTAATTGCCAGACGCTTGAAAGCCACGTGGCTTCAGCCAATCAGAAACGTCAGGAACGCTGAAAGTGAGTGTGGCGGTGTGCTTGTTTTGTACCGGGACTGCTTCAGGTTGCGTCCTGTGGCTTTGGTAGCGATCGTTGCTTGGCGCTAGAGCTACGTGATGCCCTGGAGCAGTCCCACGAAAACTAGCTTATTTTTCAAATGTTGGCATCGGTCTTGAGTTTCCGGTCACGCATCGTAATAACAGCCGAAGCATCTTCCCTTTTTCGTCTTGTGCACTCTCCCCACTGGTCGGGACCTTTTAACTAAACTATCTTAGTATTGCATGTTTGTTTGCGGCAAAATGTGTTTTGTTAATATGGCAAAATGTCTTTAATTCTTCTATGTGAAACACGTCTAAGTGAGTATTGGCATATAACCCAACCATTGTAATTCGGCCTCCAAGACACGTATTCTTGAATATCGAGTGCGTATTCTTTTATATTCTCCACGGACACGGAGAAAAAGAGAAAAAAAAAATCGAAGCATTCCGCAAATGGTCGCTGCAACGGAATCAAAATATTCCTTCGGATTCAAATGAGCATTTTCTGTGCTTTAGCTATTTGTATGCAGGGCAATGGCATGATTTCGCTTTGTTTATTATTTAAAAGAAATGCCTGGGAAGTTTTCGAATAATATGAAATATATATTTCATATATAAGCTGGATTTGACTTGAAAAGAGTGATGGTGAATGTTTGACCTGTTCATTGAGTATAATTCATTGAGTATAATTGAGTATAATTCATTGAGTATAATTGAGTATAATAGTATGAGTACTTTTTCTCTGTTTAAAAATATATACTTATTGTCGCGTAGGTCTAAGAAAGTACACGAGATATGGAAACAGACGAAGCTTTATTAATCCCGTAGAAGAACAACCCAACTTGGGATAAGCAACTCGCTTGTATACAGTGTGCGGAATTATGGGAACGAAAGAGATTTGCATGTAAAGTATGATTACATGAAATAATAATTAAATAATTCAAGAAAGTTATCAAATAATAAATAATGTATAAAATGTGATAAATTAAATGTTGGAGGTTAGAGCTACTAAGCATAACTGCGAAACATATTCTGACGAGAACAGAAGAAGACTTTATTGATATCACACAATCAGGGTTTTTATATACAAAGTTATTACTTGAATTTACAAAAACCGCAATACATCTACTGCGGTAACAGTTCAGCTGTCTTGACCGAAACAAATTAAACAAGGAGAATTACTTGGCTCCAACGTTAAAGATACAGAAGATCCGGGTCTTGAACCGAGTGAAATCTGTCCACTCTCCAGCACTCTTCCGAGTGCGCCATCGAGCACTGTGTGTATCCTGCTATATTCTCCACGGACACGGAGAAAAAGAAAAAAAAATCGAAGCATTCCGCAAATGGTCGCTGCAACGGAATCAAAATATTCCTTCGGATTCAAATGAGCATTTTCTGTGCTTTAGCTATTTGTATGCAGGGCAATAGCATGATTTCGCTTTGTTTATTATTTAAAAGAAATGTCTGGCAAGATTTCGAATAATATGAAATATATATTTCATATATAAGCTGGATTTGACTTGAAAAGAGTGATGGTGAATGTTTTACCTGTGTATTGAGTATAATTGTACTTCTGCTCTGTTTAAAAAATATAAACTTATTGTCGTGTAGTCTAAGAAAGTACACGAGATATGGAAACAGGCGAAGCTTTATTAATTCCGTAGAAGAACCAACCTAACTTGGGATAAGCAACTCGCTTGTATACAGTGTGCGGAATTATGGGAACGAAAGAGATTTGCATGTAAAGTAAGATTACATGAAATAATAATTAAATCAAGAAAGTTATCAACTAGTAAATAATGTATAATATGCGACAAATTAAAGATACAGAAAATCCGGGATTTGAACCAAGGGAAATCCGTCCACTCTCCAGCACTCTTCCGAGTGCGCCATCGAGCACTGTGTGTATCCTGCTATATTCTCCACGGACACGGAAAAAAGAAAAACAAAATTCCTCAAATGGTCGCCGCAACGGAATCAAAATATTCCTTCGGATTCAAATGAGCATTTTCTGTGCTTTGGCGATTTGTATGCAGAGCAATGGCATGATTTCGCTTTGTTTATTATTTAAAAGAAATGCGTTGGAAGTTTTCGAATAATATGAAATATATATTTCATATATAAGCTGGATTTGACTTGAAAAGAGTGATGGTGAATGTTTTACCTGTGTATTGAGTATAATTGCACTTTTTCTCTGTTTAAAAATACATACTTATTGTCGCGTAGTCTAAGAAAGTGCACGAGATATGGAAACAGCCGAAGCTTTATTAATTCCGTAGAACTACCCAACTCGGGATAAGCACCTCGCTTATATGCAGTGTGCGGAATTATGGGAACGAAAGAGATTTGCATGTAAAGTAAGATTACATGAAATAATAATTAAATAATTCAAGAAAGTTATCAACTAGTAAATAACGTTTAATATGCGATAAATTAAAGATACCGAAAATCCGGGTTTTGAACCAAGGGAAATCTTTCCACTCTCCAGCACTCTTCCGAGTGCGCCATCGAGCACTGTGTGTATCCTGCTATATTCTCCACGGACACGGAAAAAAGAAAAACAATATTCCTCAAATGGTCGCCGCAACGGAATCAAAATATTCCTTCGGATTCAAATGAGCATTTTCTGTGCTTTGGCGATTTGTATGCAGAGCAATGGCATGATTTTTGCTTTGTTTATTATTTAAAAGAAATGTCTAGGAAGTTTTCGAATAATATGAAATATATATTTCATATATAAGCTGGATTTGACTTGAAAAGAGTGATGGTGAATGTTTTACCTGTGTATTGAGTATAATTGTACCTTTTCTCTGTTCAAAAGTATATACTTATTTTCGCGTAGTCTAAGAAAGTACACGAAATATTTAAACAGCCGAAGTTTTATTAATTCCGTAGAAGAACAACCCAACTTGGGATAAGCAACTCGCTTATAGGGTAGACTAGCCAGTGAATGAACGTTTAAGACGTCACGTTCGCCAGTGAATGAACACCAGGATATAATGACCAGGACAACCAACCATCGTCAGATAGCTTCCTACTACATGGGAGGAAGTCGGTGTTGCCAATCCCTCTAGTGGAATGATTTTCAATCCTTATTTTTTTAAATTATATTTACCAACTGTTCATTCACTGGGGCCTGTTCATTCACTGGGGCCTGTTCACTCAATGGCCAGTCTACCCTATACAGTGTGCGAAATTATGGGAACGAAGGAGATTTGCATATAAAGTAAGATTACACGAAATAATAATTAAATAATTCAAGAAAGTTATCAAATAATAAATAATGTATAATATGCGACAAATTAAAGATAAAGAAAATCCGGGTTTTGAACCTAGGGAAATCTTTCCACTCTCCAGCACTCTACCGAGTGCGCCATCGAGCACTGTGTGTATCCTGCTATATTCTCCACGGACACGGAGAAAAGAAAAAAAAAACCCTTCCGCAAATGGTCGCTGCGACGGAATCAAAATATTCCTTCGGATTCAAATGAGCATTTTCTGTGCTTTGGCAATTTGTATGCAGAGCAATGGCATGATTTCGCTTTGTTTATTATTTAAAAGAAATGTCTAGGAAGTTTTCGAATAATATGAAATATATATTTCATATATAAGCTTGGATTTGACTTCATAAGAGTGACGGTCAATGTTTTACCTGCACGTTGAGTATAATTGTACATCTTCTATGTTTGAAAATATATACTTATACATTCAAAACCTCTGGTTCTCAATATACTTCAGAGGGTTTATTATAAAAATGAAAACAATGTTCTTTTAAATCAATGTATATATTGAGTGAAAAGATAAGAAGGTTTATGACAAGACTCATTTCTGTCTGGTCGTAAAATAATTCCTATTGACTTATACATTTTATTAATATTTACCTTAATATAAATTTACGGAAAATCTTTTTAATAACCGATTTGGAGTGTAAAGAAATATAATTGCAAGTAACTCAGTAAAAATAACAATTTCTATAACCTCTTAAGTCCCGAGAAAATTCCTGCACACATATTCTTAATATAAATATTGTTTTCATACAAATATACGCTAAAAAGTATGCTTTTCAAAAATTTTTTAAAAAAATGTTTAATAGTTACTAATGAGACGAGTTACATTCTAAAAATACACTTTTTTGTGCTATAAATGTAACCAAAAAGGCCGCATCACTTATTTGTATTAAACAGATTATTTTAACATAGTTTTTAATGCAAAATGAATTAAAATTAACTGCTACTACTAAAAGATTTTTTTGAAAGTTCCAAAAAAAAAAATTAAAATAATTGTTTTAAGAGCTCTAATATCGTATTGACCCTATTTCAACTTCAATTTTTTAAAGAAATAAATTACTGATACCTGTAACAAAAGACTAAAAACTGATATTTGGATCTTCTTCTATAGGACCAGGTCAAATTTAGAGCTAATTAACACGTTAATTGTTAGTGGGGAGGAAGAAGCTAAAGTTGCTTTGGGTGCCTACCTAGGTAGTTTATAAATTATAACGCCCGACGCCATTTGGCAGCTCCAGTGTGACAATGATTCCAGTAACCTTTGGCTATTTCGGGCCTTATTGTGGGAAATCAGGCTACAGTTACTGCAAAAATATTGCTTAGTCTGTATGTTCAATAATCGATAATACCAAAAGAATTACTATCAGTTCCGATATACATCTTATTTCCCTAGAGAAAATACACAGAGAACCTGAAGAATTGGTCATTTCCAGCAGTCATAGATTATGTATTCCATCAAATAAAAGAAATTGCCCTTCGGATAGCATGGGAAATAACCACTGACAAGAACCGATGTTAATTCTAGTTGAGGATAAATGATAGGGATTGTGAAATTTTTTGTTCTTTTATGAGAGCATTTGTCCATTGCTCATATATTTAAGAAGAAAATTTTTAGTTATTTACGTTATCTTGTCACCGGCATTAGTTTTAACATACGATTTCATATATGTAGCTGGTTGAATCTGGCATTACAAAAAGTCTATTTAAAATTTAGTTCATTTTTTAAAAATGAACAGTACTGGTTTCCCGTGAGACTGGCCAACTGATGACAGTATGCAAGGCGTGTTCGAAAAGAACGGTGATTGGTCTCATAATTAAAAAAAAAAAGAAACATCACCGTTTAAGATCTTGCACTCACGCAGACGCAGTGAGAGAAGTGTCATCTAGAGCCATGTAACGGCCATTTTACGATAGATAAAGAGGAAGCGCAAGCTAGGAGCAGTTTAACACAGTTAATGCGAGAAAGATTGTCACACAGTATGACATGGAGCAACGCATAAACATAAAGTTTTGCATCAAGTTAGGCAAAACGGCGGCAGAGACGCATGATGTTTTAGGCCATCGGTTTCCTCGGAGTCCGTCAACAGATTTAAGCAGTCGGACAAGTGCGGTGAGTGACGTCATACAGACTACTGATATTGATTACGCTAGAGTGGTTTCCACGGGAGCGTTGCCGGTCAACTCAACACGACCGCCATATTGAGTTGCTATTGAATGCGTTGGGGAAATCCTGATGACAACGTTTTTTGCTGTTGTCTGTTGTGCGGTGTGCTTGCCTCAAATTAAAAATTTGAGGAAATGACGGAAGGTGAGGGTTGTTTTACTCTTGCCGAGGAAGAAATGCTAATTGATTTTGTGAGAAATCACGAAGAACCTAAATTTTCCATTTTTGACATGCAAAGACGAAAACCAAAACAACAACAGAGTTAGTTGAGTGAGTTCGCTAGGTTTCCAGTTTCGTGTCAACGTAACGTTCCGATGAAGTGGTGGCCGGTTGGGTGACGTCATCCACGTATAATAGCGGTCGCATTTTTCTGGCGACAGACTCCGAGGAAACCAAGGCTTTAGTGAAAGTTTACGGTCAGGAAGCAGTCAGTAAAAAGTGTGTTTATGAGGGGTTTCAACACTATATAGACTTCATCTTTGACATCCTCCTTTCCAAATTGTTTAACTTTAAAAAGACTGTCACTTTACTAATAGTAGGAAGGGCTGGGGAGCCCAGTCGGTTAGGAACTCTCCTAGCAGGCGAAAGGTCACAGGTTCGGGTCCGGACATCTCCAAAATAACTGCCAACCTATAAACGGCACGTGCAGTCAAAAAAAGTCCGACGAATAATACCCCGTGTAAGGGAGTGCACGTTAACACATTCGCTGCCACTAAATCATCGATAGAGTCTTCATCGATAGATCCTGATGAAGTAGAAAAACATCCTGTTTTTTTTAAACTTGTTCGTTACAATGGAAATAAACTAACTGTTCATTTTTGAACAAGTACAAATCTTAGTTCGAGATCGTAAAATAGCATGGTTAGGTTGAATTAACGTCACTAACTAAAGCTACACGATAGCTACCTTGTCGTAAAAATACAAGGAAATGTTCCTGACCTTTTCCAACCGGATAACTCGTCATTTGCCACTAATAATTGAATTGAAAGCCAATTATCAGATTTGCTTCAGTGATTAACTTTTCGACTGAGAAATAATCATAAAATTTTCCAAATTCTTATTTATGGGTAGTTTTTGTTTGAAAAAAAAATTTAAAAAATAATAAAACAGACTATTTGCAATTTTTTTATAGCTAGATTGTTGAAAAACTGAATCACTTCACGAATTGCGGTATGTCATGTGTCTGGTCGCCCTATACTTGAGAAGAAGGATATAATTTCCTCGTAATTTTAAATAGAATGCCCTCTTTTAAATCACCAATTATTATTCCAAGCACAGAAGGATCGGTTGCAAAAGTTACAAACGAACTTGAACTCATAAGAACGGTTGGCGAAATGGTACTATGAATTTCATCAGAATGTGCTGTTATCAGTGAATCGGAACCGCGCGACTCCATAAGGAGTCAGTGGCATCCAACGTGTTAAATATCCTTCAAAGTCCTAACGCTGAGTACGATGTCGCCCTAAACGGTTGCGTTGGGTGCCTATTCAGGTGTCGGCTCGTCACTTGACTGTGGTTCTAAAATACGACGCCTGCCACCAATAGCCCTAGTGTATCTCTGGTGCGACGATAATTCAAACTAAATCTAACCAATTGCTTAAGTGTATGTAGACCGTTCTTTACTAATAGCAGGTAAGAAAAGATCAAAATATATTCAGCACATATATCTACAACAAGCATTCATCTACATTTAACATGAAGCCAGAGAATCCTGACAAGAGGAGAATCAAGAGAGAGAGAGAAAAAAAGAATAAGAAACCGAACATTCTGTTCTTTTCTGGCTTGTCTCGATTGAAAAAGATGGTCCTACTCCTAGACGTTCTATTTTTCCACTTGTACCTCCTTTCTATTGCTTCTTTTACTATTTGTGAGCAATAAGAAGGTCAGTAAAATGTTTGTAAGCAATCATTTACTGCCGTTATTGAATTACATGGTTAGGTTAGGTTTGAATTATCGTCGTAGTAGAGCTACACGAAAGCTATTGGCGACGTATTTTAGAACCACAGTCAAGCGACGAGCCGACACCAGAATAGGCACCCAACGCAACCGTTTAGGGCGTCATCGTACGCAGCGTTAGGACTTTGAAGAATATTTAACGTGCACTCCTTTACACGGGGTATTATTCGTCGGACATTTTTGGCTGTACGGGCCGTTTATAGGTCGGCAGTTATTTTGGCGATGCCCGGGCCCGAACCTGTGACCTTTCGCATGCTAGGCGAGTGCCTAACCGACTGGGCTCCCCTGCCCTTATTAAATTACATGTAAAGCCTTGGTTTCCTAATCCAAAGTCCTAAGCTGCGTACGATCCCGCCCTTGTAGGTTGTTTTTGGTGCCTACTCAAGTAAAGGCTCGTCCTTTGACAGTGGTTCTTGATTACGAAACTAGTCGTCAATAGCCCTCGTTTCCTCGATTTATACAATTATAAACAGTTTGAAATTTTTAAAAAATAATTTTGCCTAAAATTGTGTAAGATATAAAAAAAACTCTTTTTAGTCGTGTTAAACTTTTTTATTTTAAAACTTCCTTACGTTTATTCTATTTTCTAATCTTTAAATTGACTAAAACAATCTTTTAAGAAGTAGTTATTTAGAATCTTCTTTATGCATGATATAAATAATGGCAACATAAAAATCTTAAAAATATTTAAAAAAATAAGTACGATGCCATCTTGCAAAATTGCAAACGATTTCACGATTAAAGCCGTATTCTATTCATACGAACATAGAACAGCGAACTTTTTACGAAAAAGAAGTTTTTCCGAGCAGAAAGAAAACACTTCAACTCGGCCAAGCGATCAAAAATAAAATAGTAGGAAGGAAGCCGAATTAATTCCGGCCCACTGAGACTTTCTTCGCCATTTTTTTTGTTCTGTTTTTGTGCCAGAAGTTCTTTTAGTCTTCAATTTAAGACGCTTTTTTTTGCGGTTAAGGGTAATCCTGCTATTTTTGACGTTTATATATAAAAGGTGCGGCCATTGATTGTAAGCGAACCCATGATAAAAATGTATCGGGTTTTATTTCTTTTTGAGAACGGAACGATAATAACTGGTAAAAACAATCGAATTATAAGCCACAAAGTATAGATAATTTTGTTGGAAGGAAATTGTTTTAAACTTTTTATCTTGTCAAATATATGGATCAATTGAAAAAAAAATATTTCTTTTAAAATCAACAGATTTTTTTTTTAATGTTCTCTGTAGTTTTTTACTCATCAGTTATTGAAACAAACTTTTAACAGAATAAAATGTATTCATATTTAAATAAAAAACGGAATCAAATTGTTGGTTTTCCTAATCTTCTTATGTAAGTACTATTATAGTCCGTAGTCTCCGAGTATTATTTAGCTGTGTGTTGTAAGAGTAAGGTTGTTATAGAAATGGTTATTTGGTATGCTCTTCGACTAAGTAACTGATTCTCGGGCCCGCCCCGGCGCAGTGGTTAGTGTACTAGCCCTTGGAGCTGCTGGGCTCGGGTTCAAATCACGGTAAAGGCATGGCTGTTTGTGCTTGTCAATAGATGTTGTTATTTGTCTATGTGTTCGTGCCGTCCTCCTTTGTGTGTCTCTTGTGACTGTCTCTTCTGGCGATCGGGGTAATGGGCTATATAGCCTACGCCCTTCATTTCTAGATTGCGCAATCACTGTCATTTGTCAAGTACCTGAGTCATTGGTCCCATAAAAGAACCACATGATTATATTTTATTAAATACTTTTATTGTATTAAATATTCGAATTTTGCATAAATTAAAAAGTAATTAATTTAAAAACAAATTTCATTATTAAAGAATATTTTCCATAAAAGCAATCTAAAATTATAATAATTCGTTTTGCACACTTTGACAAACACTAGCATTATTATGATTTACAGAATGTATTAAAAAAGTGCTAAGCTAAATAAAATAATAATAAAAAAATATAATACATCAGAACATCTTGGTGGGTACAATCGGAGGTAGTTATCATCACCAAACTCCAAGAAGACAGAACACTATTTAAGTTGTAAATAGCATTCTTTAATGTTGATAAATTTTAAAAGAAGGATGTTGCAAATATTAATTAGATTTTTTCATCGTTTTAAATATATGATTATTACATAGCCAGAATAGTAGATTTAGTTACTGCTCTGGGCATAACAGCCCCTTATCCACCACCACTCAGTTTCACAGCCAAGTTAGTACTGTTTGGGCATCCAGCCCCTTCTATTTACCTCGACATCGTACCAAGTCTAAGTTCGTTCTAAAAAGAATCCGAACATACTAGTCTTTGAGCGGGCATTTTGGAGTCCACAATTGGCGCGCTCAGCGCTCACTTGGCTACGAATCTTACAACATCACAAATGCTTGAAAATTACAGCAGAACTACTATAAGTTTACTTTTTAAATAGAGTGCATGTGAAGAAGTACAATAAGGTTACTTTACGGCAAACTGTAAAAATACAGCACAAGTACATGAAAATTACAGCATAGTTTCTTTACATTTCACTGAAACAACACAGCACACGTGCTTCAAAATCACAGCTCAAACATATTACAACGTTAACTGTAAAAATGCAGCACACATGTTGGCATTTACTAACATGTTTACTGTTAACCCTGTAATGCATGATTTTTTTTTATCCCGAAAAAATATATTTGTCTCTTTAATACTAATACATTATGGAAAAAATACTGAAAAAAAAATAACTGCATTGAAATTTAAAATTTTTTTTTATTCTTTTAAATTTTTGCCATATGACAAAAATCAACAACAAAATTCCAATTTTGATAAGAATGACTAGTAAACAACTAAATATATTTTAAAATAACCCTCTTGACCTATAATTATTTTTTAAAAACAATATGTAAACTCCCGATTATCCGCGGGTGGATTATCCGCTTTGCGGATTATCCGCTTTGCGGATTATCCGCGGACTACATCCACCCCCTCCTCTACCATTTTTCAGTTCAAATACAAAAATTAAAAAAACCCGCGATAAATGATTTTAAAAAAAAACTTCTTGGAAGAATGCATTCCAAGAACAACGAATTCCTTTCTAGAACGATGAACACATTTAACAAGAACAACCCATGCATTAAAATAAGAATGACTATAGGAAACCTGGTGTTCAGCAGCCAGGTGCACATCACGAACAGGTTTTTGTCAAAAAGCGTCATTTGTGAAAAAAAAAAACCTGCCCGCTATTTTAATTGAATTGCTTTATGTGATTTTGATTTTGGCGAAATGCGTGAGAAACTAAAAAAAAGTTTTCTTGACAATTTAACACGAACTATAACTCATTAAAAAGATGGAAAACAGATCCTCTAAAAATCAAATGAACTTGCAGTATGGCAGAGAAAAAAAAGCATAATAGACATTTTGAAGTAAGTAAATTTGTGCATGCTATATACGATTGTTGTAATTTACTTCAATAACACCCATAAGAAATTTTAATTATAGGCATTTTCTTCATTTTTGCGGATTATCCGCGAATTCGCTTATCCGCGGAAGCCGCGCCACCCAATTCCGCGGATAATCGGGAGTTTATTTGTATTTGGTTCTAATATTTAATACTTTGAATACTGCCAGGAGAGACGTAATTTTCACAACAGTTAATAACTCCACTCCTTTAATTTTGAATACACTTTTACTACTGTCATCTATGAGGGTTATAAGTAACTAAAACTTCAAAATGGAATGTATAAATGAAAAAAACACAGATTTGTCGAGGGGGAGCTCTATTTTAATCGAATAAAGTGTATTACGATACTTGTTGCCAAACGGCAACAGTATGCATTAGAGGGGTAGCTGTAAAAATGCAACACACACATATTGGCATTCACTAACATGTTTACTGTTAGATGGACTTAATTTTGTACAGTGCGCTGGTTTGTTTCAACGGCAGAATACACTCCGTGCCAACCTAACTTGACAAAGAGTAAAAAGGCAGGGGGAAAAGCGCGGTTGGTCCGTTAGTTGGAAACTCTCGTAAGGTAATATTTACATAGAAATTGATCTGAATACAATACAACCAAAATACACGTTTTATTCTGATAAAATTGCCAAATTTTCTCAATTAATATTCTAATCTGTTGGACCTTAAACGAAATTAACATGTTTTCTGGACGAATTCACAAATAATTTATGGAGCTCTTTACATCAGCGGGATGATCTTCTCCATAGCACACTGTGAAAAAATATCTGTAACCATTTCACAAAAAAAAAAAAAAAAAAAAAAAAAAGTGAAAAACTTTTCCTAGAAAATTTCTAGTAAATAATTACTAAAAATAGTGCTGTAAAAACACATTTTATATTTTTGTTAGCATTTTCATGTATATGTCATGTAGATTTACAGGCCTATTTTATGTATCTCACACAAGTAATGTTTCTGTAACTATACAAGAAATTTTATGCATACCACATTTTCCGTGCAATTGCAAAGAAAAACAAAATGTCTGCTTTCCCGGCGTTGTATCGAACCCCGGTCTCCCGCGTGACAGGTGGGGGTACTGACCACTATAGTACCGAGGAATAGCAGACTGCTGAAACCCGGGATCGAACCAGGAATCTTTAGATGTTCAGTCTAACGCTCTTACAACTGTGCTATTACGGCACACCGATCGTTAGGAAATGATAAGTGAAATTCATTTGAAACAATCAACTAAGTTATAATTTTAAAATGGCGATTGGTGCCTTGAATCACGATTGAGGCCAAACTTTAGTGGCGATGCGCGCGCAACTTCATGTAGAAGAACACGATTGGTTAGAAACAATTGCAAATACTAGAACTTTTTTAGTAACTGCCGAAATGGTTTGGTTTGGTTTGAATTATCGTCGCACTAGAGCTACACGAGGGCGATTGGTGACGGGCGTCGTATTTTAGAACCACAGTCAGGTGACGAGCCGTACCTGAATAGGCACCCAACGCAACCGTTAAGGGCGACATCGTACGCAGCGTTAGGACTTTGAAGGATATTTAACGTGCACTCCCTTACACGGGGTATTATTCGTCGGACATTTTTGGCTGCACGGGCCGTTTATAGGTCGGCAGCTATTTTGGCGATGCCCGGACCCGAACCTGGGACCTTCCGCATGCTAAGCGAGTGCTTAACCGACTGGGCTCCCCAGCCCCCGCCGAAATGAAGATTTCTGTTCAGAATTGCAAGAACTTTTTATGTAAAATTGGTTATTTCTGTAACATTACTAAAATTTTTTCTGTATGTCTCAGTGTAAATGGTTAAGGGCCGGATTGATAAAATAGGCTAAGTAGGCTGTAGCCTAGAGCAGCGAATTTTCTGGGACGGTGAAGTTTATGACCAATTAAAGCGGCATTCGGCATAAAAAAAATTCTTATAAAGATACCAATACTTTTATTCTATGTAATTTCCATTAATGCATAAACCGTAAACGTACATATAGTGCTAATATTAATAGCTAACATGACTGCTGCGCGGGAAATTGCACCCTTCCCCCTGGGTTTGAAAGTTGAAAAAAAATTGTAAATTGCTAAAATTTCTACGATTATTTCAATTTAGAGTATACATTGATGATTCTAATATGTAGACAAAAAAGTCAAGAAACCTATATCTGGGATATCTTACAACGGAGGTGCGGGAGGAAAAAAACACCATTCAGACTATGATGAAAAAATAAGCAAAAATAAATTCAATCCTAGACTACAGGCGGAAATTTAAATCCGGCCCTGTTAATGGCGGACTTCATTTTACAGGGCTGGATTTTGGGTACCAAGACATGTCGGAATCCCTGAATATGGTTCGGGGTGGCGCAATGGTTAGGGTGCTAGTCTTTAGAACTTCTGGGTTCGGGTTCGAATCCCGATAAGGCATGGATGTTTGTGTTTTTCGAGTATATGCGGAGTACGTGCTCGTTAAATCTGTTGGGTCCGAAAGTCTTGTGGGCGATCATTGCGCATTTTCCCAAGGGTACAGGTCATTGGAGACTATTTCCCTCTCCTTCATGGACGTGTCTAAATTGTGGAGATGGTGCGCGATAGATGGCAGCATCTGTCACGCATATGTGTGGATTATAAGCGGGTCTCTGACCAAACACACAAGCCTGAAAATAAATGTCTACCAGTCAACCAACACTTTTGGAATATCAATGCGAAAAATGAATAATGAAATATGTTGGATAATTATTTATTATCAATTTGTGAAGTGTAATATGTGAACATAGGTGTCGACTTCGTCACTTAACCAGTGTTCTAAATTACGAAGCGTAATTGGCTGTGTTAAAGCTCCTAAAGGAGACTAGAAATAGGCAGTCGGAAACGATTACACTACACCTCACTATGTGAACATTCATATGTGCTACGAATTTCGTCCTCGAAAACTGGATATAGATGTGTTAAAGAAGGCGTACCCTGGACATAACAAGACTTAATATAAATTTACCTGGAAAGACTTTCCTGAAGGTTAAATGATTACAACGAATTCATTATTATCGCAGGTAAGTGATTGTGTTTGTTGTAAGAAATTTTGGACTTAATTTTATTTTAAAATATACGGGAGGCATCACAAACGTTAAAATAAATGAATTTTTTTGAAATCCTACGAATTAAGATGGTGGAAGGGTGATGTTCTTAAAATAAGGCATATCTATAATTATCTATGATGTTTTTTTACTTAATATGTAATGATCCGATCCCTAAATTAATGTACAACATGGTTTTCCACTTTTCTCTTATTTAATTTGAAATGAAATTCATGTTATGTATTGATTTTAATCATCGATATTCTTCGTGAATTGAATTTCAAATATTTAATAAAATAATCTTATTATTTTTGAAATGTTTGAATGAAGGGCAAATTAAAAGTGAAAAATTTGCGCTTTAAGGGGAAATTTATATAAAGTAACCATTTCTGCGTTCCCTTAGAGTTTACGTTAACAAAGTCGAACAGTAATTAAACTTTAATAGTTCTTTTCTGAAAACCATATTCAAATAGAAGTTTAGAAAAGTGGAAGATTAAGCAGTTCAGTTTAGTTTTACTTGAAAAGAACTATTGTTTTTTCAAAGTTTATATTGATATTCTGATATTGTTGTATAGTTCTTAAGTTTATTTGATATATGTTTAATTTTGGAAACGTTGAGCTGGATTATGCTGCTTAAATATAGCTTATTTGCAATCATAAAATTAAAAGGAACTGTTTTATTAAAACTTTATTTTTAGTGTCCTGCATTATAAATCGAAAAATATCAATAAGCAGTTATAACGTTAAAAAATGGTGATCGTGGTAAAATAGGCTTTTTTCAAAGTCAATTAATATTCCTGATCAATTGTTTATAGTTAAAATCGACCTGATAAATTTAATTTAGAACAGTGTTTCAAGAAATAGTCAATTGAATTCAGAAAAAAAGTTTTACTCTACTAGTTGGTTTCGCAGTAAAAAGGGCATAACCACAGCAAAACAACATCTACAGATATAGTTTGAGGTACAAAAGCTCTACTGCTTGCCAGCAAAAAATCTACAGGCCCTCTAGTCTAGTGATTTTAAATAAATTAGTTAAGCATTTAGCTAAAAATTCTACTGCTAAGATAATTTTTGTTATGCTGCGTCGTTTTATTTCAAAGTACAATATTGTAATTTCATTACGTAATTAAAAAAAAACTAATAACACAATCTTTTTGTTCAAACTTCTTAATTTGTCTAATTTTTCTTCATATTCAACATTCAAATAAATAAAAATCAACTTTATTTCACCTAAGTTGACAAGTAAGATACTTCTTCTTTGTAGGTCATTTGGGCCGAATATTTCGAAAATGTTGAATGGAATTATTGCTTCTTTATTCTTAGTTTTATTTCAGCTCCTGGTACATAGAAACTATTGACATAGATATAATAACAAAAACACAAACACTGCAATACCATAAAGAAAATATATTTATTAATCTGAAAACTTCCGAAAGCTAGTACAAAGTATGAATAGTTGACATAACAAGAACTTTTATCTGTAAAATCAATTTTTCTTCAAACTCAATTTGGAATTTTCTACTCTTTCCTGGAACTATTTTTCTCTGTCATACACGGACAGCAGAACTTCAAGACGTTAAGGCATTTGGATTGAAGCCACCCAATGAATCTTTGGCGACGTCCCCGAGTTTCTAAGACAGTTATACTGGTTGAATCCACAGGCAGATTTGCATCAGCCGAGTTGTGTCCAACCAAATTGATTTTGAGGATCTCCTCTTGGAATTCTTTACTTGGAACAAGAGATAAGAACTTCGTTTCTTTGTAATCTTCAAGACGTTTCAAAAGTGATTTTATTTCTTCTACGAACTCCAGTGTTGTCTCCAATGAACTGGGTTGAGATCCAGAGTCACAATCTTTTGTCAAGAATTTCAAATTTTTTTCAAGACCTTCGTGAAACTCTTTTGTCGCCTTACTTTCAAGCCCAGTATCTAACCTTTGGAAATAAACTTCATCAGCAATGGGCTCTGTTTTTAGTACATTTTCTTCTTTTATATTTCCGGAGTTTTCAATGAGCTCCTTTATCCTCAGTCTGAGGTTTCTAATCTTTTCAGAAAGGGAAATTCCATGTTCTGTATCAAATTTCTTTGTGGATTTATATTCTAAAGTTGTTTCAGAACAAACTATAACTTTGGATGTCATCAGACTTGCTAAAGAATCAGATTCCGGCACTTCTAATTCATACTTGAAATTTGTAAAATTATCTGGAGAGTTCTTTGACATCAATATTTGTGTTCCAAATGTCTTTTTATTCACGTTTTCCGTTGTATTAAAATCGTCCAAGGCCATATTGAAGAAATCATTGCCCTCATTTGAAGCATCTTCGTTGGAGAAGCCGATTTCATCATCATCTAAGCTGCAGAAGCAGTCATCCAACTCTGAAGCGCCCATGTAGACTGTAATATAGAAAAATAATTACTGTTAGTCTAAAGCAATTTATTCTGTTTGACCATAGTTAACCGCACTGACACTATTATACTTGAAGATATTATTTGACTAGAAGTAGCTAGTTTAAATATATGGTGATTTGTTAACTACGGATGAAATCGTAAAATATTGGTAAACTGTAAGGTAGACCGTTTCAAAAAGAAAATACGAAATTTGCTACACTTATCAATTAATATTGAAAAATTATTGATTACATGCGTGCCCAAAATCTGTGAAAATTCATCAAAAATAGGCTGGACTTTTAAATATATTTTTCGACTCAAACCACCTATTAAGTTCAATGATCGGTGCAATAGTCAAAAACCTGTGGATCTCTTAAAGATTATGTTATTTTTTCTGTTTTTGAGACAATTTTTAAACAATATCTTTATAGATAAATCAAGTATTTGATTTTGCAATCATAAAATCAGATTTTTGAAAATAATTTAAAGTAATGTGACTACCCAAAATTTTAAATACCAATACTGAACATAAAAACTGATGGAATATGAGTTACTTACGTTCGTTATTCCAAATATCATCAGGTGTATTCACAACTTCAGATCCCCCATTCAAAAAGGGGTGTTGTTTCGATTCTGTGGAGGTCGCTCTTTCTGCGGGGTCCATCTTGAAAAAGCCGTGGAGGAAATCAAGAGCCATCCTGACATCTATGTCCTCATTCTTTTCAACTTTAAGGAATGTCACATCAAAATAAGTCTTAAAAGTCGCTTCCTGTAAAAATAGTGTTTTTTAAAAAATTATTACTGGAGCAGACGTACTATCTCGCTCTATTTGCTTGAATATAGCAAGCCGAGATCACTTCATTTAGCAAATTAGCTACACTCCGTGCCAACCTTACTTGGGTAAAAACGGAGTAAAAAGGCAGAGGGAAAAGTGCGGTCGGTCCGTTAGTTGGAAACTCTTGTAAGGTACTATTTACATACAAAATGGTCTGAATACATTTTAGCCAATATACACTTTTCAATCTGATAAAAGTGCCAAATTTTCTCAAAACTAATATTCAAATACGTGAGAACTTAAACGAGGTTAATGTTTTAAACATGTTTTCTGGATGTATTCACAAATAATGTACGGAACTCTTTACATACGTGGAAGGATCTACTTCATAGCATATTTCTATTTACCCAACTTAGGTTGGCAAAGAGCTATAGACGGCACTACCAATTTTTTTTCTATAAATTTTGTAAATATTTCTATTTTATTCTTCAAACTTGGCACGGGATTGATTCAGATCGCTTTTCTTTGGCTTAGCTGTTTCCTAAAATATCGGAGTGTGGCAATCCGAGTGTAAATTTCCATAGTAAGTATTGATTAAGCTTAGCAATACATGATTTTGGTACCATGACAAATGTACCAATTGCGGATTTTTAAACAGTGAAACGTTATATTTTCACGAGGCTCTTAATGTCGCTGAAGAATCGATAAAATCAACAGTACTGCTCGAAAATCTATAGCATAAGCTAATTGATAAAAAATCTAGAGCATAAGCCAATTAACAAAAATATAGAGGATAAGCTGAATTAACAAAAAAAGAGCATAAGTAAATTTTAAAAAATGTAGAGCATAAGCTAATTAAAAAAATTAAACACAAGTCGATCCGAAAAGATTGTTTGCACTATTATCTTTTATTGCTACAATTCAATGTGAGTGTCAGAATAGCTATCAAACAAAATATATTTTTCTCGTATTTTAAAATTAAATTTACTATTATAACACCAGCATTTGTAATATCTAAAGTAGGACTTACTTGCAAAATTTCGAGCAAAGTAGGATGGACATCGATGAGCCAACCGTTCTCAATCAGTGGCAAGTTGTTGGACACAGAGAAGTCAGATAGGATTTCGATGGCCATGACGCCAAATGCCCACATATCGCAGGGCTTTCCTTCTACAGTGCCGTGCTTGTTAAATGCTTCTGGTGCCTTATACATAAGAGGCGAGCCAACTTTTGCGCTGGAAAAGAGAACAAATGTATAAGTAATATTCATGAAAAATGAATGAAAGTTGTTAATTCCATTGCGTTGAAATTGAAAATGTGTTTGCATTTTTCACTGGAAATCAAAAGTTTTCAAATATAATATGTATATATTTTTTTAAAAGAAATAATTTTGTTAAGACTTAACCATGTTTGTATAAGGGCTCTAGCTTAAAAAATAAATCTCAACTTTTAAACATAAAGTAAAACCATATCCGTTTTGGTGGCGCAGATTTAAAATTTTGAGACAAAATTTTGAGTTTTATCCAAAAAAAATGCGTTAAACAGCATCAATGCCAGCAACTCCTTAAAAAAGCAAAGTAATTTTTATACAAATAATGAATAATACAAGTCAGCTGCTTCGGCATCGATATTTTTGAAGACCTTGAACATTATCTTTAATACATTCACGATCGTGCCAGCCCGGTTGGAAAATGTTACAAAGACACAAAACACATAAAGAAATCATAAGCTTGTAAATTGATTTATATTTAAAATTACTAACCAAGTTTTGAACATATAACCTACTAGATTTCTAAAAAAGTCATATAATTAAAAATATTATATGGAAAGCAATTTGAATGTAAGAATTTTACTACTGTTTGGCTAAGAATCTTCATTTGTTTTGCGTACCAACCTAGACGTATTCTATATCTGCACCACTACTATTAATAAAAAATTAAATTTATCTTTGATGGGAATGAATAAAAGAACTTATTACCTGCGAATCGGCTTGTTGGCATTGTTCAAGCATGTGAAATCGCACAACTTGGCGGTGCTGGACTGGGAGATCAAGACGTTATCCTCTTTCACATCCAAATGAACCAAATCTCGACCGTGGAGATACTCCAAGCCACACAAGGTCTGCTGCAGCCAATTCTTGACGCAATCCAGAGCGTCCACCTGCATTCTGAACTCCTTATCACTCATCATGGCTCTGAAGCTGGTGACTTGAACTGGCATGATAAACACAACGGCTTCCACTGGGCTGAGGTCCACAAACTCGGTTAGAGGAACTATGTTAGGGTGATCCAATGTAGGCCACAGCAAAGATTCGGCTTCAGTTACCATTGCATTGGTCACAATCTTGGCCGCGAAGAAAGCTTGGTTTTTGGGATCAAACATTTTAAGAACATCGCCGTATGTTCCGGATCCTAGTCCATCAATGACATCATAATTTCGTTGGAGCTTCAGTAAGTCAATGACCGATTCCACTACCTGTAATCGGTCAGGTTTATTTTCTTTGCTTTCATCGTTTCGATTATAAGTCGCCATTTCCTTGAAGAAGTGTAAGTGGGTTGGATTTTATTTTATTAAATTACTGAAAAAGCTTTTAGTTTACTATTAAACTTGAGCGCATTCAAAAAGCACCTTCTCTCTTGAAAGTTTATTGAATACAAACTTTTTTTTAATTGTTCAAAGAGAAACTTAAGAATCAAATCAAAAGCATTGTTCGAAATATCATATAGTTCGACTCTTTTAAGTGTTTTTACATTGTTAGAATATATTTTTTTAATCGTTGTCGGGGGGAACAATATAAATTTCTTAGTCTGTTTTTTTTTTATTTTTTTATTTGTATATTTTTAGACATTTTTGGTAATAATTAAAACTGTAACATATTTATTACCATCATAATATTTTATTTCTCCTTTATTATAAGTATGCTATAAATGAATTAAGGAATTTAATTCAAAAAAGCCTTTTTAAATATTATACGTTTATTAAAATATTTAGATCATGGTAGTACGCCAAATTTTCTTAAAAAGTCAAATGATACACGGGCAAAAAGGCTGGGAACCTGTGCCTTAGAGTAACTTCAATGCTGGTTTTACTGCCATTATTGTCTTACAATAAAAAAAAAAAAACTTCTAAAGAACCTTGGTATTTACTGTTACAATCCGACTTTTATATTCTATCATTTCAAATTACAAAAAAGTAAAGCAAAAAAAATTAACTCTGTTCAAAGTTTGAATAAAAGGTATCGTATTTCCCTTAAAAATTGAATACAGTTGTATCTGTTATCTTACTCCACATGGACCAGAACAAGACTAGACCTTGTCCAAATGACCGTTCGTCCTTGAAAAGTTTGAATAAAGTACATACATATTTTGAACCACTAAAACAATTAATATGAAGTTTTATTTTAACTTCAATTAAAATCGACTTAGTGTGAATCTCTTGGTTTAATGTTCACCAAGAATTGATAAAGATAAGCTCTATCGAATATGGAACTAAGTCCACATTGCCATTCCGTTTAAATCAATTTTCCAAATTTACGCCACTTTTGTTTGAAAAAATTTAGAGAAAACTTAATGTGAAAGTTTCAGACTGCTTATTTTTTGGGACCTCATAATGAATTTTACCATAACCAATAATTCCTTTTCATTTTATGATTTTTTGCAACCGTGATCGAGTGACGATTTTAACACCTGAGCTGATATCTAACTTAACTTGGAGGAGCATCGTATGTTATAGACGGTGGAACTTCAAACTTCACAAAAAAAAAAAAAAAAAAAAATACACACGCATATTTCTCCCAGTGTAACCGGTTACCACTTCATTGTGTTGATGTTAATTTTTTTCGATCAAATACCCATCTAAGATTTAACATTATTAGAACCCTGGATGATTTCGGTAACTCTTTATTTAAATTTACACTCTGTGCCAATCTAACTTGGGTAAAAACAAAAAGTAAAATGGCAGAGGGGAATGCGCGTAGGTCCGTTATTTATAAACTCTTGTAAGGTAATATTTACATATGAAATGGTCTGAATACAATTTAACCAAAATACACTTTTCATTCTGATAAAATTGCCAAATTTTCTCAAATAATATTCAATTCTGTTTGACCATAAACGAAATTAATGTTTCAAACATGTTTTCTGGAGGGATTCACAAATAATTTATGGAGTTTTTTACATCCGAGGAGGGATCTTCTCCATAGCATATTTCTATCTGCCCAACTTAGGTTGGCAAGGAGTGTAGATAGGCAGTTTTTTCGGCGACCAGAGTAAGATGCCTCCAAGTTTAAATGATGTTTTAGTTGAAAAAATAGACTACAATAGAGATTTTGGACACTTTTACGTTAGAGATACTGAAGATAACTTAGCATTATAAGTATCGTTAACACGTTGGATGACACTGACTCCTTAAGGAGTCGCGTGGTTCCGATTCACCGATAACAGCACATTCTGATGAAATTCATAGTACCATTTCGCCAACCGTTCTTATGAGTTCAAGTTCGGTTGTAACTTTTGCAACCGATCCTTTTGTGCTTGGAATAATACTTGGTGATTTGAAAGAGAGCATTCTATTTTAAATTACGAGGAAATTAAACCCTTAGTCTCAAGAGTAGGGCGACCAGACACATGACATACCGCATTTCGTAAAGTGATTCAGTTTGTTATTCAACAATCTAGCTATAAAAAATCGCAAATCGTCTGTTTTATTTATTTTTTTTTAAACAAAAACTACCCAAAAATAAGAATTAGGAAAATTTAATGATTATTTCTTAGTCGAAAAGTTAATCACTGAAGCAAATCTGGTAAATTGGCTTTCAATTCAATTATTAGTGACAGATGATGAGTTATCCGGTTGAAAAAGGCCACAAACATTTCTTTGTATATTTACGACCATGTAGCTATCGCGTAGCTTTAGTTAGTGACGTTATTTCAACCTAACCTTGCTATTTTACGATCACGAACTAAGATTTGTACTTGATCAAAAATGAACAGTTAGTTTCTTTCCATTGTAACGAACAGGTTTAAAAAAACAGGATGTTTTTCTACTTCATCAGCCTCCATCGATGATTTAGTGGCAGCAAATGTGTTAAATTTTTTTTTTGATTAATATATGTTAAATGTTTTATTAGGATTTATTTTTACACATAATTAAGGAACGTGTAAAAACTGCAGGCAAATGATACATATATTTAGTTGAGAAAGTGGTTAAAGGCTATTGTTTCAAACAAAACGCATGCACACAATTATATTTTGCTGTTTTAGCTGTATGCATTGCAAGGCTTTCAAATGCATTTGCGACTTCTTTAGGCAAACTCTCTCACTTTTTCTCGTAGAGTTAGGAAGGATTAGTAGAGGGGTCTATCAATCAAAACCGTTTTGAAGCAGGGCTGTCAGGCTTTTCGAGCTACTGAGCATAACAAACTGGCACTGAGGTATCCCAAGATGCACCACTCTAGCCTGCTTCTTTTGTGTGTTACTGCGCACATTCATTTTTTCCGCTCTATTCTCTTTCCTAACTCTATGATTTTTCTAAGTTGTTATTTACCAGGTTTGTTATGCCTAAAACTTTTTGTTTAAAACAAATGTTTCAAACATAGTAATAAAAACATGTTTAAAACATTGTAATAAAAACGTGTTTAAAACAATTTTATTTATTATTTAATTATAAAATTTTATTTCAATTTTTATATCAATTTTATTAATTATTTGTTGGCCAAATACAGTTCATTTAAGGAAATATGTTTTATTATAGGATATCTGATCATGCGCTATTACCTTAAATATTAAGATTGTGACAAATAGTAGACCCTGACGGAACTGTAAACCTTGTAGTATCACATGTGATACTTTAGATCCCAAATGGAACAGGGGCTGGGGAGCCCAGTCGGTTAAGCACTCGCTTAGCATGCGGAAGGTCCCAGGTTCGGGTCCGGGCATCGCCAAAATAGCTGCCGACCTATAAACGGCCCGTGCAGCCAAAATGTCCGACGAATAATACCCCGTGTAGGGGAGTGCACGTTAAATGTCCTTCAAAGTCCTAACGCTGCGTACGATGTCGCCCTTAACGGTTGCGTTGGGTGCCTATTCAGGTGTTGGCTCGTCACCTGACTGTGGTTCTAAAATACGACGCCCGTCGCCAATAGCCCTCGTGTAGCTCTAGTGCGACGATTATTCAAACCTAACCCAAATGGAACACTATTGACATTAGCTACTATTTATTATAGCCCCTATTTGTGAGATTAATGCTAATTGTCAATGTGGTACATAATTTAAGTTAATTAAAATAAAAGCAAGCATACACTATTACATTATTAGTTTATAAAATTCTTAAATTAGCTCTATTCTATAAGGACACCGAATCGCCTTATAATCGAAGGATTTCTTGGATTCTATGATTCTTCGACAACGAAAGATGTGAGGCACATGCCAAAAATTATTCGGGATGGAAATAAATATAGAGGACCAAAACGCAAAAATAACCGTGTTTTTTTAAATCTATTCAACCACGGCCTACTCAAATACTAAGGCCAAAGAAGCTCTCCTAAACACGCTCGGGGAAGGAATTTTTGACGTCATAGTTCCGAGGGACGTTGTTCCGAAAGTGAAGATAACCGGTCTCGAAACCTGTTCGAAAACACTAGTTCAAGGCTGACCACATTTTTAGGGTTCCTAATGCATCCGAACTAGTTTCTCAATCTTCAGCACTCGGAAAAGTGACGTCAAAAATTCCGTCTTGCTCATGTTTGGGAAAGCTTCTCCGGCCTTGTTATTGAAGTTGGCAGTGATACAACTTGTTCAATAACCAAAATTGAATTGTTTTAAAAAACATGTTTTAAACAAAAAAAAAAACATTTTTTTAAGCACGTTTTTTTCCAACACTGTTATTTACTGATGTCAATTCGTATTTAATGCAGCCGAGAAACGATAAAGATGTTTTAATTTTCGTTTCAGAAGGTGGTACCCAGCGAGTTTGTTCCTGTCCTTGGCAATAATCAACAATAATTCCCGGATCAGTGTGATCATTCTTTTGTCGTGCCAGTTTACTCCTTGCATAAGATTCTATGCAATAGTGATTTATTACAGACTAATTTGGTGTCCAGAATTATGCATAAATTCAACTAAACCTTCATTATAGCAACCAGTAAAATCCATACATGAATATACTTCTTCTACGTTTTGAATTTTGTAGAAAACTCAGCAAAACTTGAAACCCATGATCATCATTTTTTAAAAACTCCTTTTTCTAGTTTCACGTTTCCCTTTTTTACTTATAAATGAGACAAAGATAACAAAGCGATATTTGGATACTTCCATGCCTAAAAAGTTGTTGATCATAAATAACCCCGTACATTACCATTTAATGTGAAAAGTAAGGCTAGACTAGTGAACACAGAATTATAACAATTTAATTGTATCTACGATACGATTCAGTCTGTACTTTTCAGAAGGCAGCTTTTTTTTTTACAGATTTTATATCTAAGGACGCACTCAGAGTTCTTCCCTTCTCCTTCTACCGCTTAAGCTTAAAACATCACATGCCTTCTTCGAGATAAATTTAGTGAAAATAGGCTAAATCAACTTCTTTTACTATACAAAAAAATTATTATATAGAAAAATTCAAAAGGTACTCTAGGAAGAACAATGCATCCCAAAACGAACACTTCTCACGTTAGCTTGCTTTGAGCCCAGGAAATTGTTATATTTTTTAAGTTTGGAACAGTATACATTGCTAAAATAGTAGTAATTCACTTCATAGGAACGGAAAGATTTTTTGACGTAATCCTTTCCTTCAGCAGAAAATCTTGTATATAAAGAAGTATTTAAGGGAGTGCGGTATGCTGACAGTTCAAGATATTGCCGCAGTAAAAACTGCTATTGAAATTTGTAATAATCCGGAACTGAAGAGGGAAATACTTTGTGCACCTGGCGCCATAAATAAAGGAAATCATCGGTACCGTAGCAAAGAACAGTGGAATGAAATAATAGAGAAAAAAGCAACGATAATACTAAGAAAACTAGACTTACCGAAAATGTTGCAGGAAAAAGTAATGGGCCTTGTCCTACCAGTTGGGATGAGAATGTTAACTTGGACAGAGTATCATGAGAGAACTCTTGGATTTTCACGTGAGTACAGCATCAATTTTTTAAAGAGCTCATTTTTCACGCAACAAGGAATCATCGACAATAAGAAAGCGGCAGAGGAGTTAATGAATGACAAAAATCTAAGCACGGAGCAAAAGTATAAGTTAGCTTGTATTTATTGTTTCACAGATCATATTGAGGCTTTACACAGACAAATGACGAAAGAGGATAAGGACAAGTTCTGTAACAAAAGAATCAAGCAGCCAGGGTTGGTAAGGTTTTGGTCTTATTATCTAATGGGTGAAGTAGATAAGATCAAAGGAGAAAAAACTGTCGATCAATATAGACTGGAAAAAGCAGTAGAGAGTGGAAGTAAAGCAGCAGTTGAATATTGTTTAGAGAAAAGTTTAAGGAGGACGAAGGAGGCTGTAGTAGATGGTGCTGTGAAAGCAGTTGGATGCAGAGTTAAAGCAGGGCCGAATCTTTATGCCGAAAAAGATTGGGTTGTTTTTCTAAATCAGAAACATAGCGATAGTGAGGAACCATGGGTGCCAAGTGATTACTACATGGACATCTTGTGTTTTCTGCTGTCAAAAATGAGCGAGGTTCAGCAGATAGATTTCTTGAAAAAAGATATTGAAGGTGTCAAATATAAAAGGGAATATTTTGAAGACCATAGGCGATCCAGAGTGCTGCAATATTTTTTAAATTGGCCACATCAGAATTACTTTATGGAGACGGCAGGACTGATGTGGGAGTTTCTACCAAAAAGGAGTTACGCAGTTCTATTACTAAGGATTTGCGATAGGATTGAACCTGAAAAAGAGAAAAATTTAAGGCTTGGCGAAGAGAAAAGCTACGATTACAGAGGGCTTTTAGAGGAATTTTGGCATCAAAGTCCTGAACGTTACAAGAGGTATGTTCTTAGTAACCAGGAAGTAATTTATAGAACTAATAAAAAATTTAAAACTAAAACGGTCGTAGGGATATTAATTAAGTTACTTACCTTAAAAAATTTCACATATGACGATGAACGAAATATTAGGAGGATTTTAGCTAGAGCATCGGATAAAGAGAAAGAAAATATTATCTCTTCTAAAGAGTGCAGAAACTTCTGTATTGGGTTAATAAAAGAAGAGAAATGGGAAATTCTCGATAGGTTTGTAGCAATCTGTTTTTCTTCTAAGGAGACGGCGGATAAGTTTAAAAGGGATTTAACCTTTACACAAGAAGTAAATTGTATGTGCACTGATTTTGTAAAAAATGAGAAATGGAATGCTGCTGAGTCATTCATCAAGTGGAGCAATTTACCCAAAGAGGAGGTGGAAAAGTTTAAAAGGGAGTTAAGCTTTGCAAAAGAAGTAAAGCGTATCTGCATTGATTTCGTAAAAAATGAGAAATGGAATGCAACTGAGTCACTCTTCAAGTGGAGCTCTTTACCTGAAGAGGAAGTACATCAACTCAAGAAAGAAATGATTTACTCTGAGGATGGTAAGCGTGCATGCCGGGATTTGGTATTGTACAAAGAGGATGTGGAAGCTGCAAATAAGATTTTCAACTGGCGTTTTTCCTCTGAAGAAGAAGTTAGAGAGTTTAAGAAGGAATTTATTTTTTCGAGTGATGTAGTATATAGTTGTGCATTTCTAGTACCAGAAGATAAGTTAGAGCTGGTTGATACTTTTATTAGCTGGTGTCTTTTTTCTCAAGAGAAAAGAAAAGAACTTAAGAAATACGTAGCCTACAGAGCGGGTAGTGTGGTTTGTGAAACATACATATCAGATTACTCAGATGAAGCTATTTACGATGAGCAGGGTTATTATACGATTGGTCGCACAACTAAATTCAAGGGGGGTAAGTGGGAAGAAGTCGAAAAGTTTTTGACTTGGTGTCTTTCGTCCGAAGAGGAAATTAGTGATTTTAAGAAAAATGTATTACTCAAAGAGCGTGGTAAAGAAATTCATTTCAATTTGATTACGTCCAATCAATGGGAAGAAGCTGAAACATTTTTTGCATGGCTTGGGTTATCTGCTCAAGAAATAAAAGAACTGAAAAAAGAGACTCTTTTTCATTATGATGCAGCTAGTGAGATGTTCAGTGAACTGATGTATAGTGAAGAAGGTGATGAAGAATATGCTGATTACGGGAGTAAACAAGAAGCAATTGAATTACTTTTAAGGTGGTACTTAACAGATAAAGAAACAATTATTGAGTTTAAAGATAAATTCAAGCGTCAGTATCATGGAGAAGTTACCGAGGAACGCAAAGCTGTGTTTGAAAATTTTGATTTGATGATAGATCAACGTTTGAAAGTCTTAGATGAAGAACAAAGTGGAGTAAAAAGAAAATCTGAAACTTTTTCTCCCAACAAAAAGATTTGTGATTTAAAGCTTGGAAATAGAGGATCAGAATAAGGTAAATGAACAAAAGCAGCTGATAGAACAGTTTTTTATTGGTAGTGAAGGAACAAATGAAGAAAACTTTAAAGTAAATATTTTCAAGTTTAGTGAGGATGGCATCAAAAATCTATTCACCCCTTAAACCAGAGCTTTTAATCACTTTCTTGGGGGAGCTTAACAGTTCATTTTACCGAATTAGAGGAAATGATTGGCATTAAAAGCTCATCTGTAAAAATAACCAGTCCAGGAACAATCGAGCTAGCTCTTAGTATTATCTCATCACTTATTATTTTCTAACAATGTACATAAAGGACCTTGATCGTATTGCAAAAATCTATTTATTTTAGAGTGTTGAATTGTGTTGCATTTTGTCCAGATTGTTCTTGATACTTGGACTGTTTGAATTCTAAAATTTTTTTCTAAAATAAACTATTCAAAACGTATTGTTTTGCGTTCTTCTTTTTAATAAATTTTGTTTACCAAAAGGTTAAAGTGGCTTGTATCAGATGACGTAGTTCCTTCTAACTTGCATCGCTACTCCGTTCAAACGTGGCATTGATTCTCTATCCAAATCGAAAAATAATTAGTATTTTAAATGTCTTTTTTCACTTAAGACCTGAAACACGCCCTTTCTTATATATACTTTTAAATTAATTAAAAAACTAATCAAGAATTTATATTAAAAACTACACTTATCAGAGCTTATGAAATTATAATGGTATATTTTTTCTTTATACCAGTAGGTAGGTAGGTTAAGTTCCGGTTGCATATTTTTAGCCTACAATGAGCTTTTCTAAAACCAATCGAGTCTCTAACTTCAGAACTACACTGTAAAAAAAACCTGTAAATTTACGGTCATTTGCCTTTCAATTTTTACGGGCATTGGCCGTATTTGATGGAATACGGTCTGACCCACTAAATAAACGGCCATATCCCTTAAACAGTTAGAAAATAAGGGCAACCCCCGTATTTTTACAGTTTCAGCCCATCTGTTAGCAAAATTACTGCACACCACCGTAAATTTACATCCGGCAGGGGAAAATCCCTTCATTTCCAGAATGACGTCACACGTAAACTGCAACCGTGATGTTTTTCATCCCGCTAAAACCAAAACAAACAATCCAAGAAAACGAAGCTACATGCTGTATGGTTCTTCTAAAGAAAGAACAGAATGCTAATTAAAAGTAAGTAAAATGTTATTGTTTCTTTCGTTGAATGTGTCATCATTTTAAATATTAACGATTCTGTAAAAATTGCCCCTTTTTTGTTTTGTATCTATGAAGTTTAGCAGTCAACCACGTTCCCCAACAGCAACTATCATTCTAAAACGAATACAATTACTTATTCGAATATGTTACAACTTGTTTTACTGAGATTTTCGCATAATATTTTCTTTTTAGCAGATATCGCTATTAAATATTTATAATATTTGTAAAATTTCAATGATTATAAAATTCAGTTTAAAAATATAAATTAAGTAAGAAAGTGTCTGTCCTTGAAGATAGCTGATGTCTTGGTGTAGAAATGAATTCGCTTGTGCAGATTACAATTTAATGTTAACATCGTTCCAAGTTTTTAATAGTTTAATCTGATTTTTATTTGTATAGATTGATAAGTTTTTGAAATTCAACAGTTGCTAGAACATCGGTAACCATATTATTTCTGACTTATTACAATGTAAATTCTAAAAGTTGAAAAAGGCTTAAGGCAATATTTTGCTCGAGTGAAAGTTCTAAAATATAATTCAAGCTAGCATTATGAAGTGTATTTTAAAATGTGATTGTTTTTTTTTTCATATTTCGCACATGTGACATGTATTCACAATATAGCTAACATCTTTTGATATTTTAATATATTTTGAAAATATAATTTACCTTTATTTTTACGAATTAAATTTTCTGAAGAGGATGTGCTGTTCTGGGAAAAGTGGAAACGTATCTTCAATTTCCCAAATTCTTTTTTTTTTTTTTGTTGTGCCTTATGTGGTTTTTTTTCAGATTTAAATGAATTTTATTACAGTTGTTTTTAAATATAATTTATTGTTTTGTAAACATTCTAGGTCAAAATCAATTTTTTTATGCAAATGTGTTTGTAAAGCACAAAAAGTTAAATTTAAGTACAAAATTTTAATTTAACAAAATTATCAGATTTCAATAATTGAGTACATTTTTATACTTGAATTATTTGTTATTCTTTTGAATTATTTTGTAAAAATAATTTTTTCAGCAATTAAAAAAAGACCAATAGCGGCTAGAATTTTTAACGCAAAGCAAAGCATGTTTATGACCCTTATTGCTTGGAAACTCTTACAGACAAATTAAATTATTCTTTAATAAGATTATTTTTGACAGCAACGGACAAACACAATTCTTGGTAAATGCAATTCACAGTTGATTTTCTGGTTTCCTTAACATATTTATTTTAAATTACTGCTAATTGTAAGTATTCATCAAAATTTATTGTCGCCCTAATATTATATTATTAACAGAAGTGATTATTAGATTATTCTAAACAAATGTATATATTTAGGATTATTGTTGTTTTTCATCTCCCTGGTGAATGAAAGCCTACAGCAGGTCCAAGAGACCCGGAAGATTTAAAGTATGATCATCCGGCTCATCAATTGGATGCTTCCATGAGACGCCCAAACAGCAAAGAAGGTGAGAAGGACACTAACAGGTACAGTGGAAAGCATTTTTCTCTTATTCATTCATTATCTAAAAAAAATTCCAAAATGTACATATTTATGACTATCACACAAAACATTAATGCACAGTATCTAAGAGCATTTTTTTTTTATTTTTAATAAATTTATATTTTTGTTTATTTATCCACAAATTCCAAAGTCTATAGCGCTTAACAGAAAATTTTTAATATTTTTGAGTTTTGTGTTAATAGCATTACCAGAGTGCCTTTTAAAGAATTACTATTTAGGATTGTGGTAGTTTGAGTTTCTAAATTTTTTAATTGTCTGAATTTTAAAATTTACGATCATTGCAAGTTTGACAGTTCACGATGGCCAGGGTTTTCCAATTTCCAATCATTTTGTTTATATATATATAATCAAAGTTATGGAATTTCAGCACTGCAGAATTTTATTTGTTTTCATAGAGAGTTTAAGACACAAGACCGGTGAACTAGAGCAGTCATAGTACAGCGGTGGCTAATTTAGAATAGGTGAACATTAGCAATTTTAAGAAAAATTATGGTGAGATTTTTCATAACCAGAAATAAAAAAATTGAATTGAGGATTTTGATAAACTTTTTACATTAACTGAGATTTAATTTAGTTTGCTGTTGCATTATTGGAGGATTCATTCGCATTTTGCGACTAGCGACCTTCAATTTTGAATTCTGTCTACTGCGAGGATAATTCAACCTAACCTTTAACTTATCTCGTTATATTTGGTGCAAGATCCTGTGTACTAACATCTGCAAGTGCATTGATTGCACAAAACTTGAAGGACAGCTAAGAAAGGAAGACTCTGATTGCACCTGGCAGATGCTGCGAAGTCAGGATCCAACAGCAAACTTCTCTTTGGACATCTCCCCAACAAGCCGCCTGTGCTAACAAGGAGTTGAAGAGGTATGAAATAATTATGTTGTTGACGTAGATTTGGGGTAATGCCTTGGACTCGTAAAAATGAGTTCACCAGAGAATTAGTTGGCACTCCAGGGGCGACAAGAAACTCTAGGAGAACTAAAATAGCTTGCTTTTCTATTAAATACTTACTGAAATTCTTATAGAAAAGCAAATATGTTTGCAACAGTAATTGCCACCTAGAGATTTTTACACCTTAGAAAAAATCCCCAAACACAGCTTCCAGTTGTAATTTAAATACCAAAATTAACTAATTTCTTTCACAAATTAAATTAATATTCATTATTGTTTGCCTAATTTATTATTATATTGTTCTTTCAAATTCAAGATAAAAGGAAGGTAAACTAAAAATGTCACCTGAAATTGTTTTCAGATCGCCTATTGGATATTAATTCCTGCTAAAAAAAAATTTCCTTTTATGATCTTGATTACCATTTATGAGCCACTGTTGTATGGCTACGCTGTGAAAAGTAGTTGTTGAGCTCATGTTACATAGGAAGGTAAACTTCAGTAACCACAACAATGAATGGACCATTTTTCACTTGAGTTATTAACTTCAGTTGAGGAACCCTCAGTCAATATCTGAGAGTGCTTCTGGCCTAGAGTTGTTTGAAACAGCTATAAAGGTTCTGTTCTAATTAAAAGACATAGTGCAGTAAAATCATACCAGGTCATTCGTAAATCAGCTAAGAGCTCTGTCAGTTAAGACATTTGCCTTGCATGCAGAAGGTATCAGGTTCAGGTCCACGCATCCTCAAAATAACTGCCAACGTATACAGCAGCCTGAACAGCCAAAAATGTCTGATAAATGATACCCAATATTCATACTCGGTTATAGCTCCTGGACTGTAGAACTGGGAGTCTAGGTTCGATTCCTGAGTAAGACTTGGTTGTAAACTGTACAATCTCAAGTCTTGTAATTGGGTGAAAACCTAGTAGGCTGTGTGTCACAATGAACTATTAACCATAACCCTAAATCAACCACTGTTCTGAAGGCTTTTTTTATCCGATTTACAGATTGTCCTGGAATGCCTAGTGGCTAATGCAAGTGAAGCAGAGAAGTCTCACTCGCAGGAAGTAGAAATCGAAAGACTGGTATTGGAGAAGTTAGTTCGATGTCTTGTTCCGATCATCGACTGGGCTAATCAAACAAAAGGTAGGGTGGTCTATTTTTATTTTTTATAATGTATCTTTTATAAACAATATTGAATTTGGCTATGACTATTGGCAAGAAATAAAGAGTGGCCAAAATGTTGATGTCTGTAATAAAAGTTAGGTTTCAAGTTCTTTTTGTGAAGGTTTGAAACATAGACCCAAAAAAATGAAACTACTTAGAATAGTCCTCCAAAGATGTTATAAGTAATTGTAACTCAACATTTCAGAAAATTCTTTTTAAAAAATAAATTGACTGAATATAACATTTATTAAAAATGTCAAAACTGTAATTTTCATATTTGAAGAGTACGCGGGAAGAACCGATTGATTTATTAGGCGGACGCCCACAATTGTCTGCTTGGCGGACATTGGCGGCAGAAAACTGGTTTCTCTTTTTTTTTTCGTCGCTTGGTCTAAGCGTCGGGATCGTCAATCGCCTGAATCTTGGTTGCTAGGAACCACAGAGAAGGTAGTTAAAGTATTAGAGTGGCAGATCACGTGACCAACAACACTGGATTCATTGGGGCTCTTGTGGGAGCTCCTTGCGCGTCCCGTCTGTCGTTAGCATTGGAGATCACGTGATCTGCCACTCTATTACTTTAACTATGATCTCTGTGGTATTAACTGAATTCCTTACACAAGTTTAAGCGATCACTCGCTATCATCGCCTAAGTGGCCTGCTAAGAAAAATTCTCTACAAAATCATTCGGTTTTTCCCGTGTACCCGCATATTTGTTTAAGCTATGAAACTTGGAGAGTCACAATGAAATAGATAATTCTATTAATGCAGGTTGTGTGTTTGAAGGGATTTGATAGCTTAGGGGCGTCCATATTTTACGTTAGACGACTTTGGCGATTTTGTCCCCCCCCCCCCCATCACTCTTCTCTTGGTTATATTTCATGGCTTGACACTCGCATGAGATTTGTTGATACTATTATGCTGAACTTAAAACAAATCACTGCAAGCAAATAACAATAATTTATGGACTCCCCCTTAAAGTGTCTTGCTTTCATAATCTTCTATGATATGCACTTTGGTAAAAATAAAATATATTTCTATTATAGTTTCAAAACTGGATATGCAGTGACATTGAACTAATCTTTTATCAACATTCATTTTGGAGTGGAGCTAGTCATGAAACACCTGAACATATTTTGTAAATAAGTTTAATCATCATAAGGAACTGCTTGAGTTTTACCCTTTTTTGATCCAAATTTTAGAATTAACTTGTAAAAAAGTTTACGATAAGCATATTAAGAATTTGATATTTTTTACACAAATAGTGTGACTTTTAAACAGCAAACATACTTTACAAATCTAGATGATGTATAAATTTACTATTTTAAATGCTCATTCCATTCTCACTCTTGTCATTCCATTTGACATTGTGTTGTTTTACACAAAAGCATAGAATTTCCATAAATCAGGGACTGATCTGATGAATTCACATGAGTTTATAATAAAAAAAAAGACTTTAAAATTTGAATAATTAAATAACATAACTTGTTTATATCTTTGTAAATGCTACTAAAATATAAATAATTTACAGGGTGTAGGACTTTAGTAAAAATTTTAGTTCTTATAATTCTTCCGATGTTTTATTAATTACATTTAAAATTCAAATATTTATTTAACTGATTAAAATAATTAAATATTTTATAAATGTGTGTGGATTTTTTCGTTCTAGAAATTTATTTCCATGCTATACGTCTTGCGAGTGTAATACTTTGATGTTTGTTTTTTAGTTAAATTTATTTTATAATTTAATATGTGAAGAGTCGAGGGGAAGAAAACCTTGATTTGCTTAGGAATCTTTCCATAATTTGGTCTGCTTGCAGACATTGGTGATAGGAAATCAGTTTCTCTCTTGGTACAAACGTGGGACTTGTGTCTCGCGTGAACTGGGGTTGCTGGGAGAGAAGAACCAAGTAAGGAACTGATTTCCTTACACCAGGTTAGGCGATGATTTGCTAAAACTGCCAAAGAGGCCTGTTGTAGACAGATTCCTATGCTAGGAAGGGTTTTTTCCCCTGTATTATTCATGTGTGCTAATGTACTATTTTTTAAGTTAATATACTATTCTTGAAAATTGTTCTACTTGTAATTTCAATGAATAAAATTAAATGTTTGATGAAATTGCTATTTTGTATTTTGATTTTTTTAATGCTATGAACACATCGTTAATTAATTTACCTAGACCGTCAGAAAACGGTCAGATATATACAATCACACACTATCAATATACGGTTAAACCGTAATCAGTTAGACCATATATTTACATTCAAGGACTGCAGTTATACGCTTGATACCGTTATTATGGCTGTCAATTTACGGTCCATGGTCGTTTAATTACGCTCAAATAGTAATTAGGCATACTGTAATGTTACGTTTAAGGACCGTAATTTTACAGTTGTCACTGTATTACTTTGGCTCGTTAAATTACGGTATGCTGGAAATTATGGGCATGAGTGTATTTTAACGGTGTATGGTTGGAAACTTTGTTGCCGTCCCAAGCCCGTAATTTTACTGTGATTTTTTTAACAGTGTACCCCAGTTTGTTGGTCGTAATGAATCAATGGTGTCATTGAGAGATTAAAAAAAAAACTGTCGATGCCAACGCCCAGTCGGTTAAGCACTCGCTTAGCATGCGGAAGGTTCGAGGTTAGGGTCCGGGCATCGCCAAAATAACTGTTGACCTCTAAACGGCCCGTGCAGCCAAACATGTCCGAAGAAAAATAACACGTGTAAGGGAGTGCACGTTAAATTTCCTTCATAGTCCTAACGCTGCGTACAATGCCGCCCTTAACGGTTGCGTCGGGTGCCTACTCAGGTGTCGGCTCGTCACTTGACTGTGGTTCTAAAATATGACGCCCGTCGCCAATAGCCCTCGTGCAGCTCTAGTGCGACGATTATTCAAAACCTAACCTACACTTCTTAAAACAAACGAGCAATTTTAACTCAGTCTGAGTTAATTTTCACTAATACAAATCAAATCTCGATGCCAATCCTCTGAATTTCATAACCTTCCGTTGGCCATTGATTTAGACGTATGCCTTGAGATAGAATCTTCTCAGGGGTATGGATGTTCAATTCCCAGCTGTTAGCAGTCATCCTATAAATCGGATATGTATTGGACGTAGTCAGAGTTCAATAGTAGAATAGTGGAACGACTCGTACTAAGCTGCCATTGGCAGCCATGGCCCACTACAGAGCCCGAGTAGAGTGGTAAAAATGCTAGTTAATTTATAATTTTGATACTGAGAACGGAAGTGCACCCAGGGCAAAGGCGGGAATCGAACCCGCACCCGTTACAGCGCGCAAACTGCCAGCGTTAGGGCCTGCGATCCAAACCACTCGGCCAACGGGCCCCACATGCCACCCTATATTGTCTCCGTGTTGGTCCATGGTGCTGTTGCCAGGTTCAGTATCTACCCTACTGTTATGGTTACGAGTTGAATTCCCGCCTTTGCTCTGGCTGTACTTCCTTCTTCAGTATCAAAATTATTAATTAACTAGCCCTTTTGCCACTCTATTCGGGCCCTGTAGTGAGCGTTGGCTGCCGATGGCAGCTTAGTACGAGTCGTTCCTCTACCCTACTATAGAACTCTTTTTTCCAATGTCAGACAGCCTGGCCTATTGGTAAAGCTTTCAGGTCGTATTGTTAGTTGAGTTAGTTCGATTTAACGTCACACTAGAGCTACGCGGAGGCTATAAACTTTCAGGTCTAGTTGAGTGCTAACTCATGTGGTGGCCTCGTAACTTATTCACCTTTCTAAAGCATGCGGCACATCCCTAATAACCCTCGTGTAACTTTACTTAGAGGTAAATTGAGCTAAAACCTCATGCCAAAATATATTATTAATTTTTCTATGATTAACACAATTTAATGTAAACTTTGTCATTTGGCAGTCTAATTAATTAGTTATGGTATGGTAGGTATACATATATATTCCAGCTTATGTGCCTGTTCAGAGAACCGCTGCTCATTAATTTTATTAGCACTAGTGCGACGTTAGCCGAACTAAAACAAAAATTTGTTTCATGTTACACACAATTCTTGGCCCGTCCGTGGCATAGTGGTTAAGACATCGGCCTCAGGATTTAACCTCTCAGGAGTGCGGGGGTTCGAATCCCACCTACTGCCAGTCATCCAATAAATCGGATCTCAGTGCTGGGAAAGAGTAGAAAAATCCAACTCGTGACGATAGCCTTCGTGTTTCTATAGTGCGACGATAATTCAAACCTAACCTAACCTGACCAACTCGTGACGGCTGGGCCCGAGTACACTGGGACAGACGTGCTTGGTTAAATCTGTGGAGTCCAAAATCCCGACGGCTTTAGCGTACGATATCGCTTGAAATTCTTTTGTGAGCCCGCTCAAGTGTCAACCTCGTCACTTGACAAGGTTCTAAATGACGAGGCGTTATTGGTTGTGTTACAGCTCCTAAAAGAGGCTACAAATAGGTAGCCGGAATCGAATACATAACTTGACATAATTCTTTTGAAATAAACTACTTGGAGCCGATCCGGCGGCCTAGTGGTTAAGACATTGGCCTTTGGAGCTGCTGGGTCCGGGTTCGAATCCCGTTGAGGCATGGATGTTTGTGTTTGTTGCGTATATGCGAAGTAGGTGCTCGTTAAATCTGTTGGGTCCGAAATTCCTTTGCGACTCCTCGAGCAGTTTTCCACGGGTACAGGTCTTGAGAGATTATTTCCCTCTCCTTGAGAGGCACGTCTTAATTGTGGAGGTGGCGCGTAATAGATGGCAGCATGTGTCACGTATGTGTGTGTTGGGTCTGTTTTACTTGACGAGGGATTATAACGGGTCTCTGACCAAGAACTCACCTGAAAATATGTCTACCAACCAATCATTATGAAGCCAATCATTTGTGAAGTGTTATATGTGAAAATTCATATATGCGACGAATTTCGTCCTCGAAAACTGGATATATATGTGTTAAAGAAGCCATACCCTGGACATTACAAGACTTAATATTAATTTAACTAAAAAGACTTTCCTGAAGGTTAAAAGATTATATCGAATTAATTATTAACTCGGGTAAGTGATTGTTTTTCTTTACAATCAATTTTGGACTTAATTTTATTTTAAAATGTACGGGAGGCATCATAGTCGTTAAAATAAGTGACATATTTTGAAATCCTATGTATTATTGTGGTAAAAGGATCCGATCCCTAAAATAAGGTAGAACATGAACTTTTCCCCCCTCTTCTCTTATTTATTTAGAAATGAAATCCATGTTATAGATTGATTTTAGTCGTCGATCGAAGCTTTCAATTACAGTAATCGTTTTGGTTTTTGAAATGTTTGAATGAAGGTTCAAAGTGAACAATTCACCTGAGCGTTAAGGGGAAAATTAGATTTAGTAACCATTTCTGCGTTCCCTTCGAGTTTACTTTAACAAGGTTGGACGATAATTAGACGTTAATATTTAATAGGCATGGATGTTTGTGTTTGTTGAGTATAAGCGGAGTACGTGATCGTTAAATCTGTTGGGATATGTCCGAAATTCCTTTTCGACTCATCGAGCAGTTTTCCACGTGTACAGGTCACGGGAGACTATTTCCCTCTCCTTCAGAGGCACGTCTTAATTGTGGAGATGGCGCGTGATAGATGGCAGCATCTGTCACGTATGTGTGTGTTGGGTCTGTTTTACTTGACGTGGGATTATAACGGGTCTCTGACCAAGCACTCACCTGAAAATATGTCTACCAACCAATCATTATTTATTATCAATTTGTGATGTGTAATATGTGAACATTCATATATGCTACGAATTTCGTAATCGAAAACTGGATACATATGTGTTAAAGACGCCATACCCAGGACAGACTTAATATTAATTGACCTGGAAAGACTTTCCTGAAGGTTAAAAGATCACAATGAATTAGTTATTATCGCAAGTAAGTTATTGTGTTCGTTATAATATATTGTGGACTTAATTTTATTTTAAAATGTATGGGAGGCATCACAGATGTTAAAATGAATGAAATTTTTTGAAATCCTGCGAATTAGGGTGTCAAAAAGGATCCGATTCCTAAAATAAGGTACAAAATGGTTTTTTTTCTCCTCTTCTCCTATTTAATCTGAAATGAAATTAATGTTATGGCTTGATTTTAATCGTCGATCGAAGCCTTCAATTAAAATAATCTTGTTTTTGAAATATTTGAATGAATGTCTAATTAAAAGTGAAAATTCGCCTGATCTCTGGAGAAATTTAGATAACGTAACCATTTCTGCTTTCCCTTCGAGTTTACTTTAACAAGGTTGGACAATAATTAGACGTTAATTGTTCTTTTCTGAAACCATATTCAAATAGAAGTTCAGAAAAGTAGAAGATTAAACCGTTCAGTGGGTTTAGTTTTTCCTAAAAAAAAAAGTACTGTGTTTTCAAAGTTTGTTATATTCTGATATTGTTGTATATTTCTTTTAATTTTATTTGATATATCCTTTTCTAATGATTCTTCCTTGACTATTTGTTTCATTTATTTCGTAAAACATCAAAAATAGTAATGGATTCAGCCACATAAACAAATTTTGTCTTGGCCCTGGATTGTATAACATCTATTTATTTGATTATTAACATCTATTTATTGCTTGTGGATTCTATAACATCTATTTATTTTATTTTTAACATCTATTTATTGCTTGCGTGTGTGGATTGTATAACATCTATTTATTTGATTATTAACTTCTATTTATTGCTTGTGGATTGTATAACATCTGTATTTAAAACCCAATAAATGTCAAGTATACCAATTTGGAATTTATTGATTATTAATATATTAAATAAAATTTTAAAAAATGTGGCTACTCGATCGCTATGTTGAGGCCTCCTCGGATAGAAGGGGGATAAAATATTACTGTAAATTGATTTTTTGAAAACAGATTTTGTCAGTTTACAGCTTTTGCTCTTTCAGTAGTTTTTTGAATATTTTTAGACACAGGTAGTGCTTTTGTGCTTCATGAGCTAGAATAATGCTTTTTATAGTTAAATTTTTATCCTGCGGAATGGGCGCCAAATTCAAGTTTTCGCAATAAACACTAATAATGGTTTATAATTATATCTGAAAGCATGCAATCGGGTACGTTTTTACGCTCTTTATGGATAAAAAATTTGAATGTTTCCTTCATAGAAAGTGGGGCTGGGGAGCCCAGTCGGTAAGGCACTCGCCTAACATGCGAAAGGTCTTGGGTTCGGGCCTGTGCATCACCAAAATAACTGAAAACCTATAAACGGCCCGTGCAGCCAAAAATGTCCGGCGAATAATACCCCGTGCAAGGGAGTTCACGTTAAATATCCTTTAAAGTTCTAACGCTGCGTACGATATCGCCCTTAACGGTTGCGTTGGATGCCTACTCGGGTGTCGGCTCGTCACTAGACTGTGGTTCTAAAATACGACGCTTTGCCGATAGCCCTCGTGTAGCTCTAGTGCGACGATGATTCAAAACCTAACCTACACAAAATGCACGACAATCTCCTACTGGAGTGGATTTCACTCGTTTCTTTTAAGAGTGTACGACGAAATCACTCCAAACGAGTGATTTTAACTACTTCTAAATTAATTTTAACTCAGTCTGAGTTTATTTTCACTCCTTTCCAGTTTTGAAAACGCACTTCTCCTATAGGAGTGGATTTCACTCTTTTGTTTTAAGAGTGTAACCTTCATAGAAAATCGCTTCTATCCAAAACATACCCTAAATGTTTGGATCTTATAAATATTCCGATCCCTCTCCGAAAGACAAAACCTTGAAGACAAGAAGAAAGAAATTCCTTCTCCTGTGTCAGAGGAAGAGGATTGGGGCGTGGCCGGAAATTCAATTCTTCCTGGACATCCTTCAATCCCCTTTTTGAGGGAACGGTGAGGGGTACATGTAAAGCAAAAGATATACAGGGTGGTTATGAAATAACGCTCGTTACTCGGAGTGGTCTGTAGCTTGAATGAATAATCCGAATGCAACAAAGATTGAGGCACTTACTAATCAAGAATGGGAGAAATAATGGAATCATAAAAAAGGCAGAATCCTCTTAAAGATAATCATAAAAAAGAATTATCAGCAAAAAACAAACTCGTGTCCTGACCAGAATCTAAATTATTAGGCGTCGTCAATTGTGGCCAATTACGGCCAACACAGCTAATTACGCCTCGTAATTTAGATCCCTGGTCAAGAGACTAGTTTCTTTCTTCGAAAAGGAAGGGAATCATAAAAAACGAAACTCGTCTCTTGACCAAGGTTCTAAATTACGAGCGTAGCCAATTATGGCTAATTACGGTCAACACATCCAATTACGCCTCGTAATTTAGAACCCTGGTCAAAAGACGAGTTTGTTTATGATTCCATTCTTTTTCCCACTTGATTAGTAAGTGTCCCAATCTTTGTTGCATTTGGATTATTCATTCAAGCTACAGACCACTCAGAATAGTGAGCGTTATTTTATGACCACTCTGTATTTTACTTTAATGCTGGTTCGCTAAGTTAGAGGCAAAAATAAAGTGTTGGTGGAATAATGTTGCGGATTACGCGTGGGTATCGACAGATTTAAAAAGTTAGTTCTGAGCCGTTCAAGGATTACACGAGAAGATTTAAAAAGATACTCACATAATTACCGTAGAAACTGGTCAACGAAACATGCATTTTTGTCTTAACTATTAATTATGTGTCCATGGTTGATTCCAACCATGGACACATAATTTTCAGTTTTTCTTTTTTTATTTTTGAAAATTCCGTAAGTAAAATTGAAAGTTAAGTCGTTAGAGGATTTATTCCGACTGCTTATCAACATACACGTGTTTTAAGAGTTAAAATATTTATATAAAACATATTATAATATATTTATATAAAACATCTACTATCCAGTTTCAGGGTTATTGTAGTAGTAAGAGATTCGATTCGTCTTCAACAATGCCTCTAAAGCCCTTGGTGACTGTGGTAGAGATAATCTGAAGAAAAAAAGAATACTTTACTTTTATAACTATGTAGGGGGTAAGGGGATAAATGTAAACATTTAAGTTATAATTAATGTTCAATTTTGGCAACGTTGCGCTGGGTTATGCTGCTTAATTATACTTTATTTACAATCATAAAATTTAAAAAAAAATCTTTTATTAAAGCTTTATTATTATTTTAATGTATTTTAAATAGAAAATATCTATACATTTATAACGTTAAAAAATATGTTGTACTAGGGTGTTGTTTGACATGTATTTATAATTTGAATATTTAAAGGTGATGGGGGTAAAATAGGTTTTTTCAAAGTCAATGAATGTTCATGGTCAATCGTTTATATATGAAATTTACCTTGATAAATTTAGTTGAGAACTGTTTCAAGAAATCGCCAATTGAATTCAGAAAATACGCTTTACTTTACAAGTTTTATTCTCAGTAACAAGGGTATATCCGCAGTAAACAACTTCTACAGACATAGTTTGAGGTACAGTAGCTCTACATCTGGTTGACTAAAAACCTAAATTTCTTCTAGTCTAGTGACTTTTAAGTCAATTAGTTAACCCTGAAATGCATGTTTTTTTTTCAGCTCGAAAAATAATACTATAATAGTATCTTTAATACTCATACATTATGGGAAAAACTTAAAAAATTAACTGCATTGGAATTTAAAAAATTTCACATTTTAAAATTTTCCCATATTTTAAAAACCAACTACAAAATTCTAATTTTGATAAGAATGACTAGAAAACTATTAAATATATTTTTAAATAACCCTCTTGAACTATACTTATTTTTTTCAAAATAATTTATTTGTATTTTCTTCTTATATTATTATACTTTGAATACTGCCTAAGACGTAATTTCACAACAGTTATTAACTTCACTCTTATATTATATTAACTCGCCTAACTTAACTTCACATTTAATACACTTTTACTACTGTCATCTATGAGGGTTATTAGTAACTAAAATTTCAAAATGGAATGCAATAGATGAAAAAACACAGATTTGTCGAGAGTGAGCTCAACTTTAATGGAATAAAGTGGATTATGTTGTTTGTTGCCATCTGGCAAGAGAATACATTAGAGGATTAAGTAATTCAGCTGAAAATTGAATTTCTAAGATATTTTTTGTAATGCTACGTCTTTTTATTATAAAGTACGACATTGTGATTTCATTACGCAATTAAACAAGAAAACTAATAACACAATCCTCTTTAAATTCATTCCTTCTCAATCCTTCTAGTTTCTCTACATATTCAGCATTCAAATAAATAAAAATAAACTTTATTTCACTAAGTTGACAAGTGAGGAGCTGACAAGTAAGACACTTTTTCTTGGTAGGTCATTAGGGCTGAATTTTTCGAAAATGTTAAATGAATTTATTGCTTCTTTATTATTTTCTCAGTTTAATTTCTGCACCTGGTACATATAAACTAGTGACATAGATATAATAACAAAAAAATATTAATAAAACACAAACACTGCAATACCATAAGGAAAAAATATTTATTATACTGAAAACTTTCGAAAGCTGGAACAAAAAATGAATATATGACATAACAAGAACTTCCATCTGTAAAATCAATTTTTCTTCAAACTCAATTTGGAAATTTCTACTCTTTCCTGGAACTATTTTGCTCTGTCATACACGGACAGCAGAACTTCAAGACGCTAAGGCATTTGGATTGAAGCCACCCAATGAATCTTTGGCGACGTCCCCGAGTTTCTAAGACAAATATACTGGTTGAATCCACAGGCAGATTTGCATCAGCCGAATTGTGTCCAACCAAATTGATTTTGAGGATCTCCTCTTGGAATTCTTTACTTGGAACAAGAGATAAGAACTTCGTTTCTTTGTAATCTTCAAGACGTTTCAAAAGTGATTTTATGGCTTCTACGAACTCCAGTGTTGTCTCCAATGAACTGGGTTGAGATCCAGAGTCACAATCTTTTGTCAACAATTTCAATTTTTTTTCAAGACCTTCGTGAAACTCTTTTGTCGCCTTACTTTCAAGCCCAGTATCTAACCTTTGGAAATAAACTTCATCAGCAATGGGCTCAGTTTTTAGTACATTTTCTTCTTTTATATTTCCGGAGTTTTCAATGAGCTCCTTTATCCTCAGTCTGAGGTTTCGAATCTTTTCAGAAAGGGAAATTCCATGTTCTGTATCAAATTTCTTTGTGGATTTATATTCGAAAGTTGTTTCAGAACAAACTATAACTTTGGATGTCGTCTGACTAGCTTCAGAATCCAATTCCGGCACTTCTAATTCATACTTGAGATCTGTAAAATCATCTGGAGAGTGCTTTGACATCAATATTTGTGTTCCAAATGTCTTTTTATTCACGTTTTCCGTTGTATTAAAATCGTCCAAGGCCATATTAAACAAATCATTGCCTTCATTTGAAGCATCTTCGTTGGAGAAGCCAATTTCATCATCATCTAAGCTGCTGAAGCAGTCATCCAACTCTGAAGCGCCCATGTAGACTGTTATATAGAAAAATAATTATTGTTAGTCTAAAGCAATTTATTCTGTTTGACCATAGTTAACCGCACTGACACTATTATACTTCCTATCCTATTTGAAGAAGATCCTATTTGACTAGAAGTAGCTAGCTTAAATATATATTGATTTGTTAACTACGGAGGACATCGTAAAATATAGGTAAACTGTAAGATAGACTGTTTCAAAAAGAAAATACGAAATTGGCTACACTTATCAATTAATATTGAAAAATTATTGATTACATGCGTGCCCAAAATCTGTGAAAATTCATCAAAAATAGGCTGGACTTTTAAATATATTTTTCGACTCAAACCATCTATTAAGTTCAATGATCGGTGCAATAGTCAAAAACCTGTGGATCTCTTAAAGATCATGTTATTTTTTCTGTTTTTGAGACAATTTTTAATCAATATCTTTATAGATAAATCAATTATTTGATTTTGCAATCATAAAATCAGATTTTTGAAAATAATTTAAAGTTATGTGACCACTCAAAATTTTAAATATAAGATACTGCACAGAGAAACTGATGGAAAATGTGTTACTTACGTTCGTTATTCCAAATATCATCAGGTGTATTCACAACATCAGATCCACCAACCAAGAAGGGGTGTTGTTTTGATTCTGTGGATGTCGCTCTTTCTGCGGGGTCCATCTTGAAAAATCCGTGGAGGAAATCAAGAGCCATCTGGGCAGATTTGTCCGCATTCTTTTCTACTTGTGTGAATGTTACATCAAAATAAGTCTTGAAAGTCGCTTCCTGTAAAATACAAGAGTTTTAAATAAAATTATTACTTAAGCAGATGTAACCTCTCGCTCTATTTGCTTTAATATGGCTCTATTTTCTTTAGTAAGCCCGGATCACTAAATTGAGCAAAGGGGCTACACTCCGTGCCAACCTAACTTGGGTGAAAACAGAGTAAAAAGGCAGAGGGAAAAGTGCGGTTGGTCCGTTAGTTGGAAACTCTTGTAAGGTTATATTTACATACAAAATGATCTAAATACAATTTAGCCAAAATACACTTTTCAATCTGATAAGTGCCAAATTTTCTTAAAAATAATATTCAAATTTCTTAGAACTTAAACGAGGTTAATGTTTTAAACATGTTTTCTGGATGTATTCACAAATAATTTATGGAACTCTTTACATGCGTGGAAGGATCTACTTCATAGCATATTTCTATTTACCCAACTTAGGTTGGCAAAGAGCTAGAGACGGCACTACCAATTTTTTTCTATAAATTTTGTAAATATTTCCAGTTTCTTCAAATTTGGCACGGGAATGATTCAGATCGCTTTTTTTGGCTTAGCTGTTTCCTGAAATATTGGAGTGTGGCGATCCGAGTGTAAATGTTCGTAGGAAATATTGATTCAGCTTAGCAAAACATGATTTTTTAAATTATGACAAATGTACCAATAGCGGATTTTTAAACAGTGAAACTTTATATTTTCATGTGGCACCTGTTGTTGCTGAAGATATTCGACAGTACTGCCAGAAAATCTAGAGCATAAGCTAATTGAAAAAAAAAATCTAGATCATAAGCTAATTTACAAAAAATCTAGAGCATTAGCTAATTTACAAAAATCTAGAGTATAAGCTAATTAGCAAAAAATAGAGCATAAGCTAATTAAAAAAAATCTAGAGCATGAGCCTATCCGAAAAGATTGTTTGCACTATTATCTTTTATTGTTACTCTTCAATGTGAAATGTTGAATAACTATCAAATAAAATCTATTTTTCTCGTATTTTAAAATTCAATTTACTATTAAAACATCAACATTTTTAATAATATCACAAGTGTTACTTACTTGCAAAATTTCGTGCATAGTAGGATGAACATCCATTAGCCAACCGTTCTCAATGTGTGGCAAGTTGTTGGACAAATAGAAGTCGGCCAGGATTTCGATGGCCATGACGCCAAATGCCCACATGTCGCACGGCTTTCCTTCTACAGTGCCGTGCTTGTTAAATGCTTCGGGTGCCTTATACATAAGAGGCGAGCCAACTTTTGCACTGGAAAAAGGAACATTTATATGAGTAATATTCAAAAATGAATACAAATTGTAAAATTCCATTGCGTTGAAATTAAAAATGTGTTTACACTTTCCATTGAAAATCAAAAAATCTCAAACATAATATATATTTTTTTGTAGAAACAATTTTGTTAAGACTTAACAATATTTGAATAAGCGATCTAGCTTCAAAAATCAATCTCAACTTTTAAACTTAAAACAACGTAAAGACGCAAGTAACATAAAAATAAGCTTGTATATTGATTTAAATTAAAAGTTGCTCACCTAGTTAGGAACATATAACTTACTAGATTTAAAACCATTTCTATGAATATAATTAAAAATAGGATATGAAAAGCATATTGCCATGTAAGAATTTTACTACTTCATTTGTTTAACGAACCAAACTGCGTATTCTATAGCTGCACCAATATTATTAATATAAAAAATTAAATTCACCTGTGATGTGAATGAATAAATTAATATATTACCTGCGAATAGGCTTATTGGCATAGTTTAAGCATGTGAAATCGCACAACTTGGCGGTGCTGGAGTGGGAAATCAGGATGTTATCCTCTTTCACATCCAAACGAACTAACTCTCGACCATGGAGATACTCCAATCCACACAAGGTCTGCTCCAGCCAATTCTTGAAGCAATCCAGAGCGTCCAACTGCATTCTGAACTCCTTATCACTCATCATGGCTCTGAAGCTGGTGACTTGAACTGGCATGATAAACACAACGGCTTTCACTGGGCTGAGGTCCACAAACTCGGTTAGAGGAACTATGTTAGGGTGATCCAATGTAGGCCACAACAAAGATTCGGCTTCAGTTACCATTGCATTGGTCACAATCTTGGCCGCGAAGTAGGTTTGCTTTTTGGGATCGAACATTTTAACAACATCGCCGTATGTTCCGGATCCTAGTCCATCCATGACATCATAGTTTCTTTGGAGCTTCAGTACGTCAATGACTGATTCCACTACCTGTAATCTGTCAGGTTTAGGATCTTTGTTTTCATCGTTTAGATTATAAGTCGCCATTTCCTTGAAGAATCGTAAGTAGGTTTGATTTTATTTTATTAAATTACTGAAAAAGCTTTTATTTTGCTATTAAACTTGAGCGCATTCAAAAAGCACCTTCTCTCTTGAAAGTTTATTGAATACAAACTGTTTTTGAATTGTTGAAAGAGAAACTTAAGAATCAAATTAAAAGCATTGTTCAAAGTATCTTATAGTTCGACGCTTTTAACTGTTTTACATTGTTAGAATATATTCTTTCTCTAATCGTTGTCGAACAATGAAATTTTTTACTCATATAATTAAAAAATATTGAAAAAAATAAAATTATATGAAAAACTCCATCCATATTCAACATTTGGTTTGAAAAAAGATGAAATTAAAATATTATACCCTTGGTATCCATACCTTTTTTAATTTAACTAACTTACTCATAGATTACGGAATATTTCTAAGCACGTGAAAAAAATATTAAAAATTTAAACACTTCGAATATTAAAATTAAATATTCTAATTTCACCAAAAAGATTATTAACCAAATACATTATCTCTGCTTTGCAGTGCAAATAATTATACACGCATGTAAAATATGTTATTTAAAAATTATATTTCTTAACTAGCGGCTCAGTGGCTGAGAGGTCAAACGTGTCCGCCTCGTAAGCCCAAGATCGTGGGCTCGAGCCCCGGCTGAGTCGTCGGTTCTTCTGGATGGGAAAATTCTGGACATGCATGTCATATGATTACGTGGCATGTAAAAGATCCCTGGAGAGCCAATTTGGCCTGGGTTCTCTCGGCAAAGTTAAATCTCGGCATAGTTTAACATCCACAGAGAGCTCAGATTCCTAGTAATCAGCGCGTCAAAATTTGTAGCGAGAGTCGCCTAGATGGTGCCACAGAAAAATAGCTCTCAGTTCCGGGGAACTTGCCGAGTCTGCAAAGGTTTGACCACCAATGTTGCAGCCCATTAAAAAATATTTCTTAACTGTATAAAAACTTCAATACTTATGACCGAAACCATAGATACGACAGTTCTTAAATTTCTCTATCGCATATTTCCCCTGCATCAATACAAGTAATTTTTTTGTTAATCAACGTCATTCTAAAATCTTTCTGTTGATTAATCAAACGAAAAGTCACTAAGTAAAATGGTCTAAGACATAATTCCTTACTTAATGTTAGTGAACCGGATTTACTTAACACATTCGCTGCCACAATATCATCGATTGAAGCTTCATCGATAGAGGCTGATGAAGTAGAAGAACATCCTGTTTTTTAAAACCTGTTCGTTACAAAGGAAATGCAACCAACTATTCTTTATTTTCGATCAAGTACAAATCTTAGTTCGAGGTCGTTAAATTGCAAGGTTAGGTTGAATTAACGTCGCTAACTAAAGATACACGACAGCTAGTCGTAAAAATACGAGGAATCGTTCCTCGCGAAAGATACACTTCGCAATAACACATAAACTGCATAAGCTTTGAAAACTACACTGTAAAAAAAAACTGTAAATTTGCGGTCATTTGCCCTTCAATTTTTACGGGCATTGGCCGTATTTGATGGAATACGGTCTGACCCACTAAAAAAACGGCTATATCCCTTAAACTGTTAGAAAATAAGGGCGACCCCCGTATTTTTACAGTTTCAGCCCATCTCTTAGCAAAATTACTGCACCACGCCGTAAATTTACATCGGCCAAGGGAAAATCCCTTCATTTTCGGAATGACGTCACACCTAAACTGCAACCGTGATGTTTTTCAACCCGGTAAAAACAAAACAAAACACTGGAAGACGAAGCAGCATGGTTCTAGTGGGAATCTAATTAAAAGTAAGTAAAATGTTATTGTTTCTTTAGTTGAATGTATTATCATTTAAAATCAAAACAATTATGTAACAAATTGCCACTTTTTGCTTTGTATATTTAGCAGTCGGAAATAATTACCAAACTAGCCACTATCCAAACCAAAATGAAAGCATTATAGAATTTTTACATATTCGAATCACCTAGAATTTAATGCATACTTCGTTCTAAGTTTTTAATATCTTTAAATGATTTTTATTTCAGTATTATTATTTGTGTTCTAAAATTCAACGGTCGCTAAAAGAACATCGATAATCTAATTTATTTCTGACTTATTGGAATGTAGATTTTAGTAGTTGTTGGAGAAGGCTTAACGCAAATATTTACGTAAACAACTGGTTTCATAACAACTGCATTATATGCTATTCATTGAATGCAAAAAAAAATTGTCAATTCAATGTTAAAACTGGAGATTCAGACGATATTAAAAAAATATTGTTTTGACAAAATTCAATGTCATTTTTAATTGCGAATGTCTGCAGGGCGAAGAAAGTTATTTTAAGAATAAAGTTTTATTTGGGCAGATCGGATTTCAATACGTGAGGTAACTTTAATGCTTGAATTATTTACTTTTCATTGGAATTTTTTGAAAAAATTATTATTTCAGCAATAGAAAAGAAAAATTCTTATTGTAAAATGAATCATGATAGTCCCATTACCAAGATACTACTGTACTAAAATATATTTTAATTATATATTTAACAAAGAGCCTGAGTGCTGTTAGAATTTTTTTTTAATGCAAAGCAGGTTAATGACCCTTTATTAATTGGAAGCACAAACAAATTAAATTTCCCTTTAATTTAGATTATTTTTAATTGCAACAGACGAACACAATTCCTGGCAATGGCAAGTCGAAGCTGATTTTGCGGTTTCCTTAACATTTATTTTAAATTACCTCTAATTATAAATCTTCATCAAATTTATTGTCATCCTAATATCCTTATATTAACAGTTGTGATTATTAGTGGAGCTATTTTTAAAAAAATGTCAACAAGCATAAAACAGTTTTTGTTAACAAATTTATATATTTAAAACTGTTTTTGTTGTTTCTTAGTCACCTGCTAAAGGAAAGCCTTCACCAAGAGACCTGGAAGTTAAAAGTTTGCCCCTGCTCATCTATAAGATGCATCGCTAAGTAATTCAATTAATGTAACTATATTAATGAACTAGTTCATTTGAGTAGTACATAACTAAATTAACCCTCTAATGCATACTGTTACCGTTTGGTAACAAGTTACAAAATCCACTGTATTCTATTAAAATAGACCTCCCTCTCGATAAATTTGTGTTTTTTCATCTATTACATTCCATTTTGAAGTTTTAGTAATAACCCTCATAGGTGACAGTAGTAAAAGTGTATTCAGAATTAAAGAGTGACGTTATTAACTGTTGTGAAATTACGTTTTTGGCAGTACTCAAAGTATAATAATATTAATACTAAATACAAATAAATTGTTTTGAAAAATTAATTATAGTTAAAGAGGGTTATTTTGAACTATATTTAGTAGTTTTCTAGTCATTATTATCAAAATTTGAATTTTGTAGTTGGTTTTTATCAGATGGAAATTTTTTTAAAATTTGAAATTATTTGAATTCTAATGCAGTTAATTTTTTTTAGTATTTTTCCCATAATGTATGATTATTAAAGGTACATATATATTTTTTGGGGGCAAAAAAAAAATTCATGCATTAGAGGGTTAAACTCCTCCGTGCAACAGCCCGTTAGTGAGCCAAGGCCTGCAGTGTCCATTTCAGCTTACGTGACCAAGGGCTTTGGGGTGCTAGGCATATGTTTGGGAAGGTGGTCAACCTCATGTGGAGCCCCCAGTGGTGTTTAGTTAACAAGCATGCTTGGTCCTCGCTTTATCGACCCACTTGAGGGATGAAAGAATGAGTCGACCTAGCCCAATCCAGGTCTTGAACCCAGTACTAGTGGTATGGTAATCTAAAGCACTACCTCTGGGCCACTATTACTGTACTGTAGAAATATTATAAAAATTCTTTTTCTTGCAGGTTTAAATTGGTTAACTGCATAAGCCGCTTCAATTTTTTTCCAGTTTTTTAAATCGCTCAAATGTTTTTTTTAATACCCTATTCAGACATAATTTTCCCTTTTCTGTAAACAGTTGTCGTCAATATCATTAAAAATGTTTTGTTTATACAAAAATATACTAATGCTTTCGATTCATTTTGAATGAAAATCAATAAGTTAAAAAGAGAACCAATTCTAATTTCATATTTTCTTTACCTTTGACTTCTGTGGAGAAGCACCTACTCTATTCTCGATGTATTGGATCATCCTACATATGCTGATGAATCTTGGAAGATCTTGTGATTTTACAGAAATAGAAAAAAATTTGTTTTTGGCATGTTCGTTGCCATTTTTATTATATTTTGTTCCATTTGCGATTCGAAACTAAGGGGGAAAAAAGGCAAGTTCTGAATTTTTTCCTTCGGGTTATGTAGGATTTCAACCAAGCAATTTAAGAGATTTTTTAAACATTAAAGCTTTTTGGTCTAGGAAAATGCTTTCAGTTCATGTTAGCGAAATTTCGTGTTAAGCGAGTTTGTGTTACCGAGGTTCGACTGTATTACGAAAAATAATTTATGCCTTAGTTTTGTTTTTAAACTTTTAAGTGTAAAAGTGAAAATGTTAATCAATAATCAAAATGTTCTTGGCTTTCCTTTAAGTTTGCTGTTTTTTAACATATGGCAATACAGTTTTTACTGTTACAGGGACTTCTTGGGGATCTACCTCTATCGACTTGGACTGGCTGCTGATGAGACTTGCCCGCTCTGCGGCTTTGTTAGGTTGGATGCTGACCCTGCAATGCACTGTCACAACATCCCACTCATGATGCCCAGGCGGGGCATCTACCAACTTATGGCTGTAATGCTACCTGGGAGGCACAGCATCAAATGGCTCGGCGACAAAGAATAGGCCTTGTATTAAGTAAAGTAAGTTTTTATAATAGTTGTTGATGTAATTGTACATAATGTTTTAGGATTTTTGAATTTTTTCTTTTGCACTCTTTTGTTGTTTTGAAAAAGATTTACTGTGTGTATGTTGTACATTTTTCTTATGCGATAAATACATAAATATTTTTCGCATATACATTTTTTTATTTGTTTCATCTGAATGAATTAATTTTAAACTTATTATCTCATCATTTACGACATTCTCTTTTATCAAATTTTAAAATAGATTATATGAGATTGACTGTAGGTCTTATAGAATAATAAAAAGCTCAGCGCAAAAATTGAAAAAAGCTTAATGATTTGTTTAGTTATTGTTTATAATTTATATATAATAATAAATCATGAACAAAATCTAATTCCCATGGATAATTTAATTTATAAATAGTAGTTTTAGTAAATTTGATGTAGTACAGCCATTTATAATAGAATTTGCTTTATCAAATAACTAATATTCAAATGATAATAATTAAAATATATAAATTAACTCTTACATGAAAATTTTGCGAGCTGGGTGACTCATAAATATTTATAATTAACAATACCATTTGTTAAAAAAAAAGTAAAAAAATTCTACATTATAAATGAGAATAATCTTATTTCCAGCATTTTAAATATGGAACAAAGAACCAAATTATAATTTTGTCCTTTATTTTGATAGTTAGAAGGTTTAATAAACTCTAGATAGCCACTGTAAAATTAATGCATACCCAAATTTGTGAATTTGCATTCACATTTTCAAAGATTCAACCTGTATAAGTGTCAGATTTTTTTTTGTTGTGATATTTTTATATTGGATGTTTATATTTATTTTTCATTTGTTAATTTATAGAGCTTTCTGTGGAAATAACCATGAAAAAGGTTCTAAAGCACCAAATAGCAAGAGAAGTCCAGTTTGTTTGTTGCAAAGGGATTTTAATTTGAAAAACTATTGAATTTTATCACATGGACAGATTTATGTAATGGTGATTTTGGTATGTAAATTTGTAGAAACCTGATGCTAACTCAATTTATTTATTTTTGCTTTTCCTACAAAAATTATTTTCTAAAGCTTATTATATATTGTGTCATTACACAAATCTACATGTATTGATTTACTATTTTAAATTCTCATTCTCATCATTCCATTTGACATTCTGTTGTTTTACACAAAAGCATTGAATTTCCATAAATAAGAGGCTATTTTGTTAAATTCACTCGAGTTTATAATTTAAAAAAAAAACTTCAAAATTTTAATAATTGAAAAACAAAACATGTTTCTATCTTTGTGAATGCTACTAAAATTAATAAATAATTTACAGGGTATGCTTTTAGTTCAGTTAGTAAGAATTTTAGTTCTATAATTTCATCAATTTTTATTTATTACATTTATGGTTCAAATATTTGTTTAACTGATTAAAATAATATTTTATAAATGTGTGTGAATTTTTTTTTCGTTCTATAAATTTATTTCCATGCTATTCCCTCTTGTGAGTGCAAGATGTTTGGTTTTTTACTTTAAGTTATTTTATACTTTAATGTGTGAAGAGTCCAGGGAAAGAATACCTTGATTGATTAGGAATCTTCTTGTAATTGGGTCTGCTTGGCGGCATGAAATCTCTGTGGCGGCATGTTTCTCTTTTGGTACAAACATGGGACTTGTGTCTCGCGTGTATTTGGTTGCTTGGAGAAAAGAACCAAATAAGAAACAGGTTTCCTTACACCAGGTTAGTCAATGATTTGTTATTGCTGCCAAAGATTCCTGGCGTAGACAGATTCCTATGCTTTGAAGGGTTTTTCCCCTGTGTTCTTCCTGTGAATTTATTTACTATGTTTTTAAGTTAATATGGCTATTATTGAAAATTGTTTTACTTGTAATTTTAATGGATAAAATTAAATGTTTGTTGAAATTGCTTTTTTGTGTTTCTATTTTGTTATGCTACAAACACAATGCCAATTAATTTACCAACACCATCAGAAAACGGTTAAAAATATCACAAACTATCAATTTAGGGTTCGACCTTAATCAGGTAAAGCGTATCCTTACAGGGCGTAGTTATACGCTTGATACCGTATTAAGCTTTTCAATTTACGGTCCATAGTCGTTTAATTACGCTTAAATAGTAATTAGGCAGACTGTAATGTTACGTTCAAGGACCGTAATTTTACAATTGATACTGTATTTCTTTGCCTCGTTAAATTACGGTCTGTAGGAAATTATGGGCGTGAGTGTATTTTAACGGTGCGTGGTTGGAAACTTTGTTGCCGTCCCAAGCCCGTAATTTTACTGTGATTTTTTTAACAGTGTACGTATGAAAATTTATCAGTCAATCTGGGATTACCAGGCGGTTGGTTTGTAAGATATATATATTTTCAGACTTGTGCGCTTGGTCAGAGACCAGCATTACTAGGTGTCAATTAAATATCACACAAAAGGATAGATGAAAGAGCTAAATCGTGTAGTTTGTGGAAAGATTAGACCATCATGCTCACAAAGTTTACAAACGAACTCGAACTCATAAGAACGGTGGGCAAAATTGTACTATGAATTTCATCAGAATGTGCTGTTATCGGTGAATCGGAACCCCGCTACTCCCTAGGGAGTCAGTGGCATCCAACGTGTTAATCCAGGTTTGGCATTATATGAAGCCGACGTCATATTTTGTGGCATAACTCCTGCATATCGTCACTTAAGTTCCCACATGTGCTATCTCATTGTTGTGCAAAGCGACATCTCACATTTAGGAACTTAAGTGACGATATGCTGCCAATTGCCCTTTGTCTCTCAAATCATCAATGTAAGAAAGTTCAGCCAAAATATCTGTTGTTGATGCTTTTCCTATGTCTGAATACATGTTCAAATTTTCCAACAATTCTTCGTGTTGATTCAATATTTCACGTACGACGTTTTTATTGTTTCTATTTTTTGAGCTGTATGCAATGAAATACCTTCCATTTGCGACTTCTTTAGGCAGTAGCTATTTTTGTCTAAGTGGTTATCTACTGATGCCAATTCAGTTTTAAACGCAGCCGAACAATGTTGATGTTTTCTTTCTTTTCAGAAGGTTGTGCCCAGCGAGTTGGTTCCTGTATTTGGCAACAATCAGCAATAATTCCTGCATCAGTTTGATCCTTCTTTTGACGTGCCAGTTTACTCCTTGCATAAGATTATATGCAATAGTGATTTACTACAGACTAACCAGATCTCCAGCATTGTGCAAAAACTCAGCTAAAGCTTCTTCGTAGCTACCAGTGGATTCCATACATGGATATACTTCTACGTTTTGAATTTTGTAGAAAACTCAGCAAAACTTGAAACCCATTATCATTATTTTTTAAAAACTCCTTTTTCTAGTTTCACGTTTCCCTTTTTACTTATAAATGAGACAAAGATACCAAAGCGATTTTGGATCCTTCTATGCCTAAAAAGTTGTTGATCATATATAACCCCGTACATTACCATTTAATGTGAAAAGTAAGGCTAGACTTGTGAACACAGAATTATAACAATTTAAGTGTATCTACGATACTATTCAGTCTGTACTTTTCAGAAGGGAACTTTTTTTTTTGCAGATTTTATATCTAAGTACGCACTCAGAGTTCTTCCCTTCTCCTTCTAACGCTTAAGCTTAAAACATTACATGCTTTCTTCGAGATAAATTTAGTGAAAATAGGCTAAATCAACTTCTTTTACGATACAAAAAAATTATTATATAGAAAAATTCAAACGGTACTCTAGGAAGAACAATGTATCCCAAAACGAACACTTCTCACGTTAGCTTGCTTTGAGCGCTGGATATTGTTATATTATTTAAGTTTGGAACAGATTTTTTTGCCGTAATCCTTTCCTTCAGCAGAAAATCTTGTATATAAAGAAGTATTTAAGGGAGTGCGGTATGCTATCAGTTCAAGATATTGCAGCAGTAAAAACTGCTATTGAAATTTGTAATATTCCGGATCTGAAGAGGGAAATACTTTGTGCACCTGGAGCCATAAATAATGGAAATTATCAGTACGGTAGCAAAGAACAGTGGAATGAATTTGTAGATAAAAAAGCAACGATAATACTTAGAAAACTAGGCTTACCGAAAATGTTGCAGGAAAAAGTTATTGGCCTTGTCCTACCAGTTGGGATGAGAATGCTAACTTGGACAGAGTATCATGAGATAACTCTTGGATTTTCACGTGAGTACAGCATCAATTTTTTAAAGAGCTCATTTTTCACGCAACAAGGAATCATCGACAATAAGAAAGCGGCAGAGGAATTAATGAAAGACAAAAATCTAAGCACTGAGCAAAAGTATAAGTTAGCATGTATTTATTGCTTCACAGATCATATTGAGGCTTTACATAGACAAATGACGAAGGAGGATAAGGACAAGTTCTGCAACATATGGACCAATCAGCCAGAATTAGTAAGGTTTTGGACTTATTATCTAATGGGTGAAGTGGATAAAGTAAAAGGAGCAAAAACTGTCGATCAATATAGACTGGAAAAAGCAGTAGAGAGTGGAAGTAAAGCAGCAGTTGAATATTGTTTAGAGAAAAGTTTAAGGAGGACGAAGGAGGCTGTAGTAGATGGTGCTGTGAAAGCAGTTGGATGCAGAGTTAAAGTAGGGCCGAACCTTTATGCCGAAAAAGATTGGGTTGTTTTTCTAAATCAGAAACACAGCGATAGTGAGGAACCATGGGTGCCAAGTGATTACTACATGGACATCTTGTGCTTTCTGCTGTCAAAAATGAGCGAGATTCAGAAGATAGATTTCTTGAAAAAAGATATTGAAGGTGTCAAATATAAAAGGATATATTTTGAAGACCACAGGCGATCCAGAGTACTGCAATATTTTTTAAATTGGCCTCATCAGAATTACTTTATGGAGACGGCAAGACTGATGTGGGAGTTTCTACCAAAAAGGAGCTACGCAGTTCTATTACTAAGGATATGCGATAAGATTGAACCTGAAAAAGAGGAGAATTTTAGGCTTGGCGAAGAGAAAAGCTACGATTACAGAGGGCTTTTAGAGGAATTTTGGCATCAAAGTCCTGAACGTTACAAGAGGTATGTTCTTAGTAACCAGGAAGTAATTTATAGAACTAATAAAAAATTTAAAACTAAAACAGTCGTAGGGATATTAATTAAGTTACTTACCTTAAAAAATTTCACATATGACGATGAACGAAATATTAGGAGGATTTTAGCTAGTGCATCGGATAAAGAGAAAGAAAATATTATCTCTTCTAAAGAGTGCAGAAACTTCTGTATTGGGTTAATAAAAGAAGAGAAATGGGAAATTCTCGATAGGTTTGTAGCAATCTGTTTTTCTTCTAAGGAGACGGCGGATAAGTTTAAAAGGGATTTAGCCTTTACACAAGAAGTACAGTGTATTTGCACTGATTTTGTAAGAAATGAGCAATGGAATGCTGCTGAGTCATTCATCAAGTGGAGCAATTTACCCAAAGAGGAGGTGGAAAAGTTTAAAAGGGAGTTAAGCTTTACAAAAGAAGTAAAGCGTATCTGCATTGATTTCGTAAAAAATGAGAAATGGAATGCAGCTGAGTCACTCGTTAAGTGGAGCACTTTACCTGAAGAGGAGATAAAGCAACTTAAGAAAGAAATGATTTACTCTGAGGATGGTAAGCGTGCATGCAGGGATTTGGTATTGTACAAAGAAGACGTGAAAGCTGCAAATAAGATTTTCAACTGGTGTTTTTCCTCTGAAGAAGAGGTTAGAGAGTTTAAGAAGGAATTTATTTTTTCGAGTGATGTAGTATATAGTTGTGCATTTCTAGTACCGGAAGATAAGTTAGAGCTTGTTGATAAATTTATTAGCTGGTGCCTTTTTTCTCAAGAGAAAATAAAAGAACTTAAGAAATACATAGCCTACAGAGCGGGGAGTGTGATTTGTGAAACATACATATCAGATTACTCAGATGAAGATATTTACGATGAGCAGGGTTATTATACGATTGGTCGCACAACCAAATTCAAGGGGGGAAAGTGGGAAGAAGTCGAAAAGTTTTTGACCTGGTGTCTTTCGTCCGAAGAGGAAATTAGTGATTTTAAGAAAAATGTATTACTCAAAGAGCGTGGTAAAGACATTCATTTCAATTTGATTGAGTCCAATCAATGGGAAGAAGCTGAAACATTTTTTGAATGGCTTGGGTTATCTGCTGAAGAAATAAAACAACTGAAAAAAGAGACTCTTTTTGATTCAGCTAGTGAGATGTTCAGTGAACTGATGCATAGTGAAGAAGGTGATGAAAGATTTGCTGATTATGGAAATAAACAAGAAGCAATTGAAATACTTTTAAGGTGGTTCTTGACAGATAAAGAAACAATTCATGAGTTTAAAGATGACTTTAAGCATTGGTATAATAGTGAAGAGTTAACTCAAAAAGATAAAGATGTTCTTTTAAATTTTGATTTGATGATAGAACAACGTTTGAATGATTTAGATGAAGAACAAAGTGGAGTAAAAAGAAAATCTGAAACTTTTTCTCCTAACAAAAAGATTTGTAATTTAAAGCTTGAAAATAGATTAGCAGAATAAGGTAAATGAACAAAAGCAACTGATAGAATAGTGTTTTACTAGTAGTGTAGGAATAAATGAAGAAAACTTTAAAGTGAAATTTCCATGTTAAGTGAGAATGTTTCCAAAAAAATCCCTTCATCCCTTAAACCATAGTTTTTTTTTATTTCTTTCTTGCTTGAGCTTTAACAGTTTATTTTACCGAGTTAGAGAAGAAGATTGGAATTAAAGGCTCATCTGTAAAAATAACCAGTCCAGGAACAATAGAGCTAGGTCTTAGTATTATCTCATCACGTATTATTTACTAACAATGAACATAAAGGGCCTTGATCGTATTCCAAAAATATATTTATTTTAGAGTGTTGAATTGTGTTGAAATTTTGTTCAGATTGTTCTTGATATATGGACTGTTTGAATTCTAAATTTTTTTTCGAAATTAAACTTTTTGAAGCATATTGTTTTGCGTTCTTCTTTTTAATAAATTTTGTTTACCAAAAGGATAAAGTGGCTTGTTCCAGATGACGTAGTTAATTCTAACTTGCATCGCTACTCCGTTCAAACGTGGCATTGATTCTCTATCCAAGGCTCGAAAAAGAATTAATATTCATTATGAATTTCTTTTTCCACTTAAGACCTGATACACGCCCTTTCTTATATATAATTTTAAATTAATTAAAAAACAAATCAAGAATTTCAATTAAAAACTTCCCTTATTAGAGCTAATAGAAATATAATAGTAAATTTTTATATTTATACCAGTATAGGTAGGTAGTTTACGTTAGGTCGTACGTTTTCCGGTTGCATATTTCTAGAAATGAGCTTTACTGCAACCAATCGAGTCTCTAACTTTAGAACTACCCCAGTTTGTTGGTCGTAATGAATCAATGATGTCATTGAGAGATTTAAAAAAAAACTCGATGCCAACCATCTGGATTTCATAACCTTCCGTTGGCTATTGGTTTAGACGTCTGCCCTGAGATGAAACCTTCTCAGGGGTATTGAGGTTCAATTCCCAGCTTTTAGCAGTCATCCTATAAATCGGATATGTATTGGACATAGTCAAAGAGTTCAATAGTAGAATAGAGGAACGACTCGTACTAAGCTGCCATGGGCAGCCATGGCCCACTACAGAGCCCGAGTAGAGTGGTAAAAATGCTAGTATGGTATGGTATGGTATGGTATTGTACATATATATTCCAGCTTGTGTGCTTGTTCAGAGAACCGCTTATAAGCTTGTAGTGCTAGTTAATTTATAATTTTCATACTGAGGAAGGAAGTGCACACAGTGCAAATACGTGAATCGATCCCGCACACGTTACAGCGCGCGTACTGCAGGCATTAGGGCCTGCGATATAAACCCCTCGACCATCGGGCCCCACATGCCACCCTATATTGTCTCAGTGTTGGTCCATGGTGCTGTTGCCAGGTTCAGTATCTACCCTACTGTTATGGTTGCGAGTTGAATTCCCGCCTTTGATCTGGCTGTACTTCCTTCTTCAGGATAAAAAATATTAATTAACTAGCACTTTTGCTACTCTATTCGGGCTTCGTAGTGAGCCATGTTGGCCGATGGCAGCTCAGTACGAGTCGTTCCTCCACCCTACTATAGAACTCTTTTCTCCAATGTCAGACAGCCTGGCCTATTGGTAAAACTTTCAGGTCGTATTGTTAGTTGAGTTAGTTCGATCTAACGTTACACTAGAGCTACGCGGGGGCTATAAACCTTCAGTTTCAGTTGAGTGCTAACTCATGTGGTGACCTTTCTAAGGCACGAGGCCCATCCCTAATAACACTCGTGCAGCTTCATTTAGAGGTTTTTTGAACTAAAGTCTCTGTGCCAAAATATATATTTCTAATTTTTCTATTGCTATGTCCTCACTGCGACAATAAAAATGACAAGACATTGCGCGCGCATGGAAATGTACATGCAATTTGTTCCATTTGAGGTAGGCGCACGCATGCCTGACCAATTCGTATAGGCATTTCCATGCGCGCGCAATGTCTTGTCATTTTTATTGTCGCAGTGTGGACATAGCATATGATTAACACAATGTGGTTGTTTCACGGCGAATCTGGCAATAGATCTGTGGTTTGTTTTCCTCACTCTCAAATGACTTGTTTTGATTAAGTTGGTTGGATTAAAGGTCGCGTTGGGTGCCTATTCAGGTGTCGGCTCGTCACGTGACTGTGGTTCTTAAATACGATGCCCGTCGACAATATCCCTTGCGTAGTTCTAGTGCTTTGACAATTCAAACCTAACTTTAAGTTGATTGGTAGACCTATATTCTGGTTAGTGCGCTTAGTCAGCATACAAACCTGATTATCTCTACCATCAACCAATCAATAACAAAAGTACTTCGAGAGTAAGGAAAACAAAACCTTTGAGCTATTGCCAGATATATTGTTAAACAACCATATTGAACTCAAACTTTGTCATTTTGGCAGGTTCATTAATTTACATAGCACCAGTGCGACGTTAGCCGGACCTAACGCAAAATAACTTTTTTCATGTAACACAGAATTATTTTGAAATAAACTTCTTTGGAATTCGTAATACTTTGGTAGCTTTCGTTCGATCTTCATATATCAGAAACACACGACAAATGATTTTTATTTCAATGTTATTTCTGGCCGTGGGTGATACTGTTATCAGTTGTCAAAGCGTCAACTTCTCTTTGAGAATTTTTATTCATTTCCAAATTACTATTCCCATCGCCAATAGCTTTCGCGTAGTTCTAGTGTGACGATATTTCAAACTAACCCTAATATGGAAGCAATAAACCAGATACTTCTCCAACTGAATTCAACTAATTTGGAATAACAGTGATGCTGTGTCCACATTACGACAATAAAAATGACAAGAAATAGCGCGCGCATGGAAATGCATATACAAATTTGTCAGGCATGCGCGCGCACCTACCTCGAATAGTACAAATTGTATATGCATTTCCATGCGTGCGCAATTTCTTGTCATTTTTATTGTTGTAGTGTAGACATAGCATAAGAAATATGCTTCACACGCCGACCCGGCAGCACAACGATTCGGTTAGGGAGCTAGCCTTTGGAGCTTTTGGGTTCGGGCCAGAATCCGAGATGGATGTTTGTCTCGAGCATATGCGGAGTACCTGCTCGTTAAGGGCCTTTTCACACGGAGCACCTTGATCATGGAACTTCCATATGAATAACATGGAGAACCGCTGTAGAGAATTTTTCATTGAATTTTTTCGTGGAGACACGAAAATCGGTAAATCGGTTTTGCGGAGTGATATAGGTAGCCAATCAACATCAAGTATAGCTCTGACGTCTTGTTGGCAAAATCGAGTTTGCCAAATGGAGAAAAATCTACTTTATGCTCGCCAATGTTGATTTTTGTAGTTAGTACTCCTTGTTAAATCGGCTTGTGGACAGCCGTGTGGTTAAGATCTCGATCTCGTTATCATAAGGTCTCGCGATCCTGTCTCGATCGGTACCACTGAAGACCCACCGAATATGCGGAGTACGTGCTCGTTAAATCTGTTGGGACCGAAAGTCCTGTGAGTGGTCATTACAAATTTTCCCACGGGTACAGGTCCCTGGAGACTATTTCCCTCCCCTTCAGGGACTTGTCTAAATTGTGGAAATGGCGCGCGATAGATGGCAGCATCTGTCACGTATGTGTGCGTGTGTGTTGTGTCTGTCTTACATGATGAAGGATTATAAGCGGGTCTCTGACCAAGCACACAAGCCTGAAAATATATGTATACCAACCAACCAATTTCTACACGTGATAGAAATTTGTAAAAATATTGAAAAATTTAAAAAATGTGCCAAGACTCGCGATAAGTATCATTCACAACAACCCCTCCAGGAACGTTTGACGTCAGAATCTTTGCAGGTGGACAACCCTGCCCGAGCAGTTCCGTGCACAAGGAATACCGTGTGAAAAGGCCTTAAAAGTATTGGTACAGAAAGTACTGTGGGCGGTCATTGCACAGTTTCTCATGGCTGGTCCAAGGCCACCTAGAAGAACAGGCCAGGACAGCTGTCGAATTTTGCCGAGTCACGTGACCAAAGATCCCTCCTTTGGTCACGTGACGCTGTATAACTTTGCCGAGTCAGGTGACCAAAGGAGGGATCCTTTGGTCACGTGACTCGGCTAAGTTCGACAGCTGTCCTGGCCTGTTCTTCTAGGTGGCCTTGGCTGGTCCCTGAAGACTATTTCCCTCTCCTCCAGAGACATATCTCAATTGTGGAGGTGGCGTGCGATAGATGGCAGCATCTGTCACGTATGTGTGTGTGTGTGTCTGTCTCACTTGACGAAGGTTTATTAGCGGGTCTCTGACCAAGCACACAAGCCTGAAAATATAAGTCTATCAACCAACCTATGCATGTGTTGAATTGTGCTTCACAACAGTTTATTATCAATTTCATCGAATCGTGAGTGTAATATGTGAAAATTCATAAATTCTGTAAATTTTGTAATTGAAAACTGGATACGTGTGTAAAAAGACTAACCTAGGACATTATAAGACTGTTAATTCGTCTGGATACGTCTCAATATAAATTTTCCAGAAATGATTTTCCTGGAAGTTGAAAGGTCACAACGATTAATTATTCTATAAGGTAAGTGACTTAAGTTTGTTAAAATAAATTTTTAGATTGGTTGTATTTTAAAATGTACGTGAGACATCACAAAGGGGTAAAAATAATTGAGGTTATTTAAAATGCTACGAATATGAATGATTGGAGGATCATGTTCCTAAAATAAAGTACATCATGATTTTTCTCGTAAAATGTTACTTAGTTTAAAATATGTGAGATACATTGTGAAAAGTGTACCTTTGGGAATTATTGTATATTTTATTAAGGCTTATTTAATATCTTATTTGGATATATTTCGTACTTTTGGTTAGTTGTTTCATTTATTGTTTGATAAAGCATCAAAAATACCGATGTATTTGTTTTTAAATGCCAGTTTGATTTTTACCTTTGATTCGTATAACATCTCTTCAAAAATCCACTAGGTGCAAAGTTGCTCAAATAGGGAAACATTCATAATTGTATTATTATATCTAAAAATATTTAAGATTGAGAAAAAACGTAAGTGTAATAAAAATATCTGTTAAAGTTGCCTTATTTGCTATACATGAACTTTTAATTATTTGGCTTTATTATTTCCAAATGTTTAACATCTTGCTACCTGGCTTCCTCATTTGAGGAAATTTTTTAAAACCTCCCCACAAACAATTTACACTTTAATTAGTTCCGAAATTGACTTGTTCCGATAGAAGATTCAAATATCAAATTTTGGCCTTTGATTACAGGTATCAGGCACTTATTTCTATGAAAAAGGAAGTTGAAAGAGATTCAATATGATATATCTTTATATTACTATTAAATTTTTTTAAACTTTTCAAAAAGTTGTTTTAGACGTTAATTTTAAAGGCATTTTGCATTAAAAACAATGTTGAAATACATAAACTGTTAACTACGAATAAGTGACACGGCCTTTTGTTTTGCATTTGAAGCACACAAATGTGTATTTTTGCGTGTCACTCAGTAACTATTAAACAAAATTTTTTTAAAAAATACTTTGGCAAAAATACTTTTTAGCATATATTTATACTAGCAGTATGGTCCCGCCTTACTGGGAACCCGTTAACTTCGCATTGCTTCCTTTTAGAGGCATGCTTACTTGTGAAAATACACTCAAAATCAAAACAAAATTAAATTCGTGTTGGCGCATGCACACTTAAAAAAGCAAACACTAATAGAGGATGAAGCAGCCTTAGGGCGAGCGCATATCTCAACCAAACTCAATCAATCAAACTATTAAAGGATTTCGTCAAGTCCCCGTTTCGGCCCGGTCCATGTATTTTCAAGCCCTGTTATGGTCCCGCAATTCCACGTGGATGACGTTTTTTTGAAATTAATTATATTAATTAAAAATTACAATCAAATATGAAAAAACTAAGCCTGAGGTGCACACGTAGGTATTAAAATGAATCAATATTAAAAATTTCGAATTTTTTAGAGCAGTCTAAGTAGGTCTTTTGCGATCCACAGACATACACGCAGACAGACACACAGACAGACTCTTTCTTTGGTTAATCTTTAGAATCCGGTGCTTCTGTCGCCAACGGATTTGGCGTTTATTGCAGGAAGCGATAAACAATTTTATTTGGTGATACGGCGAAAGATCTTTTCATCCAATTGTCGGCGCTGGTAATACTTGCGCGGAATTGTGGGTAAGAAGCCCGGATGATGTGCGCGCACAATGGAATTATTTTGTTCTTAATTTATTTTTTCGTCCAACTAACGACGCTGTTGATACTTGCGAGCGATGAATTGTGGGTAAAGTTGAGCGCGCATCGGAATTCCGGTTACAGTTAACTCCTGAATATCTGGTTTTGGTTATTATATTTCAGTTATTTTTTTATTCTGAATATTTTGTCGATTCGAAGAGGGCCGGTCTCCTAGCTGCCGGGGGCCCCAAACAAGATTTTATGCTTTCAACAGACTCTTCAATACTGCCTGATGTTGGATACTGATGTTTTTTTTAGAGAAAAAAAAATTGCCCGGGGCCCCAAGCGGGTATTTAGGCTTTCAATGGGCCCTACAATACTGCCCGATGTTCGATACTGATGTTTTTTTTAGAGAAAAAAAAATTGCCCGGGGCCCCAAGCGGGTATTTAGGCTTTCAATGGGCCCTACAGTACTGCCCGATGTTCGATACTGATGTTTTTTTAGAGAAAAAAAAATTGCCCGGGGCCCCAAACGGGTATTTAGGCTTTCAATGGGCCCTACAATACTGCCCGATGTTCGATACTGATGTTTTTTTAGAGAAAAAAAAATTGCCCGGGGCCCCAAACGGGTATTTAGGCTTTCAATGGGCCCTACAATACTGCCCGATGTTCGATACTGATGTTTTTTTAGAGAAAAAAAAATTGCCCGGGGCCCCAAGCGGGTATTTAGGCTTTCAATGGGCCCTACAATACTGCCCGATGTTCGATACTGATGTTTTTTTAGAGAAAAAAAATTGCCCGGGGCCCCAAACGGGTGTGTACTGGATTGCCACTCGCGTAGCTCTAAAGCGACGAAAATTAAAACGAAACTAAACTGCGTACTGTATAGCCTCTTGTGTAGCTTTAGTACGGCGTTAATTCAAACCAAAGTGGATTGCCAATCGTGAAAAAAAATGACTTCCAACTCTTCCGTAGCTATCTGCGATCCATTAACCTTAGAAATCAGTGAAAGAAACTAGGGTTGCATTGGCTTGAAAGAATCTGGCAATGATAAAGTACGCGAGTTTCGCCAATTATTTGTTGTTTTTGGACAAGCGCCAAGCAGCACCGGATTCTAAAGATTTACCCTTTCTTTTATTATTATAGATGAAAAGTATACTTAGATTATATACAAATATACATTTTGGATTTTGCTCAGGTCTTAAGAGGTCAACCTAACCGAATCCATTTGTACTACGCTCATTTACAAGAAGATCACTGAATTCTGCTAGAGCGATCAGCCATTTCCTACATCGTTTTTAAAAATAGAATTGATGCATTCCGACATTTCAATTTCAAAAACTTTTAAAACCCAAATTACCTTTTGAGGCCTCCCATTAGCCAATTTAAAATTAAATTCCCGAGTACCCTAAAAGCGGGACACAACAGGTAGTACTTTGCTTATTCGAAGCGACGTGTCTTATTTCGTCAGCACACATCTTTACTTCGTAAAATGCTTTTAAGAAGGGGCTAGAAATTCGAGAGGGCAATAACACTCGTTGCGGAGTCATTTGAGAGGATGTTAAATAAAAAACAACTTCTGCTTGAATATCTGTACTTGAGCATCTAAAATTGAGTCGTTGCCTTAATTGTGTGAATTTCTTTGAGTGAGTTTGACATTATTAACACTTTCATTCCCAATGACAATTTTGCATCATCTTTTTAGATATTTTTTTTTTCTGATCGTCTATAGCTATTGATGATATCAAAAAGCACATCACATAATTCTTCAAACTTTTTCTAATCAAAATATTTTGTATTAATCCCAATAGATGCCAGCCATATTATTCTTTTTAATTATGATAAGAATCATGATGATGCCAAATGGCATCGTTGGGACTGAAAGGGTTAAGCCACATGAATTTTAAAATTATTTAACAATTATAAAAGATTTTTTATTACTTAAAGGGAATTAGGGGAGAGTGGGGGCTATTGGGACGCAGGGCTAATGGGACAAGGGCCCTAAAGCTGGGAAAAATATACTTTTTTAGAAATTTTTCTACACTACAGCATTGTAACAGTTAGACTTCACATTTTAACAGCCAAAAATCAGCCATTAAACGCATGTGCTGAAGTGGAGAGAAGAATTGTTGTTTTTGAGAATTGAAAGTTTATTAAAAGTGTACCTTGTTTTTCACTTTTGAAGTATTGAATAAAAACTTTCCATGAATTAAACTACAGCTATAGATAGATGAAATATCCTAGATTAAGATAGTATAGGTCAAATACTGTGGTGATGTACTAGTGCTTCTGTGTTGGGTCATTTATAAAAAACAACACTGTGGGGTCTAATGGGACAGAAACAGTGGGGTCTAATGGGACACGAATAAACCTAGCTTTGTATGCTTCTCTCGAAGAATCTATATAAATCTCGAATATCTTATTCAGTCAAGTTGTCAAAAACTTTTTGTAAACTTAATTTTTAAACTTTTTGAACTTTTCTCATCGTACAATAAGTGAAAATTCTTGGTGACATATTTCCATCTGCAATTTCATTAATTACATCTGAAAAAAGCTTGGTGAAGATAAATAAATTGTTGTTGGTAAATTTTGCTGGGAAGCAAGCTATTTTTTATTCGTTGGATTGATTTCTGAAAAAAAAAGGCCATGAAATAAAAATGCTCTTTAGAATGATCTGAAAAAGTCAAACGATGGTAAGCTATTTGAAGACAAAGACGGTCATTTAAATCCTTGTACCGTGAAAAAGAGGACAACTTTGGGATAAATTTTTGAAGATTTAGCTATAAAACTAAAGATTCAGTTATAAAACTATCCTTTCTAGTGATTCAACTAAAATTATGGAAGCATCTTCGATTTTGAGTTTTAACTTTGATATTTCATCTCTCAATGGGAAATTATTTTTTTTAAAAAATTAAATATTGTTATGTATACATTATTTAAATGGTATATATGCTTTAATTTTTCATTTTCTGATTCATTTTCCATTTTTTAAATATTTTATTAAAGCATCATTTAGCATGTCCCATTAGCCCTGCACCCTGTCCCATTAGCCCCCACATATGGGGGCTAATGGGACATTTACATGTTTGTTTAAAATGCTCAGCAACCAAAATATGGTAATGTTTTAACATTTGTCGAATGACTTTTTAAGTAAATGAATGTTCAGTTTATGAGCCTGTAAAAGAAGAAATTAAAATTCTTTTATTTTTGCTGAAATACAGAGGTTGAAAAAAATTTGTCCCAATAGCCCCCACCCTCCCCTACATGTTCGATAATTCAATTCATTTCGTGTAGTTATATTGCGACAATAATTCAAACTAAACTAAATTCAATAACTAGAAAATCCAAAAAGTTCTAGTTCAGCTGTACTATGTGTATACCTTGCGCATGAGAGATCTTCTCAAGAACCTCACTATAACACCCCGCAGGTACTAGGATTCTTGTACCGAAGTTATCTTTTTGTTGGAATTGCAGGTTGGTTTCAGGCAGACGGACCACTGTTTAAAAAAAACCTTTTTGGAATCAGCACCCTCCAAAAAGGAGTTGAAAACTTCGTTTGAGAAACGAGTATAAATATTGTTTTTGGATTACTGAACCTATATCAATTTCATTACCTTGTATCTCATAGGTAATTGAAAGTAATAATTAACGTGTAGATAAAAGAGATTTTCTAAAGCAATGAATTTTGAAAATACATACATAACATATTCAAAGTTCGGGGGCTGGGGAGCCCAGTCGGTTAGGCACCCGCCTAGCATGCGAAAGGTCCCAGGTTCGGGTCTTGGATTCGCCAAAATACGTGCCAACCTATAAACGGCCCGTGTAGCCAGAAAATGTCAGACGAATAATACCCAGTGTTAGGGAGTGCACGTTAAATATTCTTCAAAGTCCTAAAGCTGCGTATGATGAAGCCCTTAACGGTTGCGTTGCGTGCCTACTCAGGTGTCACTTGACTGGGGTTCTAAAATACGACGCCCGACGTCAATTGCCCTCGTGTAGCACTAGTGCGACGATAATTCAAACCTAACCTATTCAAAGTTCGTATATCTGAGATTTTAGGATTATTTAAATCATAATTTAAAAAAAAGCTACACAATATTAATTTGTTAAATTTCCACAAGTAAACCTGTATAATGTCTTTCAGATGAAAATTTTAAAGAAAGCAAAAGCAGAACTTTGACAAACTTTAAGTAACCATTGGCACATCACATTATCTTAACAAGAGGCCAACTGTTCGTTTAGAATAGCGTGAATGTCATCACTTTTCGTCATTTGTGTGTTAAGTGTGAGGGAGATCTCTAAAATACTAAGTGCTCTCACATAAACGGGTTAGGAGGAATGGGGCAATCTTTCCCGTTCGAAACTGAATTAGCGTCAGAGTTTTGTGGCATGAGTTCAGAGCCAAAGTGAAATGCTGTGAACTTTGTTCGAATATGATGCATGTTTCAACTCGTACTTGGAACTTAACCTCTTATGACCCGAGCAAACTCCCACATTCATATTATTATAATCTAAACATACTTTTCATACAAATATATGCTAAAAAGTATGTTTTGAAAACTACACTGCTCAAAACAATTAGGGGAGCACTTAGCGTACTTTTGCTAACCCTTTCAGTTTCAGCGTTTTGTTTTTCATTCTAAAAATCCAAAATTTGTTAAATAGATTCGTCATGCATCCAGAATGAAATGGTAAAAAACAGGCGGAAAAATATTAATTTTTTAACTACAATTTAAGGGGGAAAATGGGAATCAAAAATTAAGAATAAATTATAACACTAATTTTTTCAAATTTTTATTTGCGAAAAAGATTAAAAATCATTTTTTAAGCATCTGAGAATGTAAGCGTGAAGAATTTAGGGTCAATTTATTTCATAAATTTTTTTTTGGAGTGAATTTTATTTTACCCTATTTTCATATTTTTATTTGATTAAAACATACACTATTTATATCCTCAAAAGGCATGATTCTGCCATCTAACGATAAATTAGTGCAAGCTCAAACTTAGTGAGAAAAAAATCGCTAGCTCATGATTACAAATGGAAACGTTGGGTTTGAAAGAGTTTAAACCATGCGCTCCCCTAATTGTTGTGAGCAGTGTAGAAAAATATATACATAAGTTTATCTGGATAAGATATCTGCGACAAAATGTGATTGAGATCGTCTATAAGAAACGTTTTCCTTTGCAAAATTAACTAAAACTCTAACGATAATATATCGACATTGCAAAATAAGATGTAGCATAATGGAATAAATTTGACAGTTTGACAGTTGATTAGAAGCAAATAATGGCATATAATATCAATGTATAATGAAACCATTCTGTGCAACTTGAAAAAATAAATAAAAAAACCATTATGGAATTATTGAATATCTGGTTGAAATCTGAAAGTCTTGTCAAAATATACAGATGGGGGTGTAAAATTTATTGGTGTATTTTAATTATGTTGTTGTTCAACTCAAATGTTTATACGCTTCGGTAGTTTTAGTTTCCTAATTGTGAAAATGACACATTTCAATGACATCATTATAAATTCTTAACAACGGTGTTTAACAATTTTGCTTTTTTGAGTATACCCTAAGATGAGTATATTGCATGTGTATAGAAACAATCTAAGAGGAATATCTGTAAATTTTCCAGTCTCTTGGCATCGCAATTTTCAAACAACAAAAAATATTTTTGTAGTTGTGCTTTTTAAGTGATTGTAAAAGCTTTAAACAGCTTTAAATTAGCTAAAACTAAACTTAAAAAAAAAAAAAGTATAATGGAATAATTTGAAGTTTGACAGTTTTAACTTCCTTGACAAGTTTTTCTAGCTATAATAACTTTGCATTTAATACACTTGCTTCAAAGGTGCTTGTCCTTTTACAAATTCGTAGCAACTCTGCCTTGACATAAGAGTAAAAATTATTCAGGAATAAAGACAGTGGTAGAATTACGGTGTGTTCGAAAAGTTGGTACGGAAAGTAGGACGTTAAAGATGAGCGGTCGGGACAATGTCCTTCTTTCCGTCTGTAAAGCGTGAAATCACTCATAAACACAATTTTTACTTACTAACCGTAAACCGTAAATTTTCACTGACATGTCATGTGTCTCCGTCGCCGTTTTGCCTAAATTGAAGAAAAACTGTTCATGCGTTGCTCCATGTCACACTGACAATCTTTCTCACATAGGACTGTGCTAAACTGCTCTTAGCGTGCGCTTCCTCTTATATATCGTAAAATGGCCTTTACATGGCTCTAGCTGACATTTATCTCACTTCGTCTGCGTTAGTGCAAGATCCTAACCACCGAGTTTTTTTTTAATTATACAAATACAGATATAAAATACACAAATTGCCGACCAGCAACAGGCCAGTGGCCAAGCAAGGTTGGTCCAAAATATATCTAATTCCTTACCAGTTTCCAATAGAAATCGAGATTCTTCTTAAACATCTTCCACTATCTTCGAAAAAAACGACAAATTCAGGTAAAGCATTCCACTCATTGTTTGAGCCAAAATTACCATCCAGAGCCAAAGTTACCACATTCTAAAAAGAATCTATATCACCAAATGAAGAGTATACGGAAAGAACAGTTTGATTTATTAGGCTGAAGCCCGCAATTGTCTGCTTGGCGGACATTGGCGGCAGAAAACCGGTTTCTCTCTTTCTTCTTCGATTTGTCCAAGCGTCGCGATCGTCAATCGCCTGAATCTTGGTAGCTAGGAACCACAGAGATAGTAGTTAAAGTATTAGAGTTTAATAACACATGACCTACACTGGCTTCATTGGGGCTCTTCTGGGAGCTCCTTGCGCGTCCCGTCGGACAGAGGGGTATTTGAACGATCTACGCGGCCAAAAGTCGATTTTAAAAATTTGAACCCAGAAATTAAATACAGGTAGCTAAATGAAGATAAATGTTCCGCGCATGTGATTCAACAATTTTTAAAGCCCTACGCGAACCTTTTTTGCTTTTACTGTCAGTCTCAACTTGGTCTTCATGTGAATAGCAAGTTATGCTCCTTGCAATTTTGAACATAGTCTTACTTATAAGAGTGATTATTGTTCTTCAGATAAATACATTATTATTACTAGACATGGATTGTGATACACCAGTTACGTATGCATTCTTTTGAAATCATTTTTCTGCAATTGATGGAATTATAGCTTAGTTAAATTCTGTTTAGAATGAGTGTATTTTTTATAAATTTTATCCGTGATTTTTCTCAAATGTTCGACTATTAGTTATATTTCCGGATGTTACCCGGCACTTAAATTAGATTTCCAATAATTCTCAAATTGTTTTCTTTCTAAAACATGTATAATTTTAGTGCGATTATCTGCGTTTTTCAACAAAAAGGGAAATGTAAATAAATGGAGATAAAACAACATAAAATTGATGAATGTTAATGTTTGTTAAAAACTGTTTATTTTTGGTTTCAGGACCATCAAATGTTATAGCTATGACTAGAAAACAATTGTTTACCTTTATGCAACATCAAAAATTATCTAATATTAACAAAAAATTAAATTTTCTGGAAAACTATTTGCTGCAATTAGATGATCTTTCTGATGATCAAAGAAAAGGAAATATCGAATAAATTTTCTCGTTTAAAATTCGAAATGAAACTAAAATTTAATGAAACTTATAGAAAAGAAATTGCGATTTTGAGAACAAATAAGGAATTGCTTGAAGGAATATTTAGTATTTCAAAGGTAAATAACAGACCAGGACGACCAACAAAGTCGTTTGATGAGTCAAGTGAGAGAACCAAAGAAGAAAACTGAATAGCTATGTAAAGCTACTGATTTACAAGTACTTGAAGGTGCTACACAGCCAAAGTTAAGAGAAACTGAAAAGAGAGATGCTGCTTTAATGCTTAAAGGAATTAATAGTTCACCAAAGCAAGCTACAAAATATAACAGAACTCTTTCTAATAAAAATACAACTATGACAGCTCAGTTGAATCCAAGACAGGCCCTGTAGATTTTTGTTGAGTCTGGACTTTCAAGAAGACAATATGAAGTGATTAGGAGTTCTAATAAAAAAAATCTACTCATGCTACAGCATACTACAAAAAGCTAAACAGGAATGCTATCCTGATAACGAGGCATGTAATGTTTCTTAATCAGTTGCCGAAGTAAATTTAATATCAAAATGGGAATGGGATGGGGCGCAGCAATCCCAATATAAGTAGAAATGTGAAAATAATTGTGATACTGATGCCAGCTTACTCCAGAGTTCTTTTGTTCCCTTACAGCTTACATGTACTACGAAGAATAAGATAATTTGGCAGAATCCTACACCTTTGATTCTAGATATTGCCGCCCTATAATAATGAGATTTATTAATGAGTCCACGGGCATAATAAACGAAGAAATAAGTTACGTTAAAAACACCGTAGATGAATTACAATAAACCAAATTGCTGATATCAGGCAATGCTTATGCAGTAAAGCTCAAGATGTTGCTCACCATGGTAGATGGAAAGGTCTGTAATGCTGTTACTAGCACAACTTCTAAATGAGATGCTTTATTTGGGGCATCACCTAAAAGGACTTCAACAAGTTAAATATCAAGAAAGAAGGTATTCCAGAGACACTTGGTGTCGGGCTCATAGGCTAGATTTCGTGCTAGTCCATTTAAACTCCATTGTTTTTAATAATGCTTTTTTTTTCGCCACTATTTTTTTATCACTTAAAATACTACGGATAGTCTCATTGGCCCCTTTGGAATCGAATAAGAAGAAAAAATAATTTTGGCCGCTCAGATCGCGCAAATACCCCTCTGTGCGTCGTTAGCATTGTAGGTCACGAGATCTGCCACTCCATTACTTTAACTATGATCTATGTGGTAGGAACTGATTTCCTTATACAAGTTCAGGCGATCACTCGCTATCATTGCCAAACTGGACTGCTAAGGAAACTTATCTACAGAATCAATCAGTTTTTCCCGTGTACTCTTCATATGTCATACAATAGCCGTTACATTCTAGATGATATTGCACTAACGCAGACGAAGTAAAAGAATATCTTAAACGGTGAGGGTTTTTTTTAATTATGAGAACTATCACTAATTTTTTCGAGCACACCTTGTATGTTTGAGCCAAAATTACTCCATTCTAAAAAGAATTTATATCGCCAAATAGAAACCCAAATTATAATTATCCGCCAATCAAGCCTAATCCCAACTGCCCTTCCTCTATTATTTCAACCTTCTCGCTGCATATAATGAATTCTCCGTTCGTCAATCCAATCCGCAATCTCCAAACGATTCTCTGAGCGATGATCAATTAACGCTCGGTCAACCGCTACCCTGACAACCGACACACTTCCCCCCCCTTTGATGAATAGGGGGATGGGTGACAAGCAGTCCCCTAATTAGACAGGGGGTGGGGGATTGCGATTTGGTTGCCGTGATTGGCGAGTTAACTTTGTTTTGGTGAATTTTCGAACAGGGTTGGTGTATTTGTGATAAGTTTTGTTTAGGATAAAATTAAAAGCCCCTGGGCAGTGGCGTAGCCAGGATTGTTCTAAGGGGGGGGTTTCAAAATTTTGAAGTTGCCGACTCGGTTTAAAGGAAACTTCATTATAATTATCAATGTAATTTTTAACTAAAAATGCTAATTAATGAATATTAATACTTATAACTAATTATAATTGCCTATATAAAACAAAATTAATTGTAAATTATAATTTTCATTAATTGGTGTAACTAATTACTAATAAATTAAAATTACTAATTACGACTTATTAATTAAAAATTAAATTATTTATTGCAAATAAAATAAGTTTATCACAAGTCAAATTTCTTCATTAATGATGAACTTATAAACATATAATAACTATTATTAAACACGCTGTATTATAAAGTTACACTGATGTATTATCCAGTTAATGAGGCTTATAGCTACTGATTTATGCAAGTCAACAAAGAATTTCACGTTTTGGGTAAACAAATCTAAGGCTGCCTATTAAAAAAAGGGTAACTAACAAACAAGCTTCGCATGATATAGCTACTACAAATGACACGCAAAAATGATAACAATTAAAAAATGCAGATAATGAATGATTACATAAACTATAACAAATCGTCACTTACCTCAATATCATGATTAGTGAAGACTCATCAAAATACGCGTCTTATTTAGCAAGAATTGAGTAATATTTTTGGTTACATTATTTAATTTTTGAACCAAAATATCATTTATTTTAGAGAGAGATTATATTGAGGTGAAATACGTTAAAAAATATTGGAGTTTTCCATTGTTTTTAAGTTCGACAATGAATGAAAAGTGCAGAACGAGCTGCCTATTTGTGTACAGTATGTGTTTATTTTCCAAAAGACCCCGCGCTTTCTAAAGTCAGTCACAGGTCACATAAAGAGAAGGGGTGGGGGTGCGCAATGTGCATCCCACTAAAAAATTCCGAGAAAAACAAGACGTGAAATGGATACTGGAACCTTCGTTTTGTGCCGAATGAGGTGGTGCCGTGGTCCGTGGTGCCGTGGAAAGCTATAAATTGAGGGTGCGTCACCGGCGACCTCCCCCCCTCCCCAAGCACTTTGACCCCTCTATGTTCCGAGAAAAAGAACGGGTAATCTCCACGGTGGCCTCCCCACAAACAGGAATCAGCTTTTGCGCTTTACAGAATGAACTAAAAACGTGCATCGTGCATTTTAATGAAATATATTGCATTAAAAATAAGAATCAATGTATTTTTTTTATATTCCTGATGCATTAATGTTTGTTTTATACCCAATTTGTTACAAATTAAATGTCTTATAATGAACTGTTTTTCTAACCTTTCTATTTTATTCTAATTCTCTCATTTGAATTAATAGGAAAATGTTAACTCATTTTTTTAAACTGACCGTTGCATTAAATTACACAAGCGTCATTAATTATTAAAACATACAATTTGAATTGTCCGTTTTTCTACGAACGGAATATATCTCTTTAAAGGCGGAAAAAAAATCTATTATGGTTGGGCTGAATTACGTATGAAAATTTTATCATGAGATAACCTTATGCAGAAACAAATTAAGAAAAAAAATGGTTTTCAAGCTACACAAATGGGACACTAGTATTGTGTAAAAAAAAATGCATATTACACAATAGTGTCTTATTTCAATACAACCAGGGCGGCCGACAGGATTTATGGGCCCCTATGCAACTTAGTTGGACGTTAATTATACACCTAGTGTAATTGAAAAGACAAGGGGTGAGATAATCTAGATGTCATTAAAGAGGTTCGAAGTAAAAAGTATTACAGCAATTCAAAAAAGTTAACTTTTAAAGAAGAAAGGGTTATCATTCCCCCCCCCCCCTCCCGCAGGGGGGGGGGGTGAAATTTTTTGAGATAAGTGGTGTTGGAGCTCTGCAAAAAACCTTTTGTAAGTCTTCATGGGGGGGGGTTCTGACCCCCCGTAACCCCCCCCTCGCTACGCCACTGCCCCTGGGTATTGGTAACGTGGATAGTCATATCTACCTGCAATCGCCAGGGTCATTAGCTTGGTTAAGCATAGTTGTTATTGGTTTAAAGGGCTGTGAAAAGACAAGTTTGAATATTCCCCTAAATTTCGGGTTGTTTCCGATTGGATAGATTTACAAATTCCTTGTTTCCAATTAGTCAGCTTCTCAAGTTATTATTTTTCAATATGCCAGCATCCAAACATATATGAAGAGTACATGAGAAAAACCGCTTGATTTTGTAGAAGACTTTCCTCAATTTGCTTCTTTGGCGATGATAGCGACAAATCGCCTAAACGGTGAAAAAAAAACCAGTTACTCGCTTTGTTTTTCTTCCACGGCAACCCTTATTCACACCAGAGATCAGTGGACACGAGTCACGCGTTTGTACTGCGAATGAAGAACAAAAAAAAAGCGATTTCCAGTCGCCAATGTCCGCCAATCAAACACAATTATGGGAGGACTCCTAAGAAATCAAGTGATTCTTCCCCTGTACTCTTCATATCGGATCAAGTCTGATTGTAACGCAAGTCTTACATAAGGTTACACTTGTTTTCGAATGGACAGCCATAGAAATGTATTTCGTTTTCCCTTAAGCTACACTTTTAAAACAAAAGAGCGAAATCCACTCATATGGGAGAATTGCATTTTCGACACATGGAAAGGAGTGAGAATTAACTCAGACTGAATTAAAATCACTCGTTTGGTTCTGTCGGAGGTTTAACTGAATAAAGGAGTGAAATCCACTCCTATAGGGCAAGTGCATTTTCGACACATGGAAGGGAGTTGAAAATTAACTCAGCCTGAGTTAAAATCGCTCGTTTGTTTTAGGAATATAACTTCTCAGGTTATTATTTATTTTAAATGCTACCATTAAATAACATGTAATTTTCATAAACTATAGAAAATTATGTTATACACTCTTATTACAAAAGAGTGAATTCCATTCCAGTAGGAGAAGTGCATTTTCGACACTAGAAAGGAGTGAATATTAACTCAGACTGAATTTAAATCACTCGTTTCGAGTGATGCTGTCGGATGTTTAACACACAAAGGAACCACTCCTCGAGGAGAAGTGCATTTTCTAGACTGGAGGTGTAAAAATTAACTTAGACTGAGTCAAAATCGCTCATTCGTTTTAAGAGTGTAGACAACTGAACTTTATCTTAGACTTTTTTTATGAGTAATTTTATGTTTGTAAGGTACGAATTTATTTCAAAATAGAGTAAGACAAATTAGTTTTTAGTTAAAGATTTGATAATGCTGTAGTCAATTTATAAGAGCATTGCGGCACTCACTCAGGGTGTTTGAATCCTTTTGGCATCAACCAGTTAGAATTAAAATTAAAGCGATAGTTATTCCTGAGTCAAATTGGTTGGTGAGGAGAAATAGCTGCCGACCTATAAACGGCCCGTGCAGCTAAAAATGTCCGTCGAATAATACCCCGTGTAAGGGAGTGCACGTTAAACATCCTTCAAAGTCCCAACGCTGCGTACGATGTCGCCCTTAACGGTTGCGTTGGGTGCCTATTCAGGTGTTGGCTCGTCACCTGACTGTGGTTCTAAAATACGACGCCCGTCGCCAATAGCCCTCGTGTAGGTCTAGTGCGACGATAATTCAAAACCAAACCAAGCAAACATAAATTTTCCAATTCGAATTTTGCGACTTTAACTTTCTAAACCCATTTGAAGTCCCTATAGCAGCCCCCGAGACTCAAATGAATTGAATTTTCGCGCCAACTTCGGAACTATTCCGGGACGAGTGTCAAACGACACCTTGGATAAATGAGTCGCGAAATCTCGTCCGTTTGGCATGTGGAAGTGGAGACGAACCGGATGTTGCGTAGGGGAAGTGCAAGGGGGTGCTTAGGCTTAAGGTGGGGGGCTTGAGCAGAAGAAGACGCTGATGATTTATCGTTTGAAAGAATGGGATTGGGTGCAGAGGAAGGGAATTTAAATGTTACGGATGACGGATGTGAATGATTTATGGGCAGTTTTGAGTCTCGTGTTTAATTTATGCCAGGAAAAGGGATTTTTAAAAGTTCTGTTTGAGAACAAAGTCTTATTGTATATATTCATATATAGCAGGTATGATACATTATTGTGTCACTATAGGATTGTTTAAGAAACTCTTTTTGAGAGGCTCATTTAGAAAGTTATGGCTTTTTTTAAGGTTAAGTTTTTGAATTATCGTCGCTCTGGAGCTAAGCGAGGGCTACTGGCGACGGGCGTCGTATTTTAGAACCACAGTCAAGTGACGAGCCGACACAAGCCGACGACAGGGGCCGACAAGTGACTAGCCCAACGCAATCCTTAAGGGCGACATCGTACGCAGCTTTTTTTTTTGTAGAACCATTTTGAAACTAAAGCTTTTTTTAAAGAAAAATTTCTTTAACTACGGTGCAAACATGACTTGGTGAGTTGAGTATAGCAACCATGGCCCGAGGTATAATTTTATTTAAAACTGCTTCCGCATAAAAAAATTCATGCTTAAAAAAAAGCTTGAAGTAAATGATGGACTTCAAGTTACTTTTCGTCGATATTTCAATAATTATTGCTTATTTGTTTCTAAATTTATTTGTATTTCTAAGAAAAATCATACAATATTAAGGTGGGGGGGGGGGGGCTTTTCACGCTTCAAAAGGGGCCAGGATAGCCGAGTGGTTTGGACCATTACGTTAGCAGTATGCGAGCTGTAATGGGTGCGGGTTCGATTCCCGTCTTCGCCCTGGGTGTATAATCCTTTATCTGCGACAGTAGAAACTCTTTATGTGTCTGTCTTGTTTGACGAAGAGGCTTCATAAGCGGGTGTATGTCCAAGCACATAAGCCGGAATATATATGTACCGCCCCCCACCTCCACGCTTCAAAAAAATAAAAAATATGTTAACATACAACATTGAAACTGTATTATCACACTTAAAACATAACTATATCACATTCAAACCATAACTAAGTAAAAGCTATTTTTCGATAGTATTTAAAAACGAGGCTGAAAAAACCTCTTAAAAATTAACAATTAGCCTTAAAACATCACTATTCACCAATAAATGCTTAAAAAATAAAATGTACGTCCATTTAAAATGGAAAAAAATAAATTATCGCCTTGTGCCTCTTTCTACACGAAAAATGGGAATCGTAAAAAAGCATCATTTAGAACGTCATTCTAAACTGATTTATATAAAAATAATTATATATTTTTTAATATTGATAAAGCATCTCCTGCGTTTTTGTAAGTGGCAATGGTTATTTAATTCCTTTTGTAAATGGCCTTCTAATGTTTTTAAATGAATATTAAATTTGATGAGAGAAATGAGATTTTGTGATTGTTCTTTTTTTTTTTTTTGAAAATGCGATTTTTTTTATTAAAAATCAGACAATGTTTTTCATTTACATTTGGCAGTGTGCTAATGAAAAATGACGTTTTAATAAAGAGCGTAATGAAGAATATTAAGTTTGATGCTTTTGTTTTTAAATTGTACTTGTAAATACACATTCCGTAGTTTAATATGATGTTAAGGTTTTTGGGATTATTCTTTAACTTTTAATTTGTCAAACAAAAAATATTATTATAAAAACAAACTTTTTAATAGGTCCTAATGTAATTTTAAATAACTGTATTTTTTTGACATTTACAATTGTTTACTAACTCATTGAGATTATGTCACCATTACAATATTTTATAAAAACTTTAAGAGCTTTACGCTGATTCTTCAACAGTCATATTTGTTTCAGATACAATAATTGTTTATGTTTTTAATTCACATTAATATATAGAATAAATTCAAATAACTTACAATTTTCTGGACTATCGGACTGCATATTATTTTATTACATGCAATATTTATATGCAAAAAAAAAATATTTTTTCGATTGAATTCGTTCCGTCAATATTTCCTGCATTTTCATGGTAATATAAAACATTTACCAAGACAAATAGTTATTGTACGCAATTGTTGCTCATGTGTCATAAATATATAAGAATCCTGTTATCAATAAAAATGTCAGCATTAATAATTACGTAGGCAGGTGCCCATTTTCCCCGGGAAAATAAGTACGTCATATTACTTTTGCAGTGGTGGCAATGGTTCATTTTTATCAATAAAAGATTTTTTTCGATAGAATGTTGAGTGTTACCGTAGGTATTTTATTTAAAGTACTAGATTGGCAGATCACGTGACCTCCAATGCTAACGACGGTACGCGCATGGAGATCAGAATGAGAGGGCAATGGGGCCAGTGTTGCCATCTCTTTAATGAGAAAAGTGCTTCAAAAAATAAAATTTAATACTAAAATTTCAAAAAAAATATCATACAAATACGAGCGGCATTTTGGAATAATTTTGGTGACTTAAAAAACAACAACGTGAAATGCTTTTCTAGTATTTTTATAATATTTTTCAGTAATTTTAGAATTAAATTTTATTTTTTCGTAGCACTTTTCTCCTTAAAGTGGTTATAACACTGGCCCATGGGCCTCCAATTCTAGTCTCCGTGTGCGGGCCATCGTTAGCACTGGAAGTCACGTGATCTGCCATTTTAATGCTTTAACTATAATATCTATGAGTGCTACGTAAATCGTTATTACTGTGTAAAATTACTGAAAATATTTCTAAAATAATTTTAATTTTTTATACTGAATAATTACCATGTTTCATATCTTAATTAACAATGGATGTTCACACTGTTTTTATCTACTACCAATCGAGTAGCAGACAAATTGGGAAATAAATTGTTTTCATTCCTCATTTTTGTGATCCCTTATGATGTGAAAAAAACGAGCCTTTTTATGAAAATTACTTGGTCCGCAGCTAAAATTTTTTCTTAGATTTTTTTTGTTGCAACCATTTGCAATTCAATTCTGTCACTGTCAAACTTATTTAAGTATAGAAGTATTTCAATTTACACCTAGTAAAAGAAAAACGAATAATCTTTTAAAAAAATACACGAGTACATTATATTAACCGTTCTGTGTAACTTGATAAAAATTAAGTTTGTACCGTTTAGAGAATATCTAGTTAAAATCCGGTAAGTCTCTTTAAAATATCAAGGCGCTTAAAATTTACTGATGCATTTTAATTATGCTGTCCTTCTACTCAAATATTTATACGCTTCGGTAATTTATGCTAAGTTTCTTAATTGTTAAAATGACACTTTTACATGACATCTTATTAAATTTTTGACAATGGTGTTTAACAATTCTGTTTTCGAATATTTCTGAAGCTGTGTATATTGTATGCGTATAGAAACAATCTAAGAGGAGAATTTATGTATTTTGTCGTAGTTTTTCATTGCAGTTTTAGAGGCGTTTCAATAATTAAACATATTCTCATTAATTTTTTTTTTCACATAAATAAATTTCCTTACAGTAAAGCAATTTTGTTTGATTATAATTTGGGACATCTTTGGTAATATTAGCTTGATTAATATGCAAAAAAATGGATTTTAAAGATATTTACAAAAGCACAATTTAAATGTTTAACAAAATATTAGGCTTTTATATATTCGCTACAAATCTTCAATATATAAAAAAATCAATATGAATAACTAAAGTACAGTTTATACAACTTTATAAAATTTATCTTTAACAAAAAACAAGTTTACAGAATGAAGTTTTAAATTTTTTACAATAAAGGCAGTTTTTTAATGCTTAAAAATATAGAAATGTCTGTCAAAACCAGTTGTCGCGGATTGAAATTCTAACACATTTTCCTTGAATATCTAAAATCGATAAATCATTTAACCATTTTATAAAAACTTTCAATTGTTGGAATAAACCAATAAAAAAGTTTGTTTTCGTTTGGAAGTTTCATGACATGTCTAACTAAAAAATGTTAACTGTGACATATTTGTTAAATTATATTAAAAAAAACCTTTAAATCTCTTGTTGTACGGAATCAAGTCATAAAAATATCATTTGTTGACTTAGTATATTTACTAAAATAATATTGTACTTTTCAAGAGTTTAGTTGATTTTATTAAATATTTATAGTTTATTCTAAGGAGTAGGTCCATGGTATAATTTGGCCTCGTATAACAATAAAAATCAGTAGTAAAGTTTTAAAATTATCTATGAAAGTTTTTATATAGGTCGTTAAAATACCATTTTATCAACTGTCCCTAGTACAGATATTTTAAAAATTATTTTCAAAATAAACAAACTTTTCCAATACAATATTTTTCAACTAAATTAAGACAATGTACGAGTCTTATTTAATAAGTATGCAATTAATGTACTGTAAACAATTCTTCTTCAGTAAATGTATAAGACATTTTACAGTAAAACAAATGTTGAATTAGACTATAAATTACGGATAAATATTTCATATTCTTTGTTTATTTATAGCACACAAATATTACGTATTTTTTAATTTAAATCCTTGAACAACTCGAAAATGAGGTTATCTTGAAATTCTTACGTTACCAAAACTATTTGTAACAATACTTTTAAATCGTATGTAAAATATATTCACAAAAAGAATTATGTGCAAAATAATGTTATTTAGAGTGACACGGATATACAATACATTTAAACAACCTGGAAAAGTATAATATTGCCGTTACTTCGGAACTTCTTATTATTACACTTTTACGGACTTGAAAATACAACTGATTTTGTATTTTAAATTTCATTGATTATTGGCCAAAGATTTCTGAACAACTTGTTTTTCTTTTTCTTTTTTTATTTAAGCTAAGTTGGAAATTATTTTAAAATTTAATCTTATATCGTTTTTAATTTTGCAATTTGCAATTTGCAATTTGCAATGGACGATTTCTTTAATATTTAGAACAAGTACTACTACAATTTAAGAACTAACATCTTCACTAAATATGCTGATTAAAATAATTGTTTTTAACTACAACTTGATTTTAAGCACGTAATTAAACATTTTCTAATATGTATTACTGATTTAAATGTAAATGAATTTGTATTTTAAATCTCATTAATTATTGGCCAAATATTTCTGAACAACTTGTTTTTCTTTTCAATTTGAACTAGGTTTGGAATTGATCCAAAATCACTGACCAACCGATTTCCCCCCCCCCCTTGGGTATAACAGTCACCACTAATTGCTTGGAAAGTTTATGACTTTCCAAGAAATTAGGGATCAATATTTTATTTTTAGTTTTATTTGTGTAGGATATTTCAGGTTTCAGTATTTCTATACGGTCAGTAATTGAAAATGATACACATATTTAAAAATTAAACATTAAATAACGTTTTAAACCGGCTGCTGTTTTTTGTAAAGTTATTGACTAATTAAAATATGATACAATTTCTGATTGACTGACTCGTTGTGCAAATGTCAAATTAAGTTTTTCGAATAAAACAAAACTTAAGCCTTAGATGTAGTTTAATATGATAGCAATAGCTAATTAAGAAATCTTTAATTATAAGAATTAGAAAATGTTAAATTTTCAGCTTTTATTTAAATTTTTCATCTGCAATTTCAATTAGAAATGCTCAATTTTTATTTATAATTCTTCAATGCTCACAAGTTGCCTCTTAAATACTCCACACAAAATATACCTCTTCAAAATTGTTGTTTTTAACAATATTTGCTTTGAATATATTAAAAAATGATAATTAGTGTTATAAAATCACAGATAAAATGTCGATTGATAGAAAGACAGCCAATGAAGCTGAATACTCCCTTAATTTTAATTTAGTTTGTTGTTAACTGCGAAATGGTGGTTTATTGGGTTTTGTAGCTTACCATTTAATGAAAGTATCACCAAAACCATCTTTTAACAAATGTAAGAAAAAAAATTGAGGGACATTCATAATTACTAGTCCTTCAGGATTATCAAAATGCGGCAAAACACCTCATAAATTCCATTTATTTTGATATCCATTCAAGATATTAACGTAAAACTACTTCATAATACTAACACTCTCTGATATTCAGAAACAAAATCTTTTAAGTTACTATAACTTCTTTCTATAATCTCAAAAATTACATCTCTTTTTAAGACACTTCTACAAATCCACTTTCAAGTGCACAAAGTATAAACTTCTCCCGTTCTCTTTCAAGAATTGGGGCTGATTTTAGTAAAAAGCACTAGTCCGTGATTTTTAGTGATTATAGCGAAGTATCTGATATCCTTTCTAGTGATTAATAAGGTTTTCGTGATACGGGAACGCAATGGCTGAACTCTTGAAGTTGAAGATTTAGTCTGTTAAAGATTTAACAGACAATTTGAGGCTTTTTTCAAAATAATTGTTGTAATAAAAGCTTTTAAATATAAAAAATATTTTTTGCATTTATATATCAATATGTTGGGTTTTCGAATTATTGTCGCACTAGAGCTACAAGGGCTATGTTAGATTTAAAAAAAAAGTCTTTTGTAGTGTTAAAATTTTTTTTAATAGTGTTTTAATAAACTATGTTCTTAAAGGTATACTCTTATTCACATAAAAATAAGTGACTTTATTGTGAAGTTAAGTAGATTTCATAAAAAAAGTTAGAAATATTTTTAAGCAAATATTTTAAACAAGAAAATTCAGATATTTTACAAATTTGTAATTCATAAAACATATTACAAATCGAATAATTATTTAAACCCAAGGGGGTACATAAAATTTGACTCCACTCTATTTTTGTTTTATTTTGATGTTTTTACTAATAACTTAAGCAAAAAAAATGCATCAATAGTAGGAGAGCTGAAATAAACCAATAATACACTGCTCAAACGAATTACCGGAGCACGTTGCGTACTTTTATTTACTATTTCAGTTCCAACTTCTTATTTTTTTTAATAGAAATAAAAATCTGTGAAATAGATTCATTATGCATCCAGAATAAAATTCTAAAACACAAGGGGAAAAATCTTTTAACTAATATTTAAATTGAAAAATATTGGAATCATAACTTTTGAATAAATTATTACAATATTTTTTCAATACTTTATTTGTAAAAGAAATTTGTCAACATCTAAGAATGAAACCTCGAAATTGTTTGTTATATTTTTATCAAACCAATACAGAAAAGAATGACGAAAAATAAGTTTTTGGATGTTTCCGGATATGTTTCTTTGAGATTGGAAATGTAATTGGTCTTTAAAATTGGAAAAATTCTTTGAAAACCAGTTTTAGTTTTGATGAATTAAGATGTTCCATGTTTGACATGTAATTCCTTATCACATGATTTTGAAGTCTTTACACATTTCCTTCCAAAATATGAATTGAACTAGAGTTCTTATAGGTTTAAAATTATTACTTCGTTTTATGTTTTAATATCATGATTTTGATTGCTTCGTAGCATTTAATCAATGATATATGAAGAAAATTTAAAGGGAAAACTCTTTTCCTTCCTTTTATGAGGCTTTGATTTTTTTTATTATTTTGAGGCTTAAAATTTATTGAAATTTCACCAAACACTTCCTTAAACAATTATAAGAAAAAATGTGATATTTATTTAAAATTACTAGTTCTTCAGGATTTTCAAACACTGCTAAAACACATCAGACGTACGATTACTTTTAATACCCACTCCATATATTTTACGTAAAACTACTTCATAATAGTAACTTTAACTGATAGTACACAAAAAAAGTTAAATCTTTTAAGTACTATAACTTTTCATTTTTTCTTCCTTTTATGATTTGCTGATAATTTTTTTGTTTGCAAATTTCTTTAAATGTTGTGCTCTTTTAGCATGTTAGCATAGTTTCAACATAGTAAATATTTTACCAGGATGTTTTCTTCACTTATCTTTAAACAGTAATACACACAGTAAAGAGACATACAATAATATTTGTTGATTACCCGCTAATAAAGCTGCCCCATTGGAAAAGCATTGATGCTGGTTATACTTGATTTAATAGCTATGATATGTTTCTTAAATTCTTTTAATTGTTTTTTTTAAAGTCACTTTCGTAAATAATATTTATAATGATATTTTTAAATATTCTCGAAGAAAAGTTTGTATTTAAACTTCCTTAAATGTAATAAGATTATCTGAATTTTGTTTATACTTTTCTTTTATTTAGTTAAATGTACTGAGATATCTTGAACCTAGCTATGTTGATTGCATTTTCTCCCTACAGCATCGAGTTAACAAGTAAAAATTTGCAAAACATTTTGCCGGCAAAATAATAGGCGGCAATATATAGTTTTATAATCAATTATTTAAAGAAATGTATACTTGCTAGGTAAAGGATACTAGTGCCTTAAAATGTTTAAAATAATTTTAAAATGTACTTATAATTATTTAGTTAAACGAGAAAACATTTCTGAATTTGTCAATTGAATACCTGCAAGTAAACTACAAAGTTTATAGTTTGTTACCGCTCTCATTGTTTTACTCCAAAACTAATTGCAAAAAAAAAAAAAAATCAATTTTAAATTCTATTACGCAGTAGAAGAAAGTGTCAATAATAAAGTTTTGATAGATATTGTCTGTTATTTTTCAGTTACGAAATCCTGTAAACGGTTATTTTCATTTCAAATGAAAACTCAACCATTCCGATAGCAATTTGAATTATCCCAAAAACTATCGAGAAACGTCATCAACACGTATCGGGAAAACGATTCTCGTGGTCCAATCAAAACATTCATCACACTATCGACCAACCAATCAAAACATTCCATCTTATTATCGACCAACCAATCAACGTACCGGAATCTATTTACCTCGACAGCATTAAACGTCCAGTCTTGGACAAAAGGTCATTCTTCAAAATAAGACAATTACCTCGGTAGTGGCTGTGTCGAGACAAATTTAATTAAAGGTGGAATTCTTAGTTTACTACGGAGGTTTGCAGTCTTGTACTTAGCGGTAGTCTTTGGCTTAGATAAAAATCCCACTAACCAGAGAGCTGGAGTGCCGACTTGCATAAATGCTGTGGGGGATGGATAACTTTTCGGGTCAGTGCTCGTCTGAATCCTAATAAAAGCACAACTCTAGAACAAATAGATCTTGATAATGGCGATGACTGTGTTAATGGGACTGTTGGATATTTAATTTTAAGTGTTTTTTTTATTTATTTAGAAAAACACACACATGTTACAATCCGATTATAGTGGTGGGGAAAAATTACAGACATTCAATTGCATGAAATCCGCAGAAATTATTTTTTTATAATCTTTAAAAGTTGAAAATTAGTCAAGTTCACTGCTAAAAAGATTAAAATTACGATAAAATCTATAAAGTGGATGATTTCTCAAATAATTATTTATGTAGAGTGGTAACAACAAATGGAATGCCGCATGGTACTATTTACCCTGTAATGCAGCCGGCCCGCTGGCGCAATGGTTAACGTGTTAGCCCTTGGAGCTGGTGGGCTCGGGTTCGAGTCCCGGTCAAGGCATGGATGTTTGTGTCCGTCAATAAATGTTATTATTTGTCTATGTGTTTGTGTCGTCTCTTTCTTTGTGTGTCTCGTGTGCTTGTGTCATTTCTGGGGTTGAATACAATAGACCTAAGGTCTCAGTGTTCGGCGAACTTGCCCCCACCAAGAAAGTCATAACCCTGTATTGCATGAATTTTTTTTTTAATCCAGAAAAAATATATTTGTATATTTAGTACTCAGACATTATGTTAAAAATACTGAAAAAAAAACTTTGCTGCATTGGAGTTTAAATCTTCAATTTTTAAAATTTTTGCCATATGGAAAAAACCAACTACAAAATTCCAAATTTGATAATAATGACTAGACAACTACCAAATATTCTTTAAAATAACCCTCTTGAATCATAATTATTTTTTCAAAACAATTTATTTGTATTTAGTACTAATATTATTATACTCTGAATACTGCCAAAGACGTAATTTCACAACAGTTAATAACTTCACTCTTTAATTTTTAATACCCTTTTATAGCAGTCATGTATGAGGGTAATTAGTAACTAAAACCTCAAAATGGAATGTAATAGATGAAAAAACCCACAGATTTGTCGAGAGGCAGCTCTACTTATCAATAGAAAAAGTGGATTATATTACTTGTTGCCATATGGCAACAGTATGCATTAGGTTTAAGTTAGAAAACTATACATAATGTTTTATACAACCTCTTATCTTAGTTACTTTGTTTTCTGGTTTCAAATGATGACTAATATTTTACTTTAGGAAAAATATCGGCATACAAACCAGTCAATTTTGCATCTAATTTCCAATTTTGAAAAATAAATTAAATTGCAGTGAGCTTGATATAATCCTGGTATATTTAATAAAGTATTGAATAGTTAATTAATTTATCGCAGAGTTTCATTCACAGGAAATGCAGGTTCGTTTCGTCTTAGGAATTTCCTTCGGAATTTAAATCTAAGGGGCGTTAAGGGGTCTAAGGAGTCTTAAAAATGTGCAAAGAAGGAACTACAAAGTATAGTTTGATCTGTCATGTTATTTTTTTAACTACTCAATATACAAGTATAATTTTTTTATATGTAATTCTACAAGATTTATTTATTATAAAACAAATTTAAAAATTTATGAGACTTTAGCCAAAACTAAAATAAATGATATTAAACATAAAGCTAGTTTAGCACATTGTGATTAGGCTTGCGCGGCAAATTTTGAGGTCAAAATTGAAAAAATGACCCAGAAAATGACTTTATATTGTACAAATATGTACAAACTAGGACTTATACCTAAATTCTCAGCTCAATTTTAATTAGAAATTATTTAAAAATGAATTCAAAATCAAAATTTAAAAAATTTTATTAATTTTTTTAGAAAAAAAGTTCTAAAAATAATTTCTAAATAAAATTGAGCTGAGAATTTAGGTATAAGTCCTAGTTTGTACATATTTGTACAATATAAAGTCATTTTCTTGGTCATTTTTTCAATTTTGACCTCACAATTTGCCGCGCAAGCCTAATCACAATGTGTTAAAACAGCTTTATGTTTAATATCATTTTTTTAAGCTTTGGCTAAAGTTTCATAAATTTTTAAATTTGTTTTATAATAAATAAATCTTGTAGAATTACATATAAAAAATTTATACTTGTATATTGAGTAGTTAAAAAATTACATGACAGATCAAACTATACTTTGTAGTTCCTTCTTTGCACATTTTTAAGACTCCTTAGACCCCTTAACATTTACCTTCGTCAACATAGTTTCTTGTCGACCATTCCAATTGTGGGATTGACCTTTGCTTGCGTAATTAAATAGAATCTTCTAGAACCGTGTGTGTATTGTCGTATTCTGCGGTATCTAAACTAATGGCTAGTATTCGTCGGTAAAGGGGACCGACTATCGAAACTTGAAGCCCCTTGTTTCGGTTTTATTAAGTGGCAGGCTGGTTACAATGTATTTAAAGAACATTTTGTGGTCTTAACCTATTGTTTGAAATAGAAGTACTGTGATTGCTTCTTTAGTGTTTGATTATAGTTGTTAGATGGTATTTTGAAAGCGTGTGACATGTGTAAATGCGAAAAGAACATTACTTATTTCATTATTTCAGGAACTTCTTTCAACGAATATTCTATAAGATAAATGCTTTTGTCTGTTAATGCCATTTTTCGTTGATAAGATTTCCCTTTTAACTTCTTAAGACCAAAACAAAAAACTACGCATATATTCGTATAATCTAAACATACTTTTCATACAAATATATGCCATAAAGTATGTTTCGCAAAAATTATTAAAAAAAAAAACTATGTTTAATAGTTACTTAGGGACACGCCTTAAAATCTAAAAATACAAATTTTTTGTGATATAAATGCTACAAAAAATGCCTTATCACATATTTGTTGTTAGCAGAATATTTTAGCTTTGTTTTTTATTTAAAATGCTTTTAAAATTAATTATTAAAAGACCTTTTTCAAAAGTTTTTTTAAAAAAATTCAATATTTTTTTAAGAACTCTAATATCGCATTGACCGTTGTTCAATTTTTTAATAGAAATAAATGACTGATACCAGTAATTAAAGGCTGGAAACTGATATTTGGCTCTTCTTATATCAGACCAGGTCAATTTTGGAAAAAATTAACTAGTTGATTTTTTGTGGGGAGGTTTGAAAAATTTCCCCAGATGGGGGCTACTGGTTGCAAGAGGTTAAAATTAATGGGATTAGTTTATAATTAAATTGATATATATATATATATATATGTATGTGTGTGTGTGTGTGTGTGTGTGTGTGTGTGTGTGTGTGTGTGTGTGTGTGTGTGTGTGTGTGTGTGTGTGTGTGTGTGTGTGTGTGTGTGTGTGTGTGTGTGTGTGTGTGTGTGTGTGTGTGTGTGTGTGTGTGTGTGTGTGTGTGTGTGTGTGTGTGTGTGTGTGTGTGTGTGTGTGTGTGTGTGTGTGTGTGTGTGTGTGTGTGTGTGTGTGTGTGTGTGTGTGTGTGTGTGTGTGTGTGTGTGTGTGTGTGTGTGTGTGTGTGTGTGTGTGTGTGTGTGTGTGTGTGTGTGTGTGTGTGTGTGTGTGTGTGTGTGTGTGTGTGTGTGTGTGTGTGTGTGTGTGTGTGTGTGTGTGTGTGTGTGTGTGTGTGTGTGTGTGTGTGTGTGTGTGTGTGTGTGTGTGTGTGTGTGTGTGTGTGTGTGTGTGTGTGTGTGTGTGTGTGTGTGTGTGTGTGTGTGTGTGTGTGTGTGTGTGTGTGTGTGTGTGTGTGTGTGTGTGTGTGTGTGTGTGTGTGTGTGTGTGTGTGTGTGTGTGTGTGTGTGTGTGTGTGTGTGGTGTGTGTGTGTGTGTGTGTGTGTGTGTGTGTGTGTGTGTGTGTGTGTGTGTGTGTGTGTGTGTGTGTGTGTGTGTGTGTGTGTGTGTGTGTGTGTGTGTGTGTGTGTGTGTGTGTGTGTGTGTGTGGTGTGTGTGTGTGTGTGTGTGTGTGTGTGTGTGTGTGTGTGTGTGTGTGTGTGTGTGTGTGTGTGTGTGTGTGTGTGTGTGTGTGTGTGTGTGTGTGTGTGTGTGTGTGTGTGTGTGTGTGTGTGTGTGTGTGTGTGTGTGTGTGTGTGTGTGTGTGTGTGTGTGTGTGTGTGTGTGTGTGTGTGTGTGTGTGTGTGTGTGTGTGTGTGTGTGTGTGTGTGTGTGTGTGTGTGTGTGTGTGTGTGTTGTGTGTGTGTGTGTGTGTGTGTGTGTGTGTGTGTGTGTGTGTGTGTGTGTGTGTGTGTGTGTGTGTGTGTGTGTGTGTGTGTGTGTGTGTGTGTGTGTGTGTGTGTGTGTGTGTGTGTGTGTGTGTGTGTGTGTGTGTGTGTGTGTGTGTGTGTGTGTGTGTGTGTGTGTGTGTGTGTGTGTGTGTGTGTGTGTGTGTGTGTGTGTGTGTGTGTGTGTGTGTGTGGTGTGTGTGTGTGTGTGTGTGTGTGTGTGTGTGTGTGTGTGTGTGTGTGTGTGTGTGTGTGTGTGTGTGTGTGTGTGTGTGTGTGTGTGTGTGTGTGTGTGTGTGTGTGTGTGTGTGTGTGTGTGTGTGTGTGTGTGTGTGTGTGTGTGTGTGTGTGTGTGTGTGTGTGTGTGTGTGTGTGTGTGTGTGTGTGTGTGTGTGTGTGTGTGTGTGTGTGTGTGTGTGTGTGTGTGTGTGTGTGTGTGTGTGTGTGTGTGTGTGTGTGTGTGTGTGTGTGTGTGTGTGTGTGTGTGTGTGTGTGTGTGTGTGTGTGTGTGTGTGTGTGTGTGTGTGTGTGTGTGTGTGTGTGTGTGTGTGTGTGTGTGTGTGTGTGTGTGTGTGTGTGTGTGTGTGTGTGTGTGTGTGTGTGTGTGTGTGTGTGTGTGTGTGTGTGTGTGTGTGTGTGTGTGTGTGTGTGTGTGTGTGTGTGTGTGTGTGTGTGTGTGTGTGTGTGTGTGTGTGTGTGTGTGTGTGTGTGTGTGTGTGTGTGTGTGTGTGTGTGTGTGTGTGTGTGTGTGTGTGTGTGTGTGTGTGTGTGTGTGTGTGTGTGTGTGTGTGTGTGTGTGTGTGTGTGTGTGTGTGTGTGTGTGTGTGTGTGTGTGTGTGTGTGTGTGTGTGTGTGTGTGTGTGTGTGTGTGTGTGTGTGTGTGTGTGTGTGTGTGTGTGTGTGTGTGTGTGTGTGTGTGTGTGGTGTGTGTGTGTGTGTGTGTGTGTGTGTGTGTGTGTGTGTGTGTGTGTGTGTGTGTGTGTGTGTGTGTGTGTGTGTGTGGTGTGTGTGTGTGTGTGTGTGTGTGTGTGTGTGTGTGTGTGTGTGTGTGTGTGTGTGTGTGTGTGTGTGTGTGTGTGTGTGTGTGTGTGTGTGTGTGTGTGTGTGTGTGTGTGTGTGTGTGTGTGTGTGTGTGTGTGTGTGTGTGTGTGTGTGTGTGTGTGTGTGTGTGTGTGTGTGTGTGTGTGTGTGTGTGTGTGTGTGTGTGTGTGTGTGTGTGTGTGTGTGTGTGTGTGTGTGTGTGTGTGTGTGTGTGTGTGTGTGTGTGTGTGTGTGTGTGTGTGTGTGTGTGTGTGTGTGTGTGTGTGTGTGTGTGTGTGTGTGTGTGTGTGTGTGTGTGTGTGTGTGTGTGTGTGTGTGTGTGTGTGTGTGTGTGTGTGTGTGTGTGTGTGTGTGTGTGTGTGTGTGTGTGTGTGTGTGTGTGTGTGTGTGTGTGTGTGTGTGTGTGTGTGTGTGTGTGTGTGTGTGTGTGTGTGTGTGTGTGTGTGTGTGTGTGTGTGTGTGTGTGTGTGTGTGTGTGTGTGTGTGTGTGTGTGTGTGTGTGTGTGTGTGTGTGTGTGTGTGTGTGTGTGTGTGTGTGTGTGTGTGTGTGTGTGTGTGTGTGTGTGTGTGTGTGTGTGTGTGTGTGTGTGTGTGTGTGTGTGTGTGTGTGTGTAGATATGTTACGAAATTGACATTTCACCAAAATATCACTTAACCGCAATATGCAGAAATAAAGAAAAACGTCAATTTGAGATATTTATTCATAACCGTAAAGTATGAATTATCCCTCGGTGGGATTCAGACGTTTTGTTTCATCACCTAAATGTCTGGAATAATAGCAACCAACTACTTTTAAACACTTATATTTTTTTAAAAAAAAATTCTGAGTTTTAAAATTTAAAAAATGAGGAATCATAAAATAAGTAATTGATAAAAAAAATATAACTAAAAAATATAACCAAAAAAATAACTGCTAAAGAAATATAACTAAACAAATTAACTGCTAAAGAAATATAACTGAAAAAACCATATTAATTAAAATTAACATTTTATATTCATGCAGTGAAAACAAGTTTACAATTCAGGCAATTAACCCTTTCAGTCCCAATGACAATTTGGCATCAACATTTAAGTAATTTTTTTCTAAAGGTCTACAGCCATTTACGATATCAAAAAGCACATCATGTGTGTGTGTGTGTGTGGATATGTGTGTGGATATGTGTGTGGATATGTGTGTGGATATGTGTGTAGATATGTGTGTAGATATGTGTGTAGATATGTGTGTAGATATGTATGTAGATATGTATGTAGATATGTGTGTAGATATGTGTGTAGATATGTGTGTAGATATGTATATAGATATGTGTGTAGATATGTGTGTAGATATGTATATAGATATGTATATAGATATGTTACGAAATTGACATTTCACCAAAATATCACTTAACCGCAATATGCAGAAATAAAGAAAAACGTCAATTTGAGATATTTATTCATAACCGTAAAGTATGAATTATCCCTCGGTGGGATTCAGACGTTTTGTTTCATCACCTAAATGTCTGGAATAATAGCAACCAACTACTTTTAAACACTTATATTTTTTTAAAAAAAAATTCTGAGTTTTAAAATTTAAAAAATGAGGAATCATAAAATAAGTAATTGATAAAAAAAATATAACTAAAAAATATAACCAAAAAAATAACTGCTAAAGAAATATAACTAAACAAATTAACTGCTAAAGAAATATAACTGAAAAAACCATATTAATTAAAATTAACATTTTATATTCATGCAGTGAAAACAAGTTTACAATTCAGGCAATTAACCCTTTCAGTCCCAATGACAATTTGGCATCAACATTTAAGTAATTTTTTTCTAAAGGTCTACAGCCATTTACGATATCAAAAAGCACATCATTCGATTATTCAAACTTTATCTAATAGAAAATTTTTTCTATTATTCCCAATAATTGTCAGCCCTATCATCTTTTTAAAAAATATAATCAGAAAAATGATGATGCCAAATGGAATCACTGGGACTGAAACTGTTAGCTTATCACTTAGAAGGCTATCAATACTTACAAAATTAGTACGCTTCATGAAAAAATATTAAATTGTTTTTTATTCTACCAATTGTCCATATTCTACCAATATGTCTATATTCTACCAATTGTAACCTTTTCATTTATTTGGGGTTGAAACTCACGAGTTCCTTTACTAATTGTCCATACGTAACTTTAATCTAATATCAGGCATTTAAAATTTACGTCAGTTTAACTTTTCGTCTTTCTATCCAATTAATTACCAATACGTCATATTCTCTGTGGCATTTATTACATTTCCCAAGCAGGACTGCTAAAATCAACGACATGGAAAAAGAAAAGGGATAATGCAGTTGTAAAAATGCATGTTTGGTTGGGGGCCAATATCAATTGCTTAATTCAGAGCAGAGGTAGTTATATTTGGGAACTTAACACCACCTTTGGCGAAAAAAATAAAACTAAATGTCAAAGAAAGTTGGTACTTGTGTATTAGCCCGTAGATTATTTTCGACAAATTCAAAATAACCTCAAAACACTAGAAATAAGTATAATTTTTAATTAATATATAATAATTAATAAATTATAATAAAATAATTAATCAATTAAAACACATACAAAAGTAATTATTTTATTAAAAAGCAAAAAGCCACATTGTTATTAAATAAAAAATAATTTTAATGAAAACTACATAATATAATTTATTTTACAATAATAAAATAAAACTTATTTGTTTAATTATTTTCATAAAAAACTAGCGCCAAAAGAATTGCCTTAGCTTATGTCGGCAAATGTATCAGAAATTTATACGTGAAAGTTAGCTGAGATAAGCCTTGATATTTAATTTCCAAATAAACCTTTTTTTATTATTTGAATACGAATACAAAAAACTATTCAATACTTATACAAGTTAACCGAAGTTATTCAAATATATTACATTGGTTTGGAATTTAACAAGCCAAGTCTTTGTTTGCAACCCACGTGACTTTCTAAGGACGTTTTTTTTTTTTTTATCTCGTTTAGGTTTGTTAGTAAGATGTCCTCTTTTGAAGTCTTTGCGTAAAACTAGATTGCAATCTTGACGCAATTCCCACACTTGACGCTACAGAAACAACTTCAAAGCGCTTACGACAACTTAACCGCTGGATGCAAAAGTCCAATTGGCCAATTTCCAACTAAGCTTCTTCATTCAAAATTTTAGTTAAAGAAGAACCGTGTAAAGAAATCCGTCTACAGTCTTAACCCATTTTCTAATTCAACGATTCAGTTAACCCGAAACTTCCGTTTTACAGATTTGTCAAGATTTCGGGCGTAATTTTCTGACTTTTAGTTGCAGTAAACGAAATGACATTTCAAAATAGTTAGTATTTTCTGATTGTATTCGAGCGTCAGATTACAATTCCCTTGTGGTACGAATGTCAGACGTTAAGCGGAAATATTTGGAATGAATGTCAAGCTTTTTAATTAGCTTCTGTACATTCACGAGCGTAAAGGATTTCAGGATAATTTTTATTGCTAGAATATGATAAACATACACATCTAGAATAGTTTAAATACTCTCTTTGTTGTTTGTATATTTGTTGTTTGGAATGAATATGATGGTTTTTAAATTTACATTTAGCATAATTATGTAAAAGTCTGTTTGCAGTGGAATACGGTCTGGAACAACGTAGTTACTCCGACTGTTAATTTAGTATTGTCTAATTAAAACGTTTTATTTTTCTATCAAGAAATAGTACACGGTAGTAGATGGATATTTTTGTATTTTAAGTCGTATTTTATTTTAAATGAGAAGTTATTAATCTGTTAGAACTCGAGGCTATTTATCTAGAGAAAACTTATGCAAAATTGATTTTTATTTATTTTAGACGCTATTAGAAACGCTATTAGCTGCAAGGGAGCGAGAATCCCTTATTTTTACTTTCAAATATCTACGGTAAAATATAAAGTAATGAAAGTTTTGCGTTGGTGTTTAAATTTGATATTTTAGGTTTTCTACACGTTTTAGAGCCTCATGAATTCATAAGCCTCAAAGATATGTTTTTATTGCTAGAATATGATAAACATATACATCTAGAATAATGAATAGTTTAAATGCTCTCTTTGTTGTTTTGTCTATTTGCTGAGGAGATGTTCATAATTTAATATGATGGTTTTTAAATTTACATTTAGAACAATTATTTAAAAGTCTATTTGTAGTCAAATACGGTCTGGAACAACGTAGTTGTTACTCCGACTGATAATTTAGTATTGTATCATTAATTTTTTTTTATTTTTCTATCAAGAAATAGTACTTGGTAGTAGATGGATATTTTTGTATTATAATTCATATTTTATTTTAAATGAGAAAATATTAAATTAATATGTTGAATCTTGAGGCTTTATATAGAGAAAACTCCGTATGTCAGTACCCTTCACCCAAAATTGGTTCTATCCATCCGATCTTAACAACTCTTTTTTTTTTTTTGTTAAAAAGCTAAGACCTCAAAGACCCAAATTTCATATTTTTTGTCATATCTATTTTTCATATCTATCTGAAATTGAATTAGCATATCAATTCGATTTTGAATCGTTTAGATCACTGTTGCCAACTCAGCAATGGCATGATAAACTTATTCCAGTTGTTGGCCGATAAGAATTTCAGTTTTTAAGTAACAATTAAAGTTGGCTATTTTAGTTCTTTTTAGAACTTCTTGTTTTTACTTTCAAATACTGGCTGTGAAATATAAAGTTATGGAAGTATTACGATTGTGTTTAAAGCCAGGAATGTATATTTTAGGTTTTCTACACTTTTTAGAGCCTTATGGAATCATGAGTCTTAAAAGATTTTATTATAAGTTTTATTGTTAGAATATTATAAACATATACATCTAAAATAATAAATGTTTTAAATACTCGATTTGCTGTTTTGTCTATTTGCCGTGGAAATGTCTGGAATGAATATTTGATGGTATTTAAATTTTCATTTAGTACAATTATTTAAAAGTCTATTCGCTGTGAAATACTGTCTTGAAAAGCGTAGTTAATGTTTAATGGGTCATAATGCATTATAAAAATGTTTTATTTTACATAAGAGAATAGTGAAATATAGTAAATGAACACGCATTATAAATCATATTTGAGTTGAAATGAGACAATATCATAATTAAACTGTCTGGTCTTTATAGAGAGCAAACTGGTGGGCGGAATTGCTTTTAATTTGGCTAAGACGCTATTAGAAGCGCTATTAGCGGCAAGGGAGGTAGAAGCCGGTATATTTAATTTCAATTGTCAACCATGAAATATAAAGAAAAGAAAATATTTTGATGGTGTTTAAAATCCGGAACGGAGATTTTATGTTTTCAACACGTTTTAGAGGGTGATTATTTTAATTAATTAAATAGATATAAAAGAACTAAAAAGATCGAAGAAATTTAAATTTGGTATTCAAATTTCCAGTATTTGCCAGGCGTCATAATATGGTTTTTTTGCTTAGAAAATTTGACAATCTCACTCATGTCGTCATTGGTATCTCTACCAGATCATTTAATGTATCCATACACTGCGAAACGAAACATGTTTTTTTAATTACATCGTGAAACTAAAGATAAAATATGTAGAGCTATTTTTAAATATCAGGTACACATTTATAATCTTAAGGTAGCAAATATTGCTTTATTAATTATAACGATCTATTATTATATATATTATAACAATAACAGTCTATTTTTAAAGTATTATCTTATTATTATTATTTTAATAGACATTATTAACTTTTTGTAGGTTAATCATATTCATATATTTTTTTTACTTATTTTGTTTTCTTTTTCCGAATTTTTTTAACTCCGTTAAAATAACAATAACTAGTAATAATAACATAAGTAACGATGTACTTAAATTTCAAATTTTCGCTTACCTCTCATATAACTACCAAAAAAAAACAGCATCATGTGCATTTATACCCTTTCTTACCCTAACCTTAGACAAAATAGAACCCCTAATCAAAATAAGCACACACAAAAAACCCTCCCCTGACATTAAGAATAAGGGGATACTTGATACCCCGGCTCTTTTCCTGTTTATTTTTTCCTGTTTTTTTCCTGTTTGTTTTTTCTGCCCTTGGGGAACACCAGATGCTATCCCGTTCCAGTATTCTTATCCTGTACTTATATTTTCATTGTTATACTATGGGCCTCCTCTCTAAGAGTTGCGATGTGTAAGGCCTTGTAATTCTTTGGGTTTTTTTGTATGTTGGGGATGGTTTTGAATGTGAGATGTTTTTGTATATTTAGTTGTAGGAATATTTTTTGTGACGTGATGTTGTGGTTTGTGTTTTAATGTTATAAAATAATTTCTTTATGTGATGGAAAAAATTATTCAAAACAAAACGCCTTTACACATTATCCCCATGTTATTAATTTTTGAAGTTTGTTTTTGTCTGAAATAAAAACCATTAAAGTCTACTTCCTTCTATTGTAAAATTAATGCAATATACAACTTTGTGGAACATATTTCACTCTTGAATTCATAAAACTATCAACAAACAAGTTACAGAAGTCAAACAATATGAGGTATTTTGTTGTTAGTTTTTCGGTTAAATTATCTGATCGTTATTTTCTTATTTCGGTTGGGTTGTCGGTCGACTTTTGGCCCGATTTTGGAAGTTCGTCAGGGGTTACCGTTCAGTAAATTTCTACCGTTGCGCAAAGAGAGATAGCACCTGTGGGAATTTAAGTGACTGTTTATTGACAGAATTTTCTTTTTTTCTATTACAGTTACAGAAACTGCATGGGTGCTAAATTATCTCAACAACTTTTTAAAAATATATAAATTCAACAACAGACATTTGCATTTAGATTGAATTATGTTAGTTAATAGAATAATGTTAGTTAATTAATCTCTATAACATCAAGAATAAATTACCAAAAAATCTTAAAGTTCAGTGAAATAATAATAGAAGATTTCATTATTAATTAAAAACAGTTAACCGCATCGTTAAGCGAACCTAATGACAGAAAAATGACTTTTTGATTACCTCCACTTCTTCGTCTTCATTGTTTTAGTTCGAGAATCTGCCAGAAGTCGATCATATCTTCATTAATGAACTAACGTTATTAAAATTTCATAAATGAACCCTTAGATCATTACTTTTAAATTTTCTCCAAGAAAATGTTTTCTTCTGGTATTTAATCAAATATGCTAAAATTAAATAAAGGTTCTGAAAAGAAGTAGCTATGTTGGTAAGCGAAAAAGGTTAAATAAAATATACCGGATTTTGAGCTTTTTTTATTTAAGCATGCTTCGAATTTAGAAGAAACTTAATGTAAAAAATCATTGTTACTTTAGATGGTTTCCCTAGTCTTTATGTTTGTAAGTGATTTCAGATATTAATGTTTAAACATAACGCGCAAATAATTCAGGTCAAGGTTTAATATTTAAAATTATTTGAAATCTTTGAAAAATATGAACTTGTATTTTACATAAATCTATATTTCCAATAAATTATCCCTATATCCAATATTGATCCCTGGTATTGGCATTTAAATGCATGCTGTTCATAAGTCTTATTTTAAAATTCAAGTGGTTGCACACTTTTTGGGGGTCAACATACGAGGGCAGTTTTTTTTCAACCTCCGATGGGTTGTAAACAAAAAAAAACGGGACACGATAAAAAAAACCCCTTTTTTTACCAAAAGTAATGTACAATACTGCTTATTTCTTTCTGTTAAAAGCTATTCATAGCCCTTACCATACTGGTTGCCGCTAAGATGGTGCACTGCTTTTCTGATACAATTTTGATTTTGTTAGCTGACCAAAATATAAATTACACCCAACGACCATATTTAACTGTCGTAGGACTTCAATTCAGTCAAATCAAACCCTCTCAAAACTAAACCTTCATAAATGACACTGTATTATTCCAGTATGTATCCCCAATTTGAAAGATGGTTATATTGAATTGAGTACTACAAGAATCCATCATTCAGACAAAATAAAAGTCAATTGAATGTAATTTATCTGCGTAGTTTGTCAAATGGACCAATAGGCAATCGTATATCAAGTGAATTGGACACGCCACCATTAATCTTTGAGTGCAAAGTTTAAATTGAAAATTCCACTTCAAAATGAAGTGTTCAACGATGAGTGAAACTGGAAATGCTTATAAAGTCGGCTGCGATAACTTTTTAGTTGTTTGGTATTTATGTGTTTGTGAAAAGTCATTGAGTAGATTTATGATGAGACAAACGTCAATAAAGTATTACGAAAACTATTATAACTGGATGTGCCTCAACACAAATTTTTATAAAAAAATATTTTTATATGCATCTGTTGTAAAATGTCCATACTGACAGAAATTTATTTATTTTAGAGAAAGTTATAAATAATTATTGAAACTAAAATATAAAAGACAATTTATTAAAATATTCTAAAAGTTTTTTTTAGAATATGCTCAATAATAAATCAATCGTTCCTGTTTTTTTTTCATTGAACATTTCCGAATAATTGTTGCAGATGTTATGCTCTAAATCTTTTAAACTTTTAAGATGTCTTAGTATTTTTCCTTCTTTGGGTAAAGGCTATGGGAATACACTCAGATATGCGACGCCCATAATGTTACTGAATGCACGTAAAAGATGTTTACAAAAACCTTTCTGCTATTTGGACAAAGATCTAACAAACGTTTACACTCCTTGCCAACCTAACTTGGGTAAAAACAAAGAGTGAAAAAACAGAGGGAAAAGCGTGGTTGGTCCTTTAAATGGAAACTCTTGTAGGGTAATATTTACATACAAACTTATCTAAATACAATTTAACCAAAATACACTCTTCATTCTGATAAAATTGCCAAATTTTCTCAAATAATATTCAAATCTGTTAGACCTTAAATGAAATTAATGTTTTAAACATTTTTCTGGATGGATTCACAAATAATTTATGGCACTCTTTACATGCGCGGAAGGATCTTCTCCATAGCATATTTCTATTTACCCAAATTAGGTTGGAAATTAGTGTAATTGATTTAAAATTATCGTGTAAAAAATAAGAACTCTACTTGTAGCTTTTGTTTTTCTATCATACTAAATCTCTATAGAATCCTAAGAAGCCCAATATCTACCAGAGTAATAGATATGAAGAGCCTTAACTGGTGTGAAGAAACCAGTTTTTAATGAGTTTTTATCAAACGGTGCACATGTTTACTATCTCTAAGATCGAGATACATGCCACACTCTAGACTGACGCTTGATTCGCGGAAGAGGAACCAAGGGAGAAACTGGTTTCACCACTACTTGCACTAAGCAAACTTTAACACACATGTATTCCTAGTCGAAAAAGGACTTTTTACCCTGATTGTTTGCAATCGCAAGTCTAAAAACCTATATCACAGTGAAGCTTTTAACCGTAAAATGTACGTGTTCCGTAAATGTTAATTAAATCAAGTCATTAATTAAACAGAAATACGGAGCCCGGAGGGCCAAGTGGTTAGCATCATAGGCCAGCAGTCTGCGCGCTGTAACGGGTGCGCGTTCGATTACCGCCTTCCCCCTGGGTGTACTTTCTTTCTTTGTGACAGAAAAACTCTTTCTGAGTCTGTCTTATTTGACGAAGGCTTATAAGTGGGTCTCTAAACAAGCACACAAGCCAGAATATATAAATTTTAACTACCCTACCCTAAACAGGAATACAAGATTTTGACGAAACAAGTTGGTTACATGTATTTTAATCCAACGGAACTATACGCTGAGTTCGTTGAAAGTTTACCGATAAATTTAAGCATATAGATACTTCCGATGGATTTGTCCTGTCCTATATTTCAGGAACCTCGAAACATGTTCCTTTTTTCTTAAATTACATGGTTATTTAAGCAAACACGCTTAAATATTTAAGGCTTTCTGAAGACTGAAATATTTCCTGCTTTCCCCATAAATATCTGATGTCCAAAACTAGGAGAGTTTTATTTTTGACGGATACTTTTAGAAAGTTTCGAATAAACTAGTTTTAGGGGTTTTACGAAGTACATAAATAGAAAATTGTTCTACTTTGATCTAACAAAAAAATCTCAACTATGAAGAAGCTCCTTGCTCACTGAATAAGTTCAGCTTTGCAAAGCATGGAAAGATACAAAAAGAAATTACTTTATATTTTCTATTATACCATTTAAAGTAGTGTTATGCTATTAAATTATGAATTATCCCCACTACATTACACTCTTTTAGCTTCCACAGTACTTTTATAACGTATGAAGTAGTGGTAGTAACGTATAAAAAGTGGAAGGTATTATATTCGTTCAATCCGTCTGTCTCTCCGTCACCCTCTTTCATAGCCCAAACTACAAATTCTACGGACAAGTGTGATGCGTCAAAAAATTCAGCGCATCGAAATTAGAATACATTGATTATTTCAGGAAATAATTCGAATTACTTCAATTATTACTGCAAAATTTAATGCTTAGTTAAAAAGCAGAAAAAGCATCGGAAGCCATTTTATTTGAATTAAATCAAAATTGCCATTCTCAACAATCGCTTGAGAAACTTTAATTCTTTTAGAATATTAATTAAAATAAATTTATTTTTGCGACATCGATCAGTTTGAAATGACGTCAAATATATTTCACTACGAGATTCTTTGTATGTTGCTATGAAATATTTTCATTCTATTTAAAAGTCAGGAGTATTACGTATTTATAACTTGAAATATAAATTAGTTTTTGCAAACGATATAAGTAATGATTATTGAATTCTCAAAATAAAATAAATGAAACACTAGCCAAATTTAGCATGTAAATGTTTAATATAGAATTAATACTGTGTTTGACTCCTTTTTACCTGTTAAACAAAACTGTTGTGTGGAAGCGGTTAAGTCACAGATTCTGTACTTCTGTCTTCTGTCTTCTATTATATAATTGAAAGTTTATGTTATGCTTTTAGATTAATTATTATCTTCACTATGTTACACTCTTTTTAATGACAATGCATGATTTTATCATTAACTCTTCATTAGTAACGTAGCTAAAAAAGAGAAAAACGAACGTCCATAAAGAACCATTTACAATTACCGGTAAACTTTCGATAATCAATTGGTAGTTCAATTCGCAAGCCCAATATCCAATTCAGATCACACTCTGATATCAATAACCACTGGCGATACATCAAAAATACTCATTTCCCTTTAGACCAGGCAACGAAGGCTGAAAAAAGGGTCTAGAGGGAAAGTTTTGGAACACAATTTTTGACTTCATAACTTTGTTTAGACTAGTTAGGAGGTAAACATATCAAAAGTCCCCGCCCCTAGCCCCTGTGCTGAAGGGGGGAGGGGGGGTTGAATGTCCCATTTTTCGGTTTTTCGCTTATATCTCAAAAACTATGAGTTCTAGCTATATAATTGTAATACACAAAATGAAAGCTGATTAAATTTGCTACAAGCTGCACCCCTCAAGTGTTTGAATATCTTGTATAGTTTTCGAGATATCCGCTCTTGAAAGTCAGTAATTTTGGAGAAAACACTTCTCCCCCCACATTTTCCCTCTTTTTTGACCAGATAACTCTTCAATAATGCACCTAAACACTAAATTTTGGCCCTAGATTGGTAGAGAATTTAATTCTTTTCAAAAATATATCTTATTTTACTATTTTATCTATTTTCCTTCAAATTTTAAAGCGGTTTCAGTGTTGAGTGAAGATTGTACTGAAAGTCCCATAGAGCTAATGCATAAGTTTTGAAATCGCAACTTTTGGAAAACAATTTATTTGCCATGTTATTCCATTATCACAAGGTATTAGAATCATCATAACATCAATTTAACACAAAATTGAAAAGAAAATAACATCCGGTTATTTAATTATTAATTAATAAAGTTTTAAAATAGTGGCGCCATCTGCTGTATATGTTTGAAATTTTAAAACTTCAAAAATATATAATTAAATAACTAGATAATATTTTTGTTTCAAATTTGTTTCATTTCGATGTTATGTTGATTCCCGTACCTGGATAAAAAAGGGCTAACATGGCAAAGCAATACATCTGTGGAAGTTGTTATTCCAAAACTAATGCATTAGCTCTATCGGACTGACAACCCCTCTTATGTACACCTATTCCATACAGAAAGTCTAAATAACACTGATACTCATTTTGTGGGCACGTTGTTACTTTAATATTTTATCTATATTATTTCATTCGTCAAACACCAGTGGGAAAACTGTCAGATGCTATTCATGTTCCTCATCTTCGGAGTTAATTTGAGGGACCCCATTGATGCAGTTCCAATGGTAAGTTTGGCATGCTCTAGGACTTTTGAGGCTTGCTATTTTTGCTGCTGCTCTTGAGCTGGCACAGTCTTTCTTACATCATCCGAACATAATTTTCAGAACATCCGTCAGATGCTGCTGCAAACTCACTGTGCACTGGGACCAGCAGAAGAGCTATCGACTCAAGAAGTCGCAGTCGGTTGATATCCTTTTCACTGACGTCGAACAAGATGATTTTCTGTCGAACAATTTAAATAAAATGGTCTCATCAACATACTTAAGGTGTAGCTTGAGGACAATTGAATGTAGGACCCTTCGAGCAGAAAGAGATGTGGACGTTCTGATAGTGGCTTACGGCTGTGATAATGTCGGAAATGAGACAGATACTTATTTTGCTGGCACGTTGTTATACTTTAATATTTTGTGTCGACCTTACAGTCCTCTTGATGGCTACAGCTGATGTGCATAAGGACATCGGTTTCATAAAGCCTGGACGTGGGAAGACAAAGGATTTTTTATTCTCATCCCAAGAGTTATAGCAACTGGGTTTAGGACGAGCTATTTTTGCAAACACAATAGCTGGATGCGACACTACATCTTTCACATTTCGAAAAAGCGGGATCGCATTTGTGAAGTTGTGTACGAAGTCGTCAGAAGTCCAGAAAGCAGCAGCGGTCTTTTCATACCCTTCCTTAACCACATATCAGGTACAAAAGGCAGGCAATACCTGCATCTTGAGGTGTTATGGGGCTCCAACGAAAGAAGCCTTCCTCAATGCCACAGGCCACAGGTATAATTCACTCTTGGAATCCGGAGCCGCCATCAAGCCTGATCTATCGTCTTCTTCCCACCGAGGAAGCAGTAAAACAGTATTTCCTCTGAATATTACACCAAGATGAGCTGTGGCAGGGAAATGACCTGCCTCCTCTTGTGTATGATTGGAAGATTGAGAATAACTGCCTGATGGTCAAAGTGCACAGTGAGTTAGCAGCAGCACCTGACAATATTACGAAACTAATTTTCTGCAGAAACATGAAAGTCTGTGCCAGCTCAACTGTAGCTGTAAAAAATCAAGTCTCAAATGTTCCTCAGAATGCCAAAATTCCCAGGGGACTAGCCTCAAAAGGGTCTCTCAAGTTGACTCCGAAGATGAAGAAGAACAGGGGGATCATCTGACCGTTTTCCCACTGTAGTTCGAGGAATGAAATAAAATAGATAAAATATTAAAGTAACGTGCCAACAAAATGAGTATCAGTTTATTTAGACGTTCAGTATAGAATAAGTGTACAAAAGCCGTCAGTCCGATAGAGCTAATGCATTAGTTTTGGAATAACAACTTCCACAGATGTATTGCTTTGCCATGTTAGCCCTTTTTTTATCCAGGTACGGGAATCAACATAACATCGAAATGAAACAAATTTGAAACAAAAATATTATCTAGTTATTTAATTATATATTTTTGAAGTTTTAAAATTTCAAACATATACAGCAGATGGCGCCACTATTTTAAAACTTTATTAATTAATAATTAAATAACCGGATGTTATTTACTTTTCAATTTTGTGTTAAATTGGTGTTATGATGATTCTAATACCTTGTGAAAATGGAATAACATGGCAAATAAATTGTTTTCCAAAAGTTGCGATTTCAAAACTTATGCATTAGCTCTATGGGACTTTCAGTACAATCTTCACTCAACACTGAAACCGCTTTAAAATTTGAAGGAAAATAGATAAAATAGTAAAATAAGATATATTATTGAAAAGAATTCAATTCTCTACCAATCTAAGGCCAAAATGTAGTGTTTCGGTGCATTATTGAATAGTTATCCGGTCAAAAAAGAGGGAAAATGTGGGGGGAGAAGTGTTTTCTCCAAAATTACTGACTTTCAAGAGCGGATATCTCGAAAACTATACAAGATATTCAAACACTTGAGGGTTGCAGCTTGTAGCAAATTTAATCAGCTTTCATTTTGTGTATTACAATTATATAGCTAGAACTCATAGTTTTCGAGATATAAGCGAAAAACCGAAAAATGGGACATTCAACCCCCCCTCCCCCCTTCAGCACAGGGGCTAGGGGCGGGGACTTTTGATATGTTTACCTCCTAACTAGTCTAAACAAAGTTATGAAGTCAAAAATTGTGTTCCAAAATTTTCCCTCTAGAACTCTTCGTTGCCTGGACTACTTCCTCTAACACCATTATATCTCATCATCAGCATTATCATTCCGTCATAAACTAACGGAAAAATATTGAGATGCGAAAGACAATGATAGTGTGTTCTCCATTAACAGTTTTTTTGTTTGGCTTTTGAATAATTAACGAAGTTGCTTTTATTTATTTATGTTAGTGGGTTTTTTTTGCTCTGGAAGGTGGAATTTGTCAACCTGTAAACACGATAGTTCAATTACAAAGAATGGTTTTATTGGTTTCAACAACTTATTCGGGGTTTTGAAACCTTTAAATTAATAATGAGTTTAAAAAAACTGCATTTTTGGGTAGAAAAATATACAGAGTCGATGCTCAAAGGTTAAGACATCAATAAAAAGTACAACTCAAACATAATTTTTTGGAAAATACCGTTAAACTTTCGATATAATCAATTGGTAGCTCAATTCTCAAGCCCAGTATTCAATACAGATCACACTCAGATATCAATAACAACTGGCGATACATCAAAAATACTCATTTCCGTCCTTCTAACACCATTATACATCATCATCAGAATTATCATTCCGTCATAAACTAACGTGAAAATATTGAGATGTGAAGGACAATGATAGTGTATTCTCCATTAACAGTTTTTTTGTTTGGTTTTTGAATAATTAACGAAGTTGTTTTTATTTATTTATGTTAGTGTTTTTTTTGTGTGTGGAATTTGTTAACCTGTAAGCACGATAGTTAAAATTCAAAGAATTTTTATTGGTTTCAACAACTTATTCTACGTTTTAAAACCTTTAAATTAATAATGAGTTTATAAAAACTGCATTTTTTGCGTAGAAAAATATACGGAGTCAATGCTCAAAGGTTAAGATATCAATGTAAAGTACAACTCAAATATAATTTTTTGAAAATACCGTTAAACTTTCGATATAATCAATTGGTAGCTCAATTCTCAAGCCCAATATCCAATTCAGATCACACTCTGATATCAATAACCACTGGCGATATATCAAAAATTCTCATTTCCGTCCTTCTAACACCATTATACATCATCATCAGCATTATCTTTCCGTCATAATATAACGTGAAAATATTGAGATGTGAAAGACACTGATAGTGTGTTCCCCATTAACAGTTTTTTTTTTGGTTTGGCTTTTGAATAATTAACGAATTTGTTATTATTTTTTTATGTTGGTGTTTATTTTGTTTGCTTTGGAAGGAGGAATTTGTTAATTTGTAAACACGATAGTCAAAATTCAAAGAATTGTTTTATTGGTTTTAGCAAATTATTTGGGGTTTTGAAACCTTTTAATCAATAAAGAGTTTAGAAAAACTGCATTTTTGGGTAGAAAAGTATACGGAGTTAATGCTCAAAGTTTAAGTTATCAAAGTACAACTAAAATATTATTCTTGAAAACACCGCTAAACTTTCGATTATCAATTAGTAGCTCAATTCTCAATCCCAATAGGGTAAACTGACCAGTGAGTGAACAGGCCCCAGTGAATGAACATTTTGTAAATATAATTAAGAAAAAAGTATTGAAAATCATTCCACTAGATGGATATGCAACACTAACTTCCTCCCATCTAGTAGGAAGTTATCTGACATATGGTTGGTTGTCCTGGTCATTATGTCCTGGTGTTAATTTACTGGCGAACGCAGCGCCGTAAACTTTCATTCACTGGTTAGTCTACCCTATCCAATTCAGATCACACTCTGATATCAATAACCACTGGCGATACATCAAAAATGATCATTCTCCTCCTTCTAACACCATTATACATCATCATCAGCATTATTATTCCGTCATAAACTAACGTAAAAATATTGAGATGCGAAGAAAAATCATAGTGTGTTCTTCATTAACAGTTTTTTTTAAGGGTTTTTGAATAATTAACGAAGTTGTTGAAAAGTTTGAGAGAATTTTTTTTATTAACTGTAATATCGAATTGACCTTTCTTCAACTTAATTTTTTATAGAAATAAATGACATATATGTAATCAAAGACTGAAAATTGATATCAAGATATTCTTCTATCGGACCATGTCGATTTCGGATTTGATTGACTCGTTAAATGTTTGTCGTTTCTTAAATTTACAGACATTATAATCACAAAGTTTGACATTTAGTTTTATAATTTGGTTTGTCTTTATGAAGACTAGATACCTCTACCGTTTACTAGCCATGTTTTTGAAATTAATTTAGCTAAAGTGAAAATTAGAAAAAACAAAATTAAATCCAAAAAAATTATATATAAAAATAATTTAAGAAAGTTTGTACGCTGTTCATAATTGGAATTTTATATAAAAAAAACACCATGTTTAAAAACCCCGAGAATAATAAAGAAGATTAAAACAGTTTATTTATGTTTATTTATACATTTTGATGTATCCGCTTTTTCGAAATTAATAATCATTAATTAAACTTTTTCATTAGAAATACTTTCAAGTTGAATTAATGGAATTTTTAATTAAAAATTATTATTAATTTATTTTGAGAACAATGTCCCTGTTTTGCGAATTTCAATTCCCTAATATGAAAAATAAGGTAATGTAAATGCGATATATTGCGATGGTTTTGAAAATCCGAAATCGATATTTTGTGATTTCTACACATTTTGGAGAATGCTGATTCTTTTGGGGGAATGAGCACGCTGGATCGCTGGTCTCTAAGCAAATTGCATCAGTGCCCATCCAATGGAAAAAAAATAATTTTCCTTATTTCTCAGGCTGTATTGAATATTTTTCAAAATGGATTTTTTATGTGATAAATGTAGCTGACTTACAGGTCCCGACAATCCCTATTTTTGAAATAAGTTAGAATTAAAAAAAAATTGTGTAAATAATTTTACAAAAAGTATTTGAAGTGAAGTGGGATTATAGAGTTCTCAAGGTTATCTACATTTATTATTTAAAAAAACATTTGTAAAAATATTCAATACAACGGAGAAATGTGACAGAAAAAAAGTTTTTCCCACCATTGGATTACCATTGAGGCACTTGAGTTTGCAGACCCACGGTCCAGCGCGCCCATCCCTCATTGAAAATGGGTTTTTTCTATCCTTGGGAATGCCTATCAATTTGTTCATTAACACTACAAGATTTTTTAGCAACTGTTCTTTAAGACCAACCTAAACTGATAACCACACACAAAAAAAAGAAAATTCAAATAGCAATAATTGTAACTGGGCTTTAAAGTAGTTAGAAATTGATAGATGATAATCAAGGATTGGCGCATAAGGCATTCTAATGCATTCACAATGTGATATTAAAAACGTTGATCTTTTTATCAAAAACATCAAACAATAAAAAAAATTCCAATCAACTGAGCTACCTATAGATAGAAATTTATAAAATAAAACCTTGTAACATGTGGACAATTAATTTCATCATACAGTGTTCCTAAGTTGATACTAATAAATAACTTTTTTTTGTAATATCTGTTCTTTGAGAACAACGTAATCTTACAACTGCACAAAAATATTCAAATAGCAATAAACGGAACTGGGCTCTGTGGTAGTTAGAAATTGATATATCATAGTCAAGGATTGGGCGCATAATGCCAGTAGGGTAAAAAAAAAATGCCCAGAAAAACCACCGGGCAATCAGTTACCCGATTAGTGCCCCAAGGGTGCAATTTGGACGCGTTTATTGACTGACTTGCTGCGATTCCGGAATGTACTTATATTGATGGGATCAAGTTGGTAGAAGTGTATTAAATTTCGGGGATATTTGGGAAGGGGTTTGGTATAGAAGTGTATTTTTGAAAAAATAAATAAATGGAATGGTACGTTCTCTCTCTTGAAAATATTACAAAGGGCACTTTTAAATCTTTAAAAAATGATGTGTTTTTATATAACCTTTTTCTTATTTTATCGTTTTTTTACTATTTCAAACAAAACTCCATCTTGGATTACAATAAATTTGTAAATTTTTTTCAGTGCCTAACTTTATTGTGTATACCAGTAGGTTCCAAGCCTTTTCTGGGCAATCGGCTCGTTCTTTAGGTAGATCAACATCTATTTCTATGTTATGTCTAATCACAATTTGAGATCCCCTCAAGTATTTTTTGCCCCCTTCATAACACAAATCGCCCACTTGGGGGAGAACTACTGGTATATACAGGGTGGTTATAAAACAACGCTCGCTATTCGGAGTGGTCTCTAGCCTGAATGAATAGTCCAAATGCAAAAAAAAAAAAACGAACTTTGAGACACTTACTAACCCTCTAATGCATACTGTTACCGTTCGGTAACAAGTGACAGAATCCACTTTATTCTATTAAGTTAGAGCTTCTCCAAGACAAATCTGTGTTTTATTCATGTATTACATTTCATTTTAAAGTTTTAGTTACTAATAATCCTCATAGATGACAGTAGTAAACGTGTATTCAAAATTAAAGAGTGAGGTTATTAAATTTTGTGAAATTACGTTTTTGGCAGTATTCAAAGAATAATAATATTAGTACTCAATACTAATAAATTGTTTTGAAAAATTTATCATAGTTAAAAAGGGTTATTTTGAAATATTTTTAGTAGTTTTCTAGTCATTATTATCAAAATTGGAATTTTGCGGTTGGTTTTTGTCATATGGAAAATTTTAAAAATTGAAATTATTTAGATTCTAATGCAGTTATTTTTTTTAGTATTTTTCCCATAATGCGTGAGTACTAAAGATACATATATATTTTTTTGGGATAAAAATAAAAATTCATGCATTAGAGGGAAAATCAAGAAGGGGGAGAAATAATGGAATAATAAAAAACAAGGTCTTCACTTGACCAGTATTCTAAATTACGAGGCGTAATTGGATGTGTTGGCCGTAATTGGCTGTAATTGGCGACGCCTCGTAATTTAGAACCCTGGTCAAGATACGAGTTTATTTTTATGATTATTTTTTAGGAATCTATCTTTTTTATGATTCCATTCTTTTTCCCCCTTCTTGATTAGTAAGTGTCTCAATTTGCTATGCCTCGTAATTTAAAACCTTGGTCAAGAGATAGTTTCTTTTTCATGATTCCATTCTTTTTCGAAAATATTCCACTTTTTTTAAAAAATTTACAAAACCATACAAAATTTACCATACAAAATTTTACTTTATGAAAAAAAAAATTGTTATAGCAAATCAAGCTATTATATTTCAATTCTAGCATTTCAAAATACTTCTTTAATATATATAGGGATGTTTTGAAATTCTACTATCCCAATTCTAAATTTTACAGCTAAAAAACGTCATTGTCTAAACTTTTGGATCGCAGTGCATGATTGAATTTTATTATTTGGTTCAAGTATTATCAAATGTTATGCATAAAATATTCCATTTCAAAGAGGAAATAATTTTTATTGAATTGCACAATTGGTAACAGAATAAACATTGTGACATTTTTTAAAAAGCTATGGTGACTCATACGATATCTTTGTACTATACTCCTAGTGAAAGAGAAGAAAATTTTATGCTGAATTGAACTGAACATGAATAACTCCATTGCGAGCATTTGTGAAAGATGATTTTTTTTATAAGGATATAAAAAAGTGTTGAAATTGTAAAAGGGGAAAACAAACTTTTATAAAAAAACACTTCTCTAGACACGCGTATGACGTCACTTCAGAACAGTATTTTGATTGGTTTTATTTTTCAAAGTAGTTAATTTTTAAGATGCTCATTTTTAAAAAAGATTAAAAAAAACTCAGCGAAACTTATATACTTTACGGTTTAGTATTGTACCCTTATCTAGGGTTACTGTAATCAGTTGAAAATAGTAGTTATTCAGATAGTCTATTTGCACAAAGATTATATTAATAAAATTCAGACTGTTGGTTATATTAACTTTTAGGAAAATTTGCAGAATTCTCAAATTTTCCTTTCTTAAACTCTGGCTTCATAATTTGGGGACATTTTTTTAAAACCTCCACACAAGCAATTAACACATTATTTAGTTCCGAAATTGACATGTTCCGATAGAAGAAGATCCAAATATCAGATTTCAGCTTTTGATTTACCAGTCATTTATTTCTATAATATAAAATGAATGAAGTTGAACGAGGGTCAATACGATATTAGTGTTCTTAAAAAATATTTAAATTTTTTTTCAAATTTTTTTAAAAGTATTTTTTGGTAGCTAATTTTAAAGGCATTTTGCATTAAAAAAAATGCGTATTTTTAGAGTTTAAGGCGCGTCACTAAGTAACTATTAGACATTTTTAATAAAAAAAATCTTTGAAAAACATGCTTTTCATACCTAATATAGGCATAATTTTCATACAAATATATGAAGAACATACGTGTAGGATTTTGCACTGGTTTTAAAAGGTTATTTTGATAAATGATCTTTTTCGTAATTTCATTTTTGAATTTGGCTTTAAACGAACTTCATCTCGTAAAACACAACACAAAATCAAAAATCTAAAAAAAATGCTGACCTTTCTCTTTTTGGACCGACTGTATTTAAGAACCATTTCCCTTCAACTTTGAGGGACGCAACGTTACATCACTGTCGAACCACCAGGGCCTCAAGTTCGTTAATTCTCTCATTAGAAAGCGATATCCACCAACAACTTGTGCCCCGAAACAATCGATCTTTTGAGAGGGCCGCATCATTAATTTTCAATTCGCGAAATTTCTCTTGCACATCATATCGGAAGTCCTAATTCAACCGATGCGGAAGAAAATTAGACTAGTTACTTTTGACCTGTTTGAGTTAAGAAGAGATGCAGAGAATTAATTCATTTGTACCAGATGCAAAGGTGAAATCTCGTGTCTAATAATTTGGCGGTAGAACAGTTATGGTGTCATATGATGAGTACAGGGGAAAAACCGCGCTTGATTTAATATAAGTCGTTCCATAATTGTGTCTGCTTGGAGGACATTGGCGACAGAAAACCCGGTTTTTCTCTTTCTTCTTCGCTTGGTCCAAGCGTCGGAATCGTGCCTCATGTGAATCTCGGTAGGTAGAAACTGGTTTCCTTACACCAGTTTAGGCGATTACTCGCTCTCGTCGCCAAAGAGGCTGTTGAGGAAAGTCTTCTGCACAATTAAGAGGTTTTTCCCCTGTACTCTTCATATGATGTCGTTTCTATTATTTTTGTTTTTAATTCTATCAGCAGCATTGCTATTAGATCATTCACTGATGGTGAAGTACAACGCCAATATTAAAATATAAGAAGTCGAAAAGTTCATGATTTAATTTATTCGTGAGCAATTTCTAATAAATTAACCATATAATTTCCATAGATGCCAAAATAAAAGAATACATCAAGAATATATGATTGGATACTTTTCCGTTTCTCGGGAGCAAAGCTTTACGTATCCAAAAATTTGCAGCGAATTTTTTCGAATATTTCGAATGAAATACTTTTAACTGTGTATATACTTTTTTTTAAACTGTGTATACTGTTTTTTGTCACCAAAAAATATATTTCTCAAAAAATTCCGATTTTTTTTTTTTTTTTTTAATTTGAGGTTCTTGAAATGAAAAGCGTTTTTTTTATTTTGATTTTAGGATATTTAGGTTTAAAATGCAGTCCTTTTTTCTAAAAAAAGTTGTTTTGTCGAAATTAAATCTCTGTATACTTTTATTTTCACTGATATCTCTTATTCCTTCTAATCTGAGAATCGAAATGAGTAGCGAGAGCCGCTTAGATGAGTCAAAAAATGCTTCTCAGGTCTGAGGAATATTATCCCAGTCTTCAAAAAGGCGCGAACCCCCAGAAAAACGGTTCCGTGTTTATAGAAAAAAAAAAGACAAAGGGTCTAATTTACACATAAATTTTCACTTAAGTTCCCACAAGTGCTATCTCACCTTGCACAACAGATCCTATTTACTGTACGGCAACCGTCGGCGAACTTTCCAATATCGCGCCAAAAGTCCGTACTATGGCGACTTTTGACGTCACGCGCTCTATACCGCGCTAATAAATAATGGTCAGATAGGGTGGCCGGAAAACGTCATCGTTGCGAAGTCAAAGAATTCGAATCATCAGTCGAAGTCAGACAAGTTGCCGCAAAAAAGTATTTATCACCAAATCCGAAAGAATCGCGCCAAGAGTTACCGTACATTAAATCTAAGCAATGTGGGAACTAAAATGACGAAATACAGAATACCAGTTCCTTCAAAAGAACCTTAAACTTTTTCCTACCTACCCAAATTTCAGCAATAAGGTAATGAAATTAACGACGAATTACAATATTGATCCTGTCTAGTCTTAAGTAAGGGGAGCCTATTTCCTTTATCTCCTCAAGAGCTGCCTCGTAATTTTTAGATAGCGGCGGAATCCTTATAAAGGGGGAAACTCGAGTTTATTGAATTGTTTCGAGCTCTTCTCTATTGATTTCAAGTATTTCCAAGGAGTGGAAGTTGAACGGTCGCTATATTAGTCTGAGTTTTTGAATAATAACGGTAAACAGTGAGATGGGGAAAAGGGAATTTTTGGTTTAAGAATGAATGTATTGATTTCGATTGGGGGATCTTCTTCGTGTGATTATATAGTATTTTTATAAAAAATTATACAGGGTGTCCGTAGCAAGATGCCCGAGTGTTAATGGTATGTTACATGAGTTTATTTCATATTAAATATAACATCACAAATGAAACTGAAGGAAAACTAAACTTGCTTTTCCTATAAGTGAGAAATGTGTGTACCTTTAGTGATACGGTACACATCCAAACGAAAATGAAATTCTTCTCATACTGTGTGCAGCAAGTCCGGAGTGATGATAGCAAGTAATGAATATATGACACTGGTACAGTGAAAACGATGTAGCGGTACAAGCGCATATCTGGGGAAACTATTGCAGTTATTCTTTATTCGTCACCTTCAAACACAATTGTAGAACGATTACAGATGACACTATTACAATATGAAACTCGGACATTCTTTTACGGACACCCTGTATTAGTGTGAAATTAATAAAACTCAGATAGGTGACTTAAAAATAGAAATGCGTTTTTCAAATATTTTGGTGTTTTGCTGCACAACTATTGCAGGATTCTGAAAATATTTTTTTATAAAATAAATCAAATTTAGTCTCTTAAATGACATAAACCTCACATTTGATGACGAATCATTAAAACGTTAAACATATTACCTGAAATATAATTTTTGTGCATTTCTTACAATAGAATAATCGTTCATTTTTGTTAAAAAAATTTTAGAAAATTTGTGGTTCGCTGTATTCAATAAACATGCATACTTTAACCCTCCTCCGTTGAAAATTTCAACTCTTACAGTGCAATTGGAAAGGGGGAAAAGATTACCTTTATGCTGAAAATTGGTGTTTTAGAATTATTACAATTAAAGCTGGCAATAAAGTTTTATTGAAATTTTCTATCACCTTCGCCAACAACAGATCCATATTTAAATGTTTATCATATAAGTTTTTTCGTTACGACACGATTCAGTAACGTAAGTTTAAATGAAAATTTTTGATATTTTGAGTAATCGTTTTGCTCCCTGTTACCTTAGAAAATGAAAGTAAAACCATAGAAACATCTATACCTTAGAAAGTGAAATTATTCGGACTTAAGCGTTTGCTTAGTTCTTTTACCCTGCGCCATTATGTTTAAAAATATAAACAACAAATTAAACTAAAATTCTAACTATACTTACTTTTCTTAACGCTATGAATATTGTCTTTTCTGTTTAAACACCACGTGCAAGGGAAAACAACTTTTACAGATACGAAAGCAGACAAATTTACAATGATTGGTTGTGATTAGTTGCACTTAACTTAAAACCTCATTAATTCAATTAGTTTTTTTTTTAATTTCAATACTTTAAATGTATACGTAATTAAACGAAAAATGCTTTATTATAAATTAACTAAAATAAAGGTTATTTATTAAAATTCTTACATAATAAATAATTTTTTTTTATTATTAAGTTAAATAGTTAATAGCAAATACAATTATTAAAATAGTAGCTATCCCGCTTTTGCGTAAATGCACATTTAAGTGATTAAAAGTAAAAATGAAAGTTTGATATTTTGAAGCGATCACTTATACTTGGCATATTTTTGAATCTTAATAGCTATCTACAACGGTAGCAAGATGAAAATAATTATAATAATTAAAAAAAATTGTCAAACTACATTTGTATAATTTTTACAGAATCAGTAAGTACAAAAAGAGATTAAGTTTTATGGAGTATTTGCAACTTCGTTCAAGATTAATTGAAAGAATTAAGCTTGTACAAAAATCGTTCTGTGTTCTTCATCTTTTTTTTAACTATTATTATTATTTTTAGAAATTCTGGTTCGATTGTTAAATGAAAAGAAGTGAGCGCGTTTAAATAGTTTCGCTTTAATCTAAAATAGGCTTAGTAGTCGTAGAGAATAGTCTGTAAGCAGTAAAAATCTTGTATTTTATCCCTATAGGTACTTTTTACAGTTTGAAAATAGACGTTAATTGCACTGTGGAGTTAAGGGGAAGCGGTACCCAAAAATTGGTCAACATCGATTTTTCAGTTTTACTTCTTATTATTCACAATATATTTCTGAACATTTACTGAAAGTTTCATAATGATATCTTCTAAAGAAAAAAACTATAGGAATGACTCCAGAAAATATTTAATAAGTTTGAATACGTATTTTGCCTTCTTTCAACCTTTTTCCTGTTTCGCGATTTTCAACTCTTGTGTTTAATAAATCCCTAAGGCTTTTTCCCTAATAAAGTTGGAATTTTGACATTTTTAAACTGCGTTCTTATTTATATGGTGCACAAAATTGTACATTGAATAAGGTCTACAATGTACTTTTTTTTTAAATGTTGAATTCTATAATTAATTTTTTTTTGTCATTATCAGTTAAACAACTCGCATTAAATAACTTTCTAACATGCATTGCAAAATATTGCATATAATATTTCAGTTTTTTTAAATGATTATTTTATGTACGTTAGTTATAAATTTATATTTTATTCTAAAAATAAATAAGGATATTGAGTAAAAATGTTAGTTTGGCCATTTGTAGAATTCCCATGATGATGAACCATTAAAATTAAAAATTTTATTTATTCAGAAAGTCTCTGATTAAATTTAAAACTCCACTTATAACAAAATTAATTCAATATTTAGCTACAAAGTAGTAGTGAAAAAAATAGAGAGAATACCTTATGCAACAGATTAAAATGTTACAACACTGTTTAAAAAAAAAAGTAAATACCTTTGTATAATACCCAAAATTTAAGTGAACATTTTAATGATTAGATAAAAGTAATCGGAATAGTTCAAAGCAACCTTTTTAAGAAGATAATTCCTTTAGAATGTAATATTTATTTCAAATGTATGTTTTGGCATCCCGATTGCAACAAAATAATTGTTCAACAGAAAATGATTTTAAAAAAATATTTTAACTAGTTATTTACATTGCTGCATTAAAATTAAAAGTAAAAATAAAACGCTTTTATTCCAACAATCATTCAATTAAAAATTACCAAGTATTGAAATATTTATTTTGAAAAATAAGTTTGGTCCTTTGTGACTAAAAACTCCTTTAGAGAAGTGTTTTAAATTTCAGTACTTGTATTTATTCAAGTTTATTTTTCTATAGCTTTAATCTATTGAAAACTACTGTGTATTTATCTCTTATGATGATATAATTTTTAAAAATATTTCTCATTTTAAATTTAAACTGAATAAATAGAAACATATTTGCTGAAGAATTCGACACTTTTGGTAGGTAAGTCTGATGTACGTATTTTAGAACCACAGTGAAGTGACGAGCCGACATCTGAATAGGCACCCAATGCAACCGTTAAGGGTGACATCGTAAGTTGCGCACGCGTTAAGACTTTAAATTATATCTAACGTGCACTCCCTGTACACGGAGTATTATTCCTTGGACAGTTTCGGCAGCATGGGCCGTTAATTAGCTGGAAGTTATTTTGCTCATGCCCGAACCCGAGCCTGGGACCTTTCGCATGCTAGACGAGTGTCTATCCTACTGGGCTCCCCAGCCTCTCAACTCTTTTGGAGTTATTGACGTAAGCATTTTGAAATTCAAGCTAAGTGGTTCCGATGTAACGCATTAAAAAAATCTAGAGGTGTGTTACACCGCACAACTTTGAAATGCCATTCAATAAATCAATACTTTTAAAGGAACTTAGGGGAGAGCGGTGAAAATACCGTACAAAAAAGGAAGATTCGTCGATACATGGCAAATTACGAAGTAAAGGTTACATAAAAAAGGCAATACATAATTTTATTATTAGATTCTGATAATACATCAACATTTTTTAGCCATTCCACTTTTTGCACATAAAAATGGGTTATAAAAAACAGTTACCGTCTACGGAATAACCCCTTGGGTCGGGGCTGTACTGCACAGTTTAAAAATCATCTGTTTAGGTCAGGTAAGTAATTAGTGTAATTTCACTAGATTACTGTATAAAAACATTTTATCACGTATAAGGTTCGTAATTAAGGAACTATGTACTATATAATTGTAAAATTTTGGAAATTACAATCCAAAAAAATCTGGTTAACTTTAATGCAAAAGTTCTAAAATTTCAAAACAAACCTAAAAGTTGAGCTTTATTGGGGGACTATAAAAATATCATTAAGGGAAACATAAAACTTTAACATTTTCGGTAGGGTTACTATAATTATTAGTTATAATCGATGTAGGTATGTTGCAATAGCAAAACATTTGAGGATGCGTGTATGTGTACCTCGCTGCAATATATCAAAATAACCTTAAATTCTATCACTTAACCAATCATCGCTAACAACCATAAGAGGCCTTTAAGAGAATATGTCTATTGTGGTCTTACAGTTACTAATACAGGAAAAGATTCTTCACTTATATTTTAGTTAGTTGGACGAAAATTATTAGACAATTTTTTTTTACTAATATACTAATACTCGTACGCATAGAAAACCAATATCTATACTGTAAACTTGAGCGATCTGCCGCTTGACTATAGCACTGGACGAGATCGTCTAAATTAAAATCTAGACCAAAAATAATGGGTGTACGGTTTAGCCCTGCTCTCCCCTACTATTTAAGAGAACTTTATTTTACTAAAAAAATTAAAAAAAAAAATTGGTGGAAAATGTCTCAATGGACTTACCCTTTTTAAATATTTAGTGTTTCGTTTGCAAATTGGTAATATTTGTGAAAAAATCTGTTTAAAATTATTTTGTAGAAGTTAATTTTTTGAGGAAAATCTACAAAACTAAATTGATTCCACGTGAAAATACTTTAAGTTATTACTTTAATGTTCTCTTATATATTTTTATAGTACAAATATGATATTTTTTACAAAGAAATTCCATTATAGAATATCAATAAATGAATATTTTACTTCTCACAGTCAAACATTTTTTGAATGAAACTATATCATTAAAAATGAGTACATTATACGTCAATACTAAAAAGAATCATATAATTGCAGTCTTAACAAAGTATAATAATTATTTATAGCAGTTATTGCAGAAATAGTTTTCGTTTTATTATTGGTATTTGTACCTTTTTTATAAAGGATTTTTTTTTAAATACAAAACTTACGTTCGTTATAAAATTGCAATTTGATTAGGGCCGTCGTTTGACATTGTTTTTCAATATTAGTTCCTCGTACTCATTAATAAATTTAAATTTGTGTAAAATAATATAATTCTTCTATTGCAAGGTCATTATATCTTGTTGTTAAAAAAAATCATTCAATTCTGGTTGTGAACATATTTTATTGCAATAAAATTCCCAAATACATCGTCGTTTCTAAACAGTAAAGATGTCATTTGTCATTTGAATGGGAAATATATGGCAGTATTCCAAAACTAAGTAGTTCATCAATTCTGTACTTGCATTTGTCATTGCATAATGTTTACTAAAAATGTATAATTTTAAAATTACAATGTATTTATACAAGTTTTAAGTTATGTGCCAATTTAAAAGTATTAAGTATTTTGGTTATAATGTAGCAGATTTTAAACGATTTTAAACCATGTTTAGAATTTAAAATTCTTATTTTAAAGGAATATGTTAATAATATTGCACAACGTTCTTAATATCTAACGAATTTTTAATGGCCAGCTCAGGTTACCACCAGTTCAAAAAACTGCAATTAAAAAAAGCCTATGGAAGAAGCTACATTCTTTCCGAATCATTACGACGAGTTACTTCTTTAGAAACACGACTAAGCGATGCGTTATGGAATAGGAGTTACTTAATTAGAAAACCTAATACGAAGTTAGTTTTTATTAAATTATAAATAGGGTAGACTGACCAGTGAGTGAACAGGCCCCAGTGAATGAACATTTAGTAAATATAATTAAAAAAATAAGGATTTAAAATCATTCCACTAGATGGATTAGAACACTGACTTCCTCCCATGTAGTAGGAAGCCATCTGACAAAGGTTGGTTGTCCTGGTCATTATATCCTGGTGTTCATTCACTGGCGAACGTGACGTATTAAGCGTTCATTCACTGGTTAGTCTACCCTATATTAAGGATTCACGGAAGTTATTGACATCGAGCCTCTGGTCAAGTAACAAAGTCAATACCTGAGCAATCACATAATGTAACTTCAAGCTCTTGTGTTTAAAGTTACATTATGTGAGTGGAACATTGCATTATTGGACCTTGGTAAACGAGTTTCTTATATTTGGAGTTTCGGTTAGATCAGTCGTTTTACTAAACGTTTGGTCCCTTCTATGGTGTCTTTTAACTCTAGTGCAACATAAATTCAACGAACATTTTAAATTGAGGTTTTGTCGTGTACCCAGCGTAGCATGAGAAAATAAGTAAGGGGTTGTATCGACAATTTCTTCTATTGAGATAATCTGTTATAAAGTTAAAATATTTATTTTCAATCACCTTTTCTGTTTCACTCTTGATCCGAAACACATATTCATTGCCATGCCGTCGATAATAACTCTCTTGTAGCTCTAGTGCTACAAAATTTTAACCTAATTCAAAAGGCACAACCATTTCATATAACTGCAGTTAAAACACGTAACCCTTGGCCCCTCGACCATACCTAGCTCTACTGCAACTTCATTACCAACCAAACCTCACATTTCTCCCAAATTCCAATGCACTTCATTTCACCACCACCAGATGGCACCCCCGCCTCTGCGTCGTTCCGATCTTCGATCACTTCCCCCTTTTCCCCACATCCCCCATCCGACCCGATGCACAGTAGCAGACCAGGACAAGCTACATTCCGGACACCCTCACTTGCCGGATAACCAAAAAACTGGAGAAAAAAAAACAGGACAAGGGATCACTTTTAAACAAAAATCCGGGAGAACTGGAGAAAAAAAATTCGTCGCCACAACTTCATTGTGATGCAATCGCTGGATTTTTAAGTTTGTGATATGTGATGCGGCTGTTGGACTGTCTGTTATTTTGTTGGTATTTTTAGGAGGTAAAAAAGTGATTTAGGATTTGTAATGGATGGATTACGCTGGAGAAGGTGGATAATTTGGTGTCTGCAAGGACTATGGATGTATGCGGTGAACGTGTATCCTGTGATAGGTAAGTAGCGGAATTTGTGATATTTTGTTTGGTTAGTTTTTTACTTATGCGGGAAGAGTAATCGATAAGAATTGGTATGGTGTGATAAATGTGTTCTTGTTGATAATTGATTAATAGCTGTAATGATATTTAAATCTTAACCAAGTAAATAACGTTTGTCTGCTTAATAGCTGGGTGTTTGTAATAGTGTTTTTAATAGTTGCGATGTTTTTCTATAAACAAACAATTGTTTCAATAGTTATAAGTAAAAAAACGCAAACTAATTTTAAAATGTATATTTGTTGAAATAGTACGTTAGTTTTATTCATTCTCTAAAAAAGCATCAATGTCTGCAATTTAATATTTGCATATCCATTGACTTTTTTTGTTTCTTTCGAGATATTATGAAAAAGTAAATTATAATTTTTACTTTGGGTTTATCCAAATTATTTGTTCTTATCAAGGATGATTTTAGAAGAGTTAGGAAAACAGTTGAAACCTACTAGTTTTGAAAAATAAATTTGTTCTAGAAAGCAGTTGAGCGTGTAATTCATTATTGTTTAATAAAATCTGTTGAGTATTTAGCTTTTACTTAAAAATATTGCTACAGGTATGTTTTATAGAAATTGCTGCCTATATTGAAGTAAGAAAAGGATTTTTGACGCTTGGTGAGCGTTAGAAATGCCGAATTTTGTCTTTAGCTCAATTCACACCATAACATTGAAAATGTATAAAATAATACGGTTTTCACGGTGTTGGGGGAGAAGAGCTTCACTCTGTAGCTTTAGGTATTTGTTACCGAAATAAACAGTCTTGTAATGGATGCGTTTTAAAAATTAATGCCTGTAGAAGTTTTACTATGGTAAATTATTTTAAGTCCGTATTAAGAAAACTCAGAAATGCAATATTTAACGTACTTAAAAATTCTGTTAAGATATACTTTGTTTTCAAAATTATATATTATTAAAAAGTTTAATATTGTATTTACCTGATTATTTAATAGTAGATTCACTTAACTTGAGTTGCCAAAATACATTTAAATATTATCATCATTATAGATAAAATCTGTTTGACGTTAATAATCTTAAGAACTATCAAAGTATATGCATTACACATGTGATGTTTCGTACCAATCTAAATAAAGTTATGATATGAAAATACGTGTGGTTAATAATATAAGATTTGAAAGGAGAAATTCTGTCGAAATAGTTTAGGTATTGAAAGTATTGACAAACCCTCTACAGATTTTCATCACATTCCAATATATCATTACCTTAAGCATATTTAATAAATGTTTGAATTATTGAATTACTAATATATTTTCAAATACTTGTATAGCTTTAATGAATATTAACTAAGCCCCATGATATAAATGGATCACCTAATGGTTAACTTCCTGAATATCTAAAGTGATTTCATAGGATTTTCTAAAGTCATTTGATGGTAATTTATTCATAATGAATTGAAAACGTTAGAGAGTATCTATAAACTTGACGATTTAATTTGCTATAAGGAATGTTTATTCAAATATGCAAGGGTAGATTTCTTTAGAATACTTCGATATTTATCATGCAAGAAATTTTAGGCTCTTCGATCATTTATTAAAATGTTACTTTAGGAAATTTATTCTTTGTTGGATGCGCCAATTCGGGTGTCAGCTCGTCACTTGACTGTGGTTCTAAATGACTACGACCGTCGCAAACAGCTCTCGTGTAGCCTCTAGTGCGGCGATAACTCAACTGGTCTATTGATAACTGTAACCTTTATCGTAGGCCCGAACGTGGCCGAGTGGTTAGAGCATCAGCCTAGAGATTCAATCATCTCAGGAGTGCGGGGGGTTCGAATCCCACCTACTACCAGTCATCCAATAAATCGGATATGTTCTGTAAATAGTAGAGAAATCCCCAATTCATCACGGATGGTCCCGAATACACTGGGGCAGACGTGCTCGTTAAATCTGTAGGGTCAAAAGTCCCGACGGCGTTAGCGTACGATGTTTCTCGAAGTTCCATTGGGTGCCTGCTCAGCTGTCAACCTCGTTACTTGACCAGGATTCCAAATTCTGAGGCGTAATTTGGCTAAGATAAAGTTCATAAAGGAGGCTAGAGACACAACTGTCAACGATTAAATTAAATTACTCATATAAATTGTTAAAACTCCTGGGGACTCAAGTACACTAGGATGGAAGTGCTAATCTGCGTCCAGACGGTGTAGACGTACGATGTCGCTAAAAATCCTGTTGTATGTCAGCTCAGGTGTAAACCTCGTCACTTGAACTTTGGTGACTCCTGACTTGACTGTGTTCTAATTTAGGCTTTTTGTGTATGGGTTAAAGTTCCTTATGAAAGGCTAGAACAAGGCAGCCGGAAACGATTGATGGGGTAAGACATACCAAGATAAACAGTCAGACGGCCCGTCCGTGGCCGAGTGGTTAAAGGCATCTGCCTCTGGATTCAGTCTTTCTCAGGAGTGCGGGGGTTCATATCCCACATACTGCCAGTCATCCAATAAATCGGATATGTTCTGTAAATAGTAGAGAAATCCCCAATTCATCACGGATAGTCCCGAATACACTAGGACAGACGTGCTCGTTATATCTGTGGGGTCCAAAGTCCCAACGGCGCTGGCGTTCGATGTTGCTTGAAGTTCCATTGGGTGCCCGCTCAAGTGTCGATCTCGTCACTTGACCAGGGTTCCAAGTTATGAGGCGTAATTTGGATGTGATAAAGTTCCTAAAGGATGCTAGACAGACAGCCGGTAACGATTAAATTAAATTAACCATATCGTAAGTTCTTAAAAATCCCGGGGACCGAGTACACTATGATGAGCGTGCTATCTATTTTGCGTCTCGACGGTTTAGAAGTACGATGTCGCTAAAAATCCCGTTGTATGTCAGCTCAGGTGCCCACCTCGTCACCTGACGGCGACTCGAAATAATTGGATGTGCCAAAGGTCCTCGCGGGCTAGAAATACAGTCGAAGGAAACGCGATCAAACCTAACTCGGATGTGTCCCAATATAAGTCTACCTCGTACTTGACAGTGTTGCAAATTAGGCTTTTTTTGTATGGGTTAAAGTTCCTATAGGAAGGCTAGAACAAGGCATCCGGAAACGATTGATGGGGTAAGACATCACAAGATAAATAGTCAGACACGTGTCCTAAAAATGACCTTGATAGATAGACGAGCCCAAATAGATTTAATTCAGCGATAAAACAACACTTTTAAATCGAAATTTTGTGGCATTCGCGCTGCTCAATTCAGCTTTTTAGATAATCTATTAAAAAATTTTCATGCTGCTATTTTATCTACGGATAGTTAATGGAATTTATAGTTAAAAATAATTGAATATTTCAAAAGGAGGCAACTGATAAACGTTAAACCAATCATGGCCAAAATTTCTGATCTTTCTAGAATGGTAGAGCTCCGAAGTTTCCGAAGTAAAGGCGTCTTAACCACATTTGGATCATAGATTTGGATTGGTTGGTAGACTAATCTTTTCAGGTTTGTGTACTTGGTCAGAGACCCGCTTATGAACCTTCGTCAAGTAAGACAGACACAACACACATAAGTGACAGATGTTGCCACCTCCACAATTTAGATATTTCCTTGTATTAGAGGGAAATAGTCTCCAGGGACCTGCACCCGTAAGAAACTGCGCCATGACCTCCCAGAGGACATTCGGACCCACAGGTTTAACGAGCAAATACTCTGCATATATTTGTGGGTCTTCAGTGGTATCGGGACTCGATCGCGAAACTTCCGATTTCGAGACGCTAACCACTAGGGAATTTGAATCTTTAGAGTGTTTTGGGCCCCCTGTATTTGACTAGAGAATGTTAAATCAGTTGTGGTTCAAATTCCTGAAGCCGCGTAGGATGTCGCTCTTGGTTAATTCGGGTTTTCTCGTTATTTGACCACCTGTCTAAAGCATAAGGCCCGTCACCAATAACCCTCTCCGTGAAGTTAGTTTTGCTACGACTTCAATTCATCCAAAAACCAAAAACCATCGTACGAATTCCGGTCCAACGTCATATCTTTCTGAAATAAAATCCATCTCTTATATATTTCCCAATATTGAAAAAGGCTTCCCCAGTCAAATAGTCAGATATTTGTTCTCCAGATGACAATCAATAGATGGGAGATTTCCCAGGGGTAGAGGGGTTGGAAGTAATTACAAACAAGCTCATGGGATGAACTGCTATCTTCAGATTGCTTTTTACTTTCAATTATCCTAATATGAAGTGTAAGATAATGAAAGTAGTGCGGTGGGGTCGAAAATCCTAAAGGGAGATTTGTGTTAAGAAGGGGCTGATTTTTTTGAAAAGTGGTTTCCGAACTTTTATGTGTTTGTCTGTTACAAAACACTCTACAGGTTGAACTAAAAGTGCTACGTCCTTCGAATTTGGTTCATGTGGTTGTGTCCTATACAAACTGCTCAATAGGTTAGACTAACCAGTGAATGAACGTTCAAGGCGCTGCTTTCGCCAGTGAATGAACACCAGGACATAATGACCAGAACAACCAACCATATGTCAGATAGCTTCCTACTAGAGGGGAGGAAGTCAGTGTTGCCAATCCATCTAGTGGAATGATTTTCAATCTTTATTTTTTAATTATGTTTACTAAATGTTCATTCACTGGGGCCTGTTCACTCACTGGTCAGTCTACCCTACTACGGTCTTCATTTCTCATATATATTATTTAGATATGCCCAACCACAACCGGGCAACTTCTTTAAGAATTTCCAGAGAAGCTCTTCCACTACATGCGAGCGTAGGCGGAAATTTGAAGTCACTGTTCCAAGCGCCGAAGATCGAGAAACTAGTTCGGACGTATTCGGAACCCTAAAAATGTGGTAAGCCTTGAGCGAGTGGTTCCGAACAGGTTTCGAGGCAGTCTTCATCTTCGGAACAACGTCACTCAGAACTATGACGTCAAAATATCAGTCCTTGAGCGTGTTTGGGAAAGCTTCTTCGGCCTTAGTAATGGAGTAGAGTTGGTCGTGCTTCATATCTTTCTATAATAAAATCCAACTCTTATGTATTTCCCAACATTGAAAAAGGTGTCCCCCAGTCAAATAGTCAGATATTTGTTCTCTAGATGACAATGGGAGATTTCCCAGGGGTAGAGGGGGGAAAAGGGGGGGATGAGATGGAAGTAATTACAAACAAGCTCATAGGATGAACTGCTATCTTCAGATTGCTTTTTACTTTCAATTATCCTAATATGAAGTGCAAGATAATGAAAGTAGTGCGGTGGGGTCGAATCCTGAAGGGGGATTTGTGGTAAGTAGGGGCTGATTTTTTTAAAAGCGGTTTTCAATTTGTGTGTGTGTCTGTTACAAACCACTCTACAACTAGAACTAAAATAGCTATGGACTTCTAATTTGATATACAAGTTTGTCCCATACAAACTGTTCAGTGCTACGATCTTCATTTCTCATATGAAGAGCTTAGTAGAAGAACGTGCTAAGTGACATTTTTGAAAAATTCGAGATTTGTGCCAATAAGCATATCACTACCATCTTCAACGATAACAAGTTTCCCTTTTCTCGTAAATTTCCAACAGATCTGAGTACAAACGACAAACTTCAAAGCTCATTTTCTCGTTTTCACCTTTTTGTCACTTAGCACGTTCTTCCACTAAGCTCTTCATATATTATTTATTCAGATTATCCCAACCAAATAATGACCCACTTGTTAATTAATGCCTTCAAGACTTTCATTATCGACTGAAAACAATTCAAGGAAGTTTTTGTTTGACGTTTAATATTTTCAGTCAAAATGACAATTTGGCATCCATCATTTTAGAATTTTTTTCCGATCGTCTATAGCCAATTATAATATCAAAAAGCTCCTCATTCAATACTTCATTTTTTTTCTATTAGAAAATATTTTTGTTACTACCAATAGATGTCAGCCATATTTCTTTATAAATTACGATCAGAAACATGATGGTGACAAATGGCATAACTGGGACTGAAAAGGTTAACATAATTTTCCTTACGTAAATATTTCAGTGCTATTGTCTTCCTTTCCTTTCAATTTTATTTATTCCTATAAGATTATCATGGAAAATTTCCTTGGGTCATCATTACCAAGTTAATTCAACCCATAATACTTCACTGCTAAAATTCAAAAACAGTCCATCCCTTTCCCTTATAAATTACATTAAAATTCATCCCTAACCGCTATTTTCCCCAATATGGTAAAAGACGTCCCTAGGCAAATGACTATACATTTATTCACTATAGATGACCATAGTTCGATATACTATTACCCCGGTGGGGGAAAGGAGTGGGGGTAGTAATTATGAATAAGGACGTCAAGTTGAAGATACGGGCGGCGGTAAATTTCACCTCATTTTGAAGCCTTTGGTGATAGGCGGCAGAAATGGATAAGATTAATATATTGAGTTATTGGGAATGAATCGGTTTACTGGGTATGGAAAGTATTATGAATAGGGTATGCGGGTTTATTTAAATATGGACTTAGTCCATTGAGTTGTCATTTGGCAAAGTTTTATTTAGTGTGAAATAAATGCAGTATTTATTGATGACGGTGATGGCTGAGACTCGAAGCCGTCCGATTTTCTGAATGGGAAAATCATGGGCATGCATGTCATATGATTATGTGGCGTGCTAGAGATCTCTTGACGTTCTCTCGGCAAAATGATATATCGATATACTCTAACATACCCAGAGAGTTCAGATTCATTGTAAGTTGAGGGTCAAAATGGGTAGAGCCACCTACACTCTTAAAACAAAGGAGTGAAATCCACTCCTGTAGGAGAAGTGCATTTTCCACACTGAAAAGAAGTGAATATTAACCCAGACTGAGTTGAAATCACTCGTTTAGAGTGATCCTGTGGGAGGTTTAACCAGCAAAGGATCCACTCCTATAGGGGGAGTGCATTTTCGACATTGGAATGAGTGAAAATTAACTCAGACTGAGTTTAAATCACTCGTTTGTTTTAAGAGTGGTGCCATAAAAATAGTTCTCAGCCCTGAGGAATTCGTAAAAGATCTCACCGCAAAAATGGAAGCCCGATTTCAAAATAAATGTAAACAAGTGTCTTGTTACATTAGTAGAGAAACTACAATTTACTTTTGTAAAATTGCTTTAGTTTAACTTGCACTTCATTTCAAATTAACTCAACAAATGAAACCATAATATATATGCTTTTTGTGTCGTCACACTATCTGGTTTGGGTTGTCGAGTGTTCCGAAAACTGGAGCGAAACCAGTTCGGGACCTAACAAGTGAAGAGTACACGGGAAGAACCGATTGATTTATTAGGCGAACGCCCGCAATTGACTGCTTGGCTGACATTGGCGGCAGAAAACCGGTTTCTCTCTTCTTCACTTGGTCCAAGCGCCGGGATCGTCAATTGTCTGAATCTTGGTAGATAGGAACCACAGAGGTCATAGTTAAAGTATTAGAGTGGCAGATCACGTGACCTACAACACTGGCTTCATTGGGGCTCTTCTGGGAGCTCCTTGTGCGTCCCGTCGTTAGCATTGGAGGTCACATGATCTACCACTCTATTACTTTAACTATGATCTCTGTGTAGGAACTGGTTTCCTTACTTAAGTTTAGGCGATCACTCGCTATCTAGGAGGATGGAAAGAACAGGAGTAGTCATGTGGCCTTCGGCGTGAAGCGAAAAAGCTTTCCCCTCCCTCTTGGGAGAAAGGGACATTTATCTACCCCACTTTTACATGGTGTTCTATGGGAGAATTAACGATTTTTCGTTTTAAATGAAAAAAATGTGATCACATTATGGAAAACGAATACACATATGTATATTTCTAATAAGCTCAGTAGATATACATGTATTATTTAAAATACAATAACAAATAAACACCCAAAACTAGGCGATATTAATATTGGTTCTTCTGAAAATCTTAAAATTATTTTTTTATAACTTGATTTTTTTAAAAATCTTTTATTAAATTTTAAAAATCTACTGTTCATCATTAAATGTTTAATATTTTTGATAAAAGAGATTTTTTTAACGAATATATATTAGAACTTTTATTTAAGTTGCATATGAAATGCGAAATAAAGTAATCTTATTATTATATTTTATTCGTATTACTTGCGTATATTCTTTTTATTAAACAATTTTAATTAATGATAGCCAGTAAATGCTTAAAACTGATGTGATTACTATTTTTGATGTATACGTGTTAGTTTTAATGAAGTTAATATATTAAGTATTTTTTTTTTTTACCAATTTACAATTAATTACTGTGATACTTATACTACCAAACCACTAATACTTGTAACATAGCTAATAAAAATATAAGGTATATACAAAACAATAATTTATTTATGTTCCTGTTAATTAGTGTATACATGTAAAATCTATTCATTGAATCGATTTTGAGTACTTCAATTATATACATTCCGTTAAATTTTTTATATTGTAAAAGTTAAAAGTCCCTAATAAGAATCCCCTCTTGGAATTAAGTAAATAATTTAAACTATTATAGATCCAGTATAGATTTAAAATCGAATGAATATTTTTTGAATATAACTTCAATTGTAAACATTGTATCATAGAATATTATTTAAAAACGAAAGAAATCTTTATTAGTGGATTTTCTATTTTATTCATAAAAATAGTGACAAACATAACATAAAAAACCTGCTAATTAACTCTATTTAAGCAACTTTAATTGTTAAAATTCCATTTAATATATTTTTGATTAAAAAAATTATTAGTTGATTTTTTTTATTTTATTCATAAAAATAGCTACAAGTTGATTTAGTAGCATAAGTATCGCAGTAATTATTTCAAATTAGTAAAAAAAAATACTTAATATATTAGCTTTTTTAAAATAACAAGTAGACACCAAAAAAGTAATCAAATCAGTTTTAAGCATTTATTGGTTATCATTAATTAAAATTTTTTAATAAAAAGAATATACGCAAGTTATACGAATAAAATATAATAATAAGATTACTTTATTTCGCATTTCATATGCAACTTAAATAAAAGTTCTGTTATATATTCGTTAAACAATCTGTTCGATCAAAAATAATAATTTTTAATGACGAACAGCAGATTTTTAAGATTTAATAAAAGATTTTTTAAAAAAATCCAAGTTATAATTAAATAATTTTAAGATTTCCAGAGGAACCAATATTAATATCGCCTAGTTTTGGGTGTTTATTTGTAATTGTATTTTAAATAATACATATATATCTACTGAGCATATTAGAAATATACATATGTGTATTCGTTTTTCATTATGTGATAACATTTTTTTCATTTAAAACGAAAAATCGTAAATTCTCCCATAGAACCCTATGTTAACTAGGGGTAGATATTGATAACAGCCTTCCCCCGGTTCCCCTCCACCTCTGGCTTCACTCAGTTCCCGTACGTTTCAATCCGCGTGACTACTCCTGTTCTTTCCATCCTCCTAGCTCGCTATCATCGCCAAAGTGGCCTGCTAAGGAAACTTCTCTACAAAATCATTCGGTTTTTCCCGTGTACTCTTCAAGTATAGTCAGCATTGCTAAAATTAGTTTCATTCTTTTTTTTTTCGTAAAAGCTTAACATATCGTTATATTCTGGGATTCCTATTCTTTTTTCTGCTTGGAAAGTAATAAACTTTATTGATTAAAAAAAAGCTTTCAAATAACAACAGTGACACTTAAAAAATATTTTGGTTTTTATTTATAGAAAGTAATCAAACATGAAATCCTTTATCAGATATAAAAACTGTTTAGGATAGTAATTAACTTTTTTACTCTGCTTATGCAATCGATTTCAATATATATATTTTTTTGTATTTTATTCATGTAGATCAAATTAGTAGCATTATTTTTTTATCAATTGCTTTCTGTCACAATTTCTTAGAAACGCACAAGAAAACTGTTCAAAAATAAAAATAGTGTTTCGTTTTTTAATCTTATTCGGAACAATTTATGTTTTTAGAAAGTTGAAAATTGGGAAAATAATCCATTTACAAATGCGACAATATGCATAGTAAACGTGAAAAGTAATAATAAATGCGATAAATGCAATAAAAATATGGAAATAACATTTAAAACAGATTTTATTTGTTTTAACTTTGTTTATAATCTTCGTTGATGTAATCTGACTAACAATAAATAAATGAAATTTTTTGCTTTAAATCCAATTATTTGTCATTTTAAAAGAAGCATTATTTGGTGCTTTCAAGTTAAAAATGTCAAATATGATTACATTTTAAAAAATAGATTGGTAAATTTACTTAGTGTTGTAAAGCGTTTTTTTTTTATCTAACAGCTATATCGATAAATAAAATTAATCTTAACATTTTCCAATAAAAACTATTTTAATACTTAGGAAGAAAATGTGACATTTAAAAAATAATTGTGATTGGTAAATAAAAAAATAAATAATTATTTACTTTACATTTCTCATTTAAACAAAAGCCTTGTGCTGTGCATTCATCTTTTTTGCTAAATTACAAGTCCATAAAAATTACGAATCCCATTGACATTGTTGTTTTTCCAGCAATATTTTTGTTACTCTAACAAAAACATTATATATTCTGAAAAAAAAATATTTCTATTTTCATTAATTTTTTTTTACTTTCTTCGAAAGTGATCTTAATACACATTTTGTTACGAATAATTTTTAATGACTAGCACAAAAAAAAGCAGAAAACTACTAATAGTTAGTTAACACGTCGGATGCTGAGGACGCGCGAGCGCGTCCGGTGGTTCCGATTCATCGATAACAGCACATTCTGATAAAATTCGTAGTACTATTTCGCCAACCGTTCTTAAGAGTTCAAGTTCGTTTGATTACTTGATAAACATGGTGGTGTAGTGGTTACACGAACTAGTAATCCCAGATGTTACTGATGAATTTCCATACATAAATTTTAAAGCTTATGCAGCTTTTGTGTTATTTCGAAGTTTATATTTTTCCTATTGATAACAAATATAATAATACAGCCATAATTCTGTAGGGATGTTAACACGTTGACTGCCAGTCACTTTGAGTTCGATTTATTGTTAATGCCCTCACGTGGAATTAGATTATACCCAGATGCCAACATAATTATTATAAGAAATATGATTAAAAAATAGTTATAAAAGATACATATGTGATTAAGTATTATTTAAGCTTTTCATTGAAGAATTTTATAATTACGTGCCAGCGCGAGATTGGCCCTAGAAGGTCAAATTTTTCGCCACTGTTATAACTAAAATCACTTGGGTTCTCGTCTGATAATTCAGCCAACAAATTTACAATTTCGTTACTTGTAATAGCCTTGTTATTGGGATTTTTTCTTCTTTTGGGAAGCGAAGGCCCAGCACCACCATCTGAACGACTCATCACAAAATTCCTTTTTCAATTTTTTTATTAATTTTGTAACCAATATCGTGTCAAGTGTAGGGCGACCAGACACCAAACATACTGCATTTCGCAGTGCAGTTTAGTTTGTTCTTGTTCGATTCCCACCTTTGCCCTGGGTGTAATTCCTTTCTCTGTGTCAGTAAAAATCCTTTTTGTGTCGGTCTCGTCTCACTTGACAAAGGCTTATAAGCGGGTCTATGACCAAGCACACAAGCCGGAATTATATATGTACCTACCCTACCCTAGTTTGTAATCGGCTAATTCCACGTAACTGTAGTGTAGTCACGATTTAAGAGGAGATCAAAGGATTTTTTAATTAAAAAAATAAATCAAATTAAATCAAGTACATTACATTATTTAGTTATAATGGGTGTAAATTAACTATTCCACAATTTTTTTTTATTTAATGTTAAAAATTGCAGTGATAATCACTTTTTACAAACGTCGAATCACATTACAGACAGGATAATTTTGCAATTCCCCTCTTCAACTATTTAGCAATAAAAAAGGCAACTAGTCTATTACATTTTTTTATTTAAAAAAAACCCCAAAAAATAAGAATTAGGAAAATTTATTGATATTTCATAGTCCAAAAAAATCATTGAAACGAGTCTGGTTATTGGCCTTCAATTCAATAATTAGAAACAGATCTGGTTGGAGAAGTCCAGGAACATTTTCTCGTATTTTTTTTTTACTAGCTGCCGGGTAGCTTCAGTTAGCGACGTTAATTCAACCTAACCTTGTAATTTTACGATCTCAAACTAAGATTTTTACTTTTTCGAAAATGAAGAAGAGTTAGTTTATTTCCATCGTAACGAACTGGTTTTAGAAACAGTATGTTCTTCTACTTCACATCAGCCTCTATCGATAAACATTTTCCATCGTTATCGCCGCAGCCAAAGTGTTAACGATGAATAAGAATTGGAAAAATATTTGAAATACATATGAAAGCGCACATAATTTTAACTATTGTTTAAATAAATATTTAATACTAAGTTTTTTTATTGCTCTTCTAAATCATCTTTTTTATAAAATTAGTAGAGAAATAAGCAGCTATTATCCTTCAACTTCAGCGCAATGGAGCTGTAGCGACCGTAGCCAAATAGCCCTCGTTTAGTTCTAGTATGAATTTGATGGAACCACACCCACCAAATCTTAACCATTTAAATTTTTAAAGTAGCTTTTAAAATACTTCAAATATCTTTAAATAACTGAAACAATGTCTACTGATAGTAACCCCAAGCACGTCTCCAATTTATCAACTAAAATCGCCCAAATTGGCGACCATATCTTCTATCCAAAATAAATTTTTCATTCGAATACAACAAGCTTATTATTCTACCGAGATATTGAGTTCGCCACCTTAACGAATTAATCTAACCACTTACTTCAAATTTCTCCTCTATGAGAAATGCGATGTTGGATGCTCAGTTGCAACGCCTACTAATTTATTTTTCTAAATAGCTTTTGGACGAAGCTGCTTTGGCACGTATTTTTGGCTTGACTTATGAGAGGGGCTTGTTTTAAAGATCACGGAGTAGCTGTGTTAAGGGAGTAATGGTGTTTTAAAGTGTAGATGGGTTTGTTTAAGAATGCTGGGGTAAATGTTTGTTAAGTAAGTCTTTTAGTATTAGGATTTTGTGTAGAGAAGATTTATGGAAAATGTAGCGGTTGTGTGTGAGTTTAGTTATTTTGTTATTAACCATGGCATTTGAGTTTAAAATGTTTGAATGTAACATAATGTACTGAATTAATGAATTACTTAAAATTTAAAATGAAGATTTGTTTTGTCTTTCAGTGGATAATTAAATAGACTAAAGTGTAAACTTGTTTTTGCCTCATGATATTAAATTGTCATGCTTTTCATGCTGAACTACTTTTTTTAATGATCAATCAATTTCTTTGAATTAAAGATGATAGTTAATGCAATATATTGAATATAACATATCTATTTTTAAAAATTAATAATATTAAGTTATTTAGGATAACTAAGATTTTCTTTTTTGTTTGTTACACGGAGTCTTGTTCAACAATAATCTACTGTTTTAAAACTGATTACAAAATGATTTAAATGCATGCAATTTAGTTTTTATTATTATTAGTTTACACTTTTAAAATGATCTTTTTAATGATACTTATCGAGAGTAAAATTGTAAGATAATAAGACAATGCAATAGTTATATAATGACAATAATAAAGTTTCCCCTTTATTGTTCCACCGAAACCTTCTTTTAAGCTTTTTTATAACTGCCTTAAAAGTCTAATAATCAATATCTCAGGTACGTAAACTTAAATTAATTGGTTAACTTTAACCCTTTCAGTCTCAATGACAATTTGACATCATTATTATGGATTTTTTTAATGGTCTATAGCCACTTATGATATCAAAGAGCACATCATTCGATTTTTCAAACTTTTTCTTATAGAAAATATTTTTTATTATTCCCTATAGATGATTATTTTTGTTTAATTATGATCAGAAACCTGATGATGCCAAATAAGATCATTGGGACTGAGAGGGTTAAATTGACCTCCTTGTTTTGCAATTCTATTCCTTACCGTATCTCCCTAACTAAAAAAAGCAAGATATTCTTAAAAAAAACAACTTTTTTTCCAACAATGTTACATAAAACACGAGCACAAAAGCATAGTTTGATACATTATCCCCTTACAAATCACAGCGAATGTTCATGCTACACTCTGCAACATACAAATGTTGTTCCAAGAAATTTCAGACCCAATCTAGGCACGAAAATAAATACGAGTGACAAGACTGCGTCTTTTGCGAAATAAATTTTAAGCCAGTTAAACAGGTCGCATTTCTGTAGTGCGTGACACAAGAGAAATATATTCGGTTTCTAGTTGCTTTTTAAAAGTAGTAGTTTTTATGTAAAAGTAAAAAAAAAGTTTGTTTTAAAGTAACGCTTTTGTATAAAGTGTTTATTTATTTGTGGGGCTTAGTTAAAGAATGAAAACAGTAGGATTTATAGAAGAGGTACATTTCTATAACGTTTTGTATACACATTTTAATTTAAAATTAATATGCAATAAATCAAATTTGTCGTAGTAAAATTGGTTTAGTTTTTTAAATACATAGTAGCAAAGGCAATTTTTTAAATGTTTATTTTGCAACCTTATACTTTATTAGAAGAAAAATTCTAATTATTTTTTAAAAATTTATATAAATATAAATTGATTGATTTTTTTTTTACTCAATTGTCTTCCTTTGGATTAACTTAGGAGAATTCGGTTTGGAGATCTACTCGTATTCCTACTTAAACTTTTCAAACTAGCTGAAAATTCGAAGAAATAGTATTTTAAGTAGGCTAAATTTATTCTTTCACTTTAACTGGCTATTCAATTTCTCATCGTATCTCCATAACTAAGAACATCTTAGATTTAACAAAAAACACTTTTTTTACCAGCAATGTTACATAAAACACAAGCACAAAAGCCTAATTTGATACACTATCCTTTCCAAATCACAGCGAATGTTCATGCTGCACTCTGCAACATACAAATGTTGTTCCAAGAAATTTCAGACCCAATCTTGGCACGAAAATAAATACGAGTGACAAGCTTGCGTCTCTTACGAAATAAATTTTAAGCCAGTTAAACAGGTCGCATTTCTGTAGTGCGTGACACAAGAGAGATATATTCGGTTTCCAGTTTATTTTTAAAAGTAGTAGTTTTTATGTAGAATTAAAAAGGTTTGTTTTAAAGTAAAGCTTTTGTATAAAATGTTTATTTATTTGTGGGGCTTAGTTAAAGAATGAAACTGTAGAATTTAGAGACGAGGTACATTTCTATAATGTTTTGTATACACATTTTAATTTAAATTAATATGCAATAAATCATTTGTCGCAGTAAAATTGCTTTAGTTTTTTTAAATACCTAGTTGCAAAGGCAATTTTTTTAATGTTTATTTTGCAACCATATACTTTAAAAAATAATTAGGATTTTTCTTCTAATAAAAATGTATATAAAAATAAATTAATTGAATTTTTTTACTCAATTGTCTTCCTTTGGATTAACTTAGGAGAGTTCGGTTTCGAGATCTACTCGTATTCCTCCTTTAACTTTTCTAACTAGCTGAAAATTCGAAGAAATAGTATTTTAAGTAGGCTAAATTTATTCTTTCTCTTTAACTAGCTATTCAATTCCTTACCGTATCACCAAATCTAAAAAACATCATAGATTTAACAAAAAACCTTTTTTCCAACAATGTTACATAAAACACGAGCACAGAAACATAGTTTGATACATTATCCCCTCTAAATCACAGCGAATGTTCATGTTGCACTCTGCAACATACAAACGTTGTTCCAAGAAATTTCATACCCAATCCTGGCACGAAAATAAATACGAGTGACAAGTCTGCGTCTCTTACGAAATAAATGTTAAGCCAGTTAAACAGGTCGCATTTCTGTAGTGCGTGACACAAGAGAAATATATTCGGTTTCCAGTTTCGTTTTTAAAAGTAGTAGTTTTTATGTAGAATTAAAAAAAAAAAGTTTGTTTTAAAGTAACGCTTTTGTATAAAGTGTTTATTTATTTGTGGGGCTTAGTTAAAGAATGAAACAGTAGAATTTAAAGAAGAGATAAATTTCTATAATGTTTTGTATACACATTTTAATTAAAATCAATATGCAATAAATCATATTTGTCGCAGTAAAATAGTTTATTTATTTTTAAATACCTAGTTGCAAAGGCAATTTTTTTAATGCTTATTTTGCAACCATATACTTTAAAAAACAATTAGGATTTTTCTTCTAATAAAAATTTATATAAAAATAAATTGATTGAATTTTTTTACTCAATTGTCTTCCTTTGGATTAACTTAGGAGAGTTCGGTTTCGCGATCAGCTCGTATTCCTCCTTAAAATTTTCTAACTAGCTGAAAATTCGAAGAAATAGTATTTTAAGTAGGATAAATTTATTCTTTCACTTTAACTAGCTATGCAATTTCTTACCGTATCTCCATAACTAAAAAACATTAGAAAACATACAGATTTAACAAAAACACATCAATAAAAACATACACAACATTAAAAACATACAGATTTAACAAAAAACACTTTTTTCCAACAATGTTACATAAAACACGAGCGCAAAAACATGGTTTGATACATTATCCCTTCCAAATCACAGCGAATGTTCATGCTGCACTCTGCAACATACAAATGTTGTTCCAAGAAATTTCAGACCCAATCCCGGCACGAAAATAAATACGAGTGACAAGCTTGCGTCTCTTACGAAATAAATTTTAAGCCAGTTAAACAGGTCGCATTTCTGTAGTGCGTGACACAAGAGAAATATATTCGGTTTCTAGTTTATTTTTAAATAGTAGTTTTTATGTAAAAGTAAAAAAATAGGTTTGTTTTAAAGTAACTGTTTTGTATAAAGTGTTTGTTAGTTGTGGGGCTTAGTCAAAGAATGAAACAATGAGATTGTAGTTAGAGAAGATGTACATTTCTATAATGTCGTTTATGCACATTTTAAATTCAAATTATTCTGCAGTAAATCATATTTTGTCGTAGTAAAATGGATTTTTTTAAAATATCTAGTTGCAAAGGCATTTTTTTTTGTTTCTTTTGCAACCAGATACTTGAAAAAAGAATTATTTTTCTTCTAATTTTTTTTTAAATAAATTAATTGAAAATATTTTTACTCAATTGTACTCCTATTGTATAAAGTATTGTGGGGGCTTGTTTAAAGAATGAAGCAAAAAGATTTGCAGTTAGATTAGAAGTCAAAGGAATATTTATGACTTTCTTTAAGTGAATTTTAAATTTAAATGCATTTGAAGAACGTATTTTGTGTCCCAGTTAAACGGATTATAAAATTAAAGAAATAACTGAATTGTTGAAGTCAATTATAACTTTTAATAATTCATTAAAAACAATTTCTTTAAAAATAAAAAAATGTCATGGTATTTACACTAGTTGCATTAAGTCTTTGTGTAATGTGTTCTTTTACAACATTTTTATTCTCCGTATAACATAAAATAAAAACAGGCGTAACCGTAATAATTAATGAAAAAAAAAATCAATGTAGACAAAAAATATTTTTACACAATTTACGTTAGGTCTTTTTGTGTATTTAGAGTAGTTTTTAATTTAAATTTGAAATAACGCATTTTACTCGGATGCAGTTTAAATTTGCTATTTTATTGTTATTTTATATCTAAGTAATACATAAATTTGTAAGCTACACACCTTTTCGCTATTTATTTTAATTTTCTTTAAAATATATACTTCTCCTTTCATTTGATATCTAGAACAATGAAATACGCAATAACGCATTTAATGTGCCTTTGACGGGTTATTTAGACACAAATAAATGTTTTGAGGTTGCATAGCTGACTTTAATTACAACCTCACCCAAAGAATACATTTTCATTAGTATGTTTCCGCATTTATTGGAAACTCGAATTAGGTGTTGGTTTGAACTCGAAATAATGTTTGTAGTTAATTATTTTATAAGATGAATTGTAAATTAAAGGTTCGCAATTTACCTTTGAGTGCGCAATTATTTACTGTATGATTTCTGCGTAAAAACATTTAACTTTAAGTAAATCATAAATACACGATGTCCGTAAAATAATGTCCTAGTTTCAAATTCTAATAGTATCAGCTGTAATTGTTCGGCAGTTGTGGTTGAAGGTGATGAATAAAGAATAACTCCAACAGTTTCGGATATGCCCATGTACTTGTACAGCTAGATCATTTTCACAGTTGCACAGGCTGTTGCTTTCATTACTTCGAACTTGCTACAGACAGTTTGGGAAGAATTGCATTATCGTTTGGTTGTGTGCCGTATCACTAAAGGTGCACATATTTAGCACTTATAGGAAAAACTAGGCGAGTTTTCCTTCAGTTTCATGTATGATTTGTTGTATTTTGTATAAAATAAATCCCTGTAAAATATCATTAAAACTTGGACATTGTTTTACGGACAACCTGTATATACTTCTCCTTTCATTTGATATCTATAACAATGAAATATGCAATAACGCATTTAATGTGTCTTAGGCGGGTTATTTAGACACAAATAAAGGTTTTGAGGTTGCATAGCTGACTTTAATTACTACCTCATCCAAAGAATACATTTTCATTAGTACGTTTCCGCATTTATTGGAAACTCTAATTAGGTGATGGTTTGAACTCGCAATAATGTTGATAGTTAATTATTTTATTAAAAGACTTGTAAAATAAAGGAACGCATTTTACCTTTGATAGCTCAATACATTATTGCTGTATGGTTTCTGCGTAAAAACGCTTTCATTGAAAAGTTGAAGTACAACATAAATATGATAAGATGGGCTTTATTGTTCTTTAATCTAAGCATATATAGACAGATGAAGAGTACAGGGGAAAACCGCTTGATTTGGTAGAAGGCCTCTTTGGCGAAGATAGCGAGAAATCGTCTAAACTGGTGTAATGAAACCGGTTACTCACTTTGCTTTTCTTTCGCGGCACAATGATTCACGCTAGAGATCAGTGGACGCGAGTCACACGTTTGTACCACGAATGAAGAACCGAAAGAAAAACCGGTTTTCTGTCGCCAATGGCCACCGAAGAGACACAATTAAGGGAAGAGTCCTAATCAATCAAGTGGTACCCCCCCTGTATTCTTCACGTATATTTAGGCTTGTGTGCTTGGTCAGAGACCCGCTTATAAACCATCGTCAAGTAAGACAGACACACAACACACACACATATAGCAGCAGACTCGCTCTCAATAGAGGGCAGAACTACCTCTCGTAAGTGGATCCATCCAATTTTTTTTGTGACAGAGGCCAACTAGAGGATCCCTAGAATTGACTTGTTACCCCCAGATGTATTGATTTGGTATGGAAACTTGGAGAACTTTGTGACCACGACGGAATTTAACGTGCACAAGTCATCATTATCGTACACGGGGGTCTTTGGCGGCTAGGGCTCGAACTCCCAACCTTAGGGATACATCTGATAAATCCTACATAGCATCTGCTGATACAAAGCATCTGATAAATCCTTTTAAAATCACCACTGATTCCATAAAAGTCAATAAAACAGTCTAAATTCCACCACTCAATAAAACCACTCAATTCGCAAATTCGACCCTAAAATATCTACAAGATCTCTGTCCGTGCCTGCGATACATTACTCTTTCCACTAAGCAATGTCGTGCGTAATGTGATACAAAACCAGGAATGCCGTGCAAAGCTCTCCACATTAAGTATCCAGCTTCTAATTATTGCATAGAATTCTTGCAGTTATTCAAAATTCTCCCTTATATGATTAAACAGAAATTAGTCGAAGTTAGTAATATAGGAGATAATTTGGAAAAAATATTAAGGTGTTCAAATGATGAGTTTTATTACAGATTCTTATGATAAATTCAAATGTGAACATAAAGTATATGCAAGACAATCCTTCTAATAAGCACTTAAATGGTTTTTATGCATTTTTCTTATCTATGTTTTAACATGTAAAGCAATCTGCTCAATGGCTGATATTTTTAATGTGTCCGCTTCGTAAGCCCAAGATCGCGGGTTCGAGCCCCGACAGAGTCGTTGGATTTTATGGATGGGAAAATCTAGGGTACGCAGTCATATGAATATGTGGCATGTAAAAGAATCCTGGAGGGCCCATTTGGCTTGGGTTCTTTGGCAAAATTGAATCTCGGCGTAGTTTAACATCCACAGAGAACTCAGATTAGTTGTAACCTGTGCGTCAAAATCAAAATTAATAGCAAAAACCGCCAAGATTGTGACACAAAAAATGCCTCTCAGTTTTGGGGAACATGACGGATCTGCAAATGCCTGACCGCCAATTATGCAGCCCCATTTGATAATAAAAAATGTAAAGCGAACACGTTTCATTGAAAACGTAGTTACATCTTTTTAAATCGTCGACAAAAGTCAATAGAACATCACTAAAAACCAAACCGAATTCCATCACTCAATAAAACCACTCAATTCACAAATTCGACCCTAAAATATCTACAAGATCTCTGTCCGTGCCTGCGATACATTACTCTTTCCCCTAAGCAATGTCGTGCGTAATGTGATACAAAACCAGGAATGCCGTGCAAAGCTCTCCACATTAAGTATCCAGCTTAAATTACCACATTGCATGTTGGACCTCGGACGTGTAAGGTTTAATGCTATTCAATGAGGGTTTTTTTTAAGTTTCTGGGAAGATTTTATGTTTCTGTGGTGTAGTTTTATAGGTAGGGTTTTCTTCTGCGAAATGGGAACGTTTTTCCCTTTGAAGAAGGTGTTTTTGGTGGTTTGTTAATGATGTAAATGGCGTAATTTCAGGTTTTGTTTGAATTATCGTCGCACTAGAGCCACACGAGGGCTATTGGTGACGGGCGTCGTAATTTTAAACCTCAGTCAAGTGACGAGCCGACACCTGAAATAGGCATTCCAAACGTAACCGTTAAGGGCGACAACGTACGCAGCGTTAGGACTTGGAAGGATATTTAACGTGCACTCCCTTACACGGATTATTATTCGTCGGACATTTTTGACTGCACTGGATGTTTATAGGTCGGCAGTAGTTTTGGCAATGCCCTTAACCGAACCTAGAACCATTCGCATGTTAGGCGAGTACGTAACCAACTGGGCTCCCCACCCCACTGTAATTGTAGAAATTTTGATTTAAGATAAAAATTGAATGATAATTGTTTCAAAATTCCTTTTTTCAAAATACAAAAAAATCGTAAATGTTAAATTCAACTTTCAGAGAGTATTAAAATAAGAAAAATACACTTTTATTTAAGTTTCGATACCCTTGTTTTTGAAGTTTACTGTACTAAGAATATTAGGTAGCGAGAAAAAAAGAAAAAAATGCTTTTTAACTTTTAAATTGGACTGCATTTAAGCTGCTCCCATTTCTTTTAATATTTTTTTGTTGACAGGACGATATTGAAATAATATTGGAATGTGTATATTGAACTTCAACTAGAGTTAGGATGCGGGAGGAAATTATATTTTAAAGTGACGTCTTCGTAACCAAAAAACTTCTTATTTCACTTCTTTTTTTGACACATGAAATTTGACGTATTTAAACTTAATAAATAACTCCCTCGTGTGACGGCACCTTACTGCGACAATTTTAACATCATTTTGACAGCACTCATGACATTAGAAAAAAAGAAAATTTAAAAACTATTTTCGTATCCTTTTGTGTGGTTTATCAAAATAGCATATTACTATCATTAAATATGTAAGGCAGAAGAGTAGCCTGACCACATTTGCTTCAGTGATTAACTTTCTGACTGGGATGGGAAATCACCATTTAATTTTCTTAATTCATATTTGATTTGGGTTGTTTTTGTTCGAAAAAACTAACAAATTAAATGGATGCTACTAAACTATACTGCGAAATGCTGTACGTCTGAACACCCTACAGAAGAGATAATACAAGGTGTCCGTAAAAGAATGTCCGAGGTTTAAATTGTAATAGTATCAGCTGTAATCTTTCGATAGTTGTAGTTGAAAGTGACGAATAAAGAATAACTTCAGCAGTTTCAGATAAGCGCTTTTGATTGTACCGCTTTCTCGTTTTCACAGTTGCAGTGTCCTCTATTCTATTACCCCGGACATGCCGTAGACAGTGTAGGAAGAATTGAATTTTCGTTTGGATGTGTGCCGTATCACTAAAGGCACGCATATTGAGCACTTATGGAGAAAAACTAGGTTAGCTTTCCTTCAATTTTCATGTATGATTTGTTATATTTAGTATGAAATAAACTCCTATGTAATATACCATAAGCTCGGACATTTTTTTAATTTGTATAATGTATAGTTACAACACTTTCAAACAAAAAAATCCTATAAAAAATGTTTGTTAATGGTTATTTTTTCGCTAGTTGTGTTATAATAAATTTATGCATGTTGTGAAGGGTGTTGTTGAGAACGTGATGGATTATGGGAAGTGTAATTTATATAAGTGCAAGGAAATGTGTGTTTAGTTTGAATATTAGTTCAGTTTAAGATTTTGTATGTTGCGTTTGGGGCTGTTTTTTTTTTTTTTTTTTGAAAACTTAAGTCGGTCGATAAAGTATGTAACTATAATTTAATGATATTAGTAAAGCAGGAGTCTTTGACGGATACATAACGATCAAGAATCGAATTCCTGATTGCATGAAACTGAAATTTTATCGTCAAACCTTTCACCTTTGGTGAACTTTAATAATATGAATGAAAATTATAAATTAGTAATTTCAAAGAAATTATAAAATAAAACTTATGTTACTTATCACCAGTAATGTAGTCTTTAGAATAATATACAATCTTGCTTAGAATCAATTGGAAGCTAAGTTTATAACAGTTGTTATAAGAAAATGAAATCTTAACTTTTTTGTGATAAATATTTTTCGTTCACTGCATAAATAAGAAATATCTGAAAAATTAAACCCTGCATTATATCATTAAGTAAAGACTTTAAGCCACATGCATTTTTCATTTAATAAAGAATGCAATTCATTTAAGATCATTTATAAGCTATTTGAACATAAAATAATCACGGAATTAATTTAAAAATTTGCTGAACGTTTATCAGTGGTAAAGTTACGTTATTCATTAGCAGAGTCACAACGGAATCTAAATTATGATATATCTTAATATTAATACCAACATCATTACATACTAATAAGAATGCAATCAATTAAAAAAAAGGCTTAATTTACAATTCGATTTTATTACCCAAGCGTATCTCTCTGCTCCCAAAAACCACCGAATAATCGCCGAATAACTTTTTAGGGAGCCGCTCTTGAAAATGGAAGATGTGTCATAATTGCAAGAACTATCTTTCAAAATTCTGGAGGAAAACCTCATTATAGCTCTATTTACTTAACGATGAGAATACTTAAAGATGCATGTATCTTTTTTTACAGACAGACTGTTTAAATTATACAAGTTTGAGCTACCTTAATAACGAATATTAGTTATTTTTTGTGTTGAAGAAGCTTAAGACCTGAGCGATGTAGGTTTAGCTTAGTTTGAATTATCATCGCACAAGAGCTGCACGACGCAATGTAGGAGAACGTTGATCTATATTGAGCTGTAATGGCCTCCACTCCATTTGAGTAAATTAAGTGTTTGGTATAAATAAGTGAGGAATTAGTTAGTTTTAAAAATAGAGTTTTCAGAGATCGTGTTTTCGATGCAAAATGCGGCACTACAATCAAACAACGCTATTCGAAGAAGCGGGAGCTATAAATTGAGCGAGGGCCAAGAAAATGTGTTTAAATTCCTTGTTTCACGTCTTGCATGTCGACAGTTCCCCAGGAATTAAAATCAGGCCTCAAGTGGTTAATCGTGAAGTAGGATTGGAAAAGGAACTATTATGGCATTAACTCTACTAATCAATCAAATCCAGAAATGAAAGCAGAAATAAATCTACGTCACGTGGTACAAGTCAATACAATATTTTATAAAGCTAAGTTGCTTTTTGTGACGAATAAAATAACAACCCAGAGTACGCCACCGAAAAAAAAATTGCACTTGTGTGGTTAATAGAATCGAATTATAATACTACCTGATATTATATTTTACCTCCAAACTGCATGTATTTAATCATTTTCTGACTATAATAGTGGCATCAGCAAAAATATAATTTATTTTTAAATACCAAAATAAACAATTAACATTTTCCCGTAAACTAACGGCATAATACGGCAATTTTCTTTCCAAAGTAAATATAAAAACCAAAGCCAAATACTCAAATGTGTTTAAAAGTAATTACAACGTTCCGATGACAAATAGTCAAACCTTCTAAAAAAAATTCAATTGCAAAAAATAAACTTTTTTCATGTCAACAGAGACACTAGTTCTTTTTCGCATTTCATCAAGAGCTAGAACAAAAAAAAATCGAGCTTTTCCAAGCGTATCCAAGGTTAACAGCGTAGAAAAATCAAGAGTGAGAAAGTTTTCGGACAATTTAAATGGCTTTAGATATGCTCAATTAGCAGCGAGTATTAAAAAAATTAACATGATGTTTAATTAAAAGAAATTTGGGAAACGTTTATATATTTGCGCGGTAAGTGTACCTAATCACCCAACCGTTTATGTTTTTTGAGTTATTTTTTGTGTAGCAAAAAAATAGTTTGTATAAATCGTCTTCAATTGTTTTTAATAATGATGACATGAAAGGATGTTTTTCATAAATCGTTTTAATGAATTAATATACTCTTGTCAAGTATATTTTTGAAATAAGTGTCATTCTGATTATAAAGTAAGTTGTTAGCCTCTGAAAGAATTTTTATTAAGAAATGTAATGATTTCCTTAATGTTTATGATTAACTAGCGTTATTAATTGTTTGTAAATAGACAATTTCTGTATTGTAATAGTAATTAAACAACGCTTTATAACGGCAAAAATTAAAAAAAACATTTATATTTTCATTTCAATGGCATTTGTATAAATTTCATAAGTAACCTGTCGTAACTCAACGACGAGGGGAGGGAAATAGTCTCCAGGGAGCTTTTGCCATGACCGCCCGCCTGACTTTCGGACCCAGCATATTTAACGAGCACGTACTCCGCATATACACGATAAGCCACCCTGTAGTCTTCTAAGCCACACGTATGTCTAAGCCACACGGTAGCCACCCTGATAAGTCTTCAATGGTACCTTGTTTCAATCGCGGGACCTTCCGATCCGGAGATCGACATCCTATCCACAGCGCTCCCCACAGCCAAAGTAATAAGTCTTTTAGTGTACTTTCTTTTATGCAGATTACGGGGGAAAAAAACTTCATCGACTACGAATCTATCCGCATTGAGGTCTCCTAATCAAGAGGGGTGACAGTAAGCCTGCTTCTACCTTGGTTCTTCTTCCACAGATCAAGTTAAAGACTAGTGTCTGGCGTGAATCTTGATAATCGAGATAGTAAACACGTTGGCAGCGTGATAAACCAAGGCAAAACTTGTTTCGTCACAACGGTTTAGGCGATGACCCACTGTCTACAACAAGCAGACCTTCTGCAGACAGATTTCTATGCAATAAAAGGGTTCTTCCCCTGTACTCTTCATATGTTAAAGTTATTTATTGCATATAAACACTGTTCAAGTCGCTAGCTTGGGTACTTCCGTTCTTCTGCAAAGAGCAGAGGTATCCAACTACTCTATATAACAATTTATTCTACTTTTCACGTATCACTTTGTGTAGAAATACCATAAAAATTTGCAATTTTGGCAAAATTTCTTACTCTTACATAGATAAAATATCTTTTGCAATTTAAATAAATGCACTCGATTCGTCTCGAAAATTTATGAGGACTAATTGAGCTTCGTGTCATCAAAACCAAATCTACTCCTGGAAATTCAGTGTATGGAATTTTCTTTCGTCATTATAGGTATCGATCATTACTATCATCTGCGTTGTAACAAAGCCACTCTGGGTAAGAGAAATTTTTTCAAAAATGGTACGAGTCGCTGTTTACTCATTATAGGCCAGAGAAGCTTACATTACCGTCACGCGCTTCGTCCTACACTCTTAAAACGAAAGAGCGATTTTAACTCAGTCTGATTGATTTTCACTCCTAAAGTCTGGAAAATGCACTTCTCCTTTTGGAGTGGATCCTTTGTGTGTTAAACCTCCGACAGGATCACTCCAAACGAGTGATTTTAATTCAGTCTGAGATAATATTCACTCCTTTCCAGTGTCGAAAATACACTTCTCCAACTGGAGTGGAATTCACTCTCTTGTTTTAAGAGTGTATATGGAGTGTTGTCCCGAAAGAGAAAAAGGCTTGCTCGAAATCGACCATTTATTACTTTTTGGATTTGAACAGGCTTAGAGTGTTAAGCTGAATTTTAACATCAAACGGGACTGTTATTGGAAACGGGTCTTGTAATTTATTAATACAGTAAAGTGATGAGATCGACACCTGAAAAGGTAGCCAATGGAAGATTTTAATGGGGACACGATCTCTCTCTCTACAGAGGGTATTATTTGTCGGGCATTTCACGCTGCACGCAGGCAGTTTGTAGGTAGGCAATTATTTTGGAAAAGCCCGACCCCAAACCTGGGATGTTTCGCATGCAAGGCAAACACCTTTCCGACTAGGTTCCTCAAATATTAACCCGATACGGGTTGTTGTATATTCAGTAACACTTCACTGAAATGCCATATTCCATTTTTCTCAAATACATAGAAAACTATGTAATGCACACGAAAGCTATTCAATTTCGCTATGGTTAATAGTTATACCACTGTCCCCAAAAGCCATTAAATCATGCCAGCTTCCCTCCATGATAATAACTAACGGTGCCTCCTCTTTCATTGAAAATTTGGCGATGGACCAAACCATTTATGGGAATCTCTATTCCCCTTGTCTGCTTTTTTTTCTTTCTTTTTCTCCAGAATTTGCAGTTTGAAAGATAGTTCTTGCAATTATGGCACATTTTCCATTTTCAGGAGCGGCTTCCTGAAAAGTTATTCGGCGATTATACGGTGGTTTTTTGGAAGCAGAGAGATACGCTTGGGTAATAAAATGGAATTGTTAGGGCTTTAAAAAAAGTTTGTATTGGTATTAGTCTGAAATGATGTGAATATTAATATTAAAAGGTATCGTAACCGATCTTCTGTTGTATAAGAACGTAATTTGATATTAGGGTTAATGATACTAACGTATATTAAAGAATAATAACGTTTAATTAATTGTTAAATTTAATACCGTGACTTTTTTTTAAGGTTCAAATAGCCCTAACTTTATGTAATTATGCAGTCTATCTGAAGAAAAAAACCACGATACATGTAGCTTTAAGTAAACATAGCTATAATGTGTTTTGTTTTCCTCCAGAATTTGCAGTTTGAAAGATAGTTCTAGCAATTATGGCACATTTTCCCTTTTCAAGAGCGGCCTCCTGAAAAGTTATTCTGTGGTTTTGGTGAACAGAGCGATATGCTTGGGTAATAAAAACGAATTGTAAAAGCTTTAAAAAAAGGGTATCATTGATCTTGGTATTTATTGATGTTGGTATTAATATCAAAAGGTATCGTAAGTTCGATTGTGTTGTATAAGAACGTAATTCTTCCTTGGGGTAGCCCCTTTTCTTAACGGACAATTATTTCCTGATCCCAGTTCCATGTTATACATTCCCTATGATCTATACCTTGTCTAGACAGAATGCAACTTTCTTCCCCCATCCCTTCGATGGGTTTTCTAGGAAACGGGTTAGCATCGCTTTTCTAAACCTCACGCGTTTGAGGTTTTGCTGTGGGGTTAACAATCCGTACAGTTGAAACCTAAATAGGGAGGGGACAGAAAACACGCTCACGCCATTTCGAAGAAAACCAAGTTAATAGATGAGAAAAGAAAGTCTTTTCGAAGCTCGCATTCTGGCTAGACAAGGTATAGTTCAACTGGATCAAGTCCAGGAGATCGTACAACTCCAGAAGTAAATAACCTGGATATGATTATAAACCAAGTCAGCCTTATTCAACCACATACAAACAAGAGGGTGGCTAGGGGAAGGCAAGGCCAATCTACATTTTGTACACAAAGAAAATGCCTTGCAACTCTGTACAAAGAAATATTTTATGCTGTCACTAATAAATTTATTAACAGTTGTCTTTCCTAGTTCCATTCTTCTGTTTATTGAAATACAATATTATACCTTTTTCAACCACATTTTGCAATGAAACCACCTTTTGAAAACTTCCGACTTGAAAGTCCTTTTAACAAAACTGCAAAATTCCCTCACTTATTCATTCCACAAACTTCATTTATTCAAATCGAAGAGGAAGCCATTCTTAAAACGCTTCCCGTCCGTCCCACAGTTTCCAAAATTGAGATTTTACTGGACCGGTTCCCTAGGGGTAGGCCCCTCTTTAGCCCCCCTCCTCAGGCACGAGTATCGATTTGTGCCAAAAGGGCGGGAAATGAGCCTCATTCTTTTTTCATTCCTGCCCCGTAAGTAGGTCGCGAACGGGGGTTCTGCTACGTAGCGGAAGGGATACTCTTCGATCTTGTCTGAATTTTTAGAAAATCAAACTATCCTTAAGTCAGTTTGTTTTGTGAGGATCAATGTCTTATCTTTGTCTAGAGTATTATTACTTTGGTAGAGTTTATATCAGGCTAAATGATATAACTACGAATGAGCAAAAACACAAATTTAAAAAAATTGACACTGTTAAGCCCACCGTTTTCAATTACCGAAAATACCTAGATTTCCCCATTTTTGGTTTTGTCGTTTGATCGACGTACAAGCAAAAAAAACGAGGTTTCAATTGCAAAAATTTGAATTCTGCGCCAAACTCTCCAAAATTTGGTATCCTGCTTCAACCTGCAACGAAGCCATTTATGTGCGGTCTTTCGCCAGTTTTGCTAATACTCTTTAAACGCATATAAGTTAGGTTCTCAAACGTATACGTTATATATCTTAAACGTATACTTCTATACGAGTCAATTTGGTCTTTTTGTATCAAAAGTTAAATTAAACCAAAAAGTTAATTTAAAATCAAATTCTGCTGTTAAATTCAACAATGCCCCAAACTCCAGGAGTATTTTTCCTGGACTCTTCACATCTTATTTACTACGCCCGAAAAGCCAAGGCAAAAGGGAATAGTCGTCAGAACACCGTGTATTTGTTGCCTAGTGTCGTGTAAAAAAAAATGTCTAATGTCCAGAAAGTTCTATACACATATCAGATGCTGTTGACATATTGACCGTATCGTTACGATAAAAGTGTCGTAGCACTTCCCCCATAGTATGGACATACTACACTCTTAAAACAAAAGAGTCAATTCCACTCCAGTTGGAGAAGTGCATTTTCGACACTGGAAAGAGGTGAATATTATCTCAGACTGAGTTAAAATAGCTCTTTCGTTTTAAGAGTGTAGGGATTTATTGAGTGGTAATGGGAATGTTTCAAATGACGTAATGCTCTTGTTTTCATTTTTATGTGTCCTGCGATTTCATTGGTTGTTTCAGCTTCACTCTCAATATGACTGGTATAGGTGAAAAGAAAGATGCCTTTCTTATGGAAGTTTTCTTTAACGAATGATTTGAACAAAACCAACAGTACATCCAGAAGTTGGCATCTTAAAGAAGTTGGCATCTTTTAAAACCGCACGATCGTGATAGCTCTGTTTTAAAGGATTATAGCAAATAGTAACGAAATTAAATAAATGTTCTTAAACAACACGAACTTTATTCATTATAAAACCACCATAATTTAAAATCACTTTTTAAATGCTTCATATCCAACCAGAATTCGTTCTTCGGATTAAATTAAATAATTACTCAGCAACAGTTTCCATAACAACAATTATCTCAACAAAAACTAATTAAAAAACAATATTTTCATTACTCAACCCGTTCAGAAAAAAAAACATGACTCATCGAACCCTATCAGCTAAAACCATCTCTTGATACCACAATACCCAGCACAGGTAACGCCCTGTATGCTGACTAAGTCACGTGAGTCATGTAATTCGCACATGACTTAGCACAAGGGCTTTTTCTTAGGCGTACCTGTCAAAGGGGTACACGTCACATGTGACGTGTCACAGTACAGCTCGTGCGTACTGTGACGCATGGATTGTTTTTATGGGGTAAAATTAATGGATTGGTTTTGTAGATAAAATGTGGGATAATTTTTTAATGAAGTGCTGGATGTGACTTGATTAGAATTTAGTGATTCATTTTTGATTTGTTACTTTGATTTGATTTTGTCAATTGTATAGTTATTAATGTTTTCTAGATTACACGATTGATGTTTTTTTTTTCTTTGGTAATGCTTAAAGGGGAAAAAAGAGGATGTTGAGAATAAAGGGGAAAAAAGATAATGTTCTCTGTTACTACAGCAGAAAAAATATTTTTTTAAGTAAAATAACTTCGGCTGTATAAATAGTTAACAACCAGTTTAATTTATATGGTAAATACATGAAATTCAAACGTCCCTGTAATACCAGTTTTTGAGTTGGCTCAAATACATATATTTTTTAAATCCGTATAAATTTCAGAACGTGAAATTATAAGAACGTCTAAGCTTGCAAATGTATTATAGAAAAATATGTAAAAATTTGCAATGCAGTCGCGGAGTTAATTAATTTAAAAACAACAACTTCACAATAGTTTGTAAGACATAAATATATAGTTTGAATACGCTCTCATTTCTCTAAGTTTTTTAAACTTTCCATGCCATATGCCAATAGGGTATCTCTTTTATAAAACTTTTGTGGTACACAATTGAAGAGTACACGGGAAGAACCACTTGATTTCGTGGAAGGCTTTAATTAATGGCCTCTTTGGGGATGATAGCGAAAAATCGCCAAAACTGGTGTAAAGAAAAAGGTTATTCGCTTTGTTTTTCTTTCACGGCAACCCTGATTCACGACAGAGATAAGTAGACACAAGTAACACGCTTGTACCGCAAATGAAGAACCAAATGAAAAATTGGTTTCCGGTAGCCAATGTCCGCCAAGCAGACACATAAGGTAAGACTCCTAGAAAATCAAGTGGTTCTTCCCGTGTACTCTTCAATTAGTAGACATTTATATTTAGGCTTTTAGTAAATTTGGTTTAAAAGATTCCTAAGAATTACATATTAAAAATTACCTGCTACATGTAAGGTTAACTGTCAAAGATTTACTATGTAAGGTGTGGCATGTCACAGTATAGCTCGTGCGTAATGTGACGCATGGTTACATTTTTGTAAAATTAAAAAGTAATATTGCTTTTTTTTGCAAAAAAAAAATCTTTGTAGAGAGAGGGTTTGCCGTGCGGTAATTTTGAATGTTGGGGTGGATTTGAGTTGATTATATGTACGTGGGTTTTCTTTGTTTTATTCTGATTAAAGATATATCATTTATGGTATGAATTATTTATTATGAATGTTTCATTTTTATGGAAGAAATTTCCGATCTATAGATAAGTGTATTTTTTTATGTGAGATCTTGTTATAAATGATACTTTTGAAATCCACAACCTCATAGAAATTCATGCTAAAATAAATTGGAGTTAATAATTAATAAATATTCTGTTAACGTTTAGTATATTTGAAACAAATAACTTTCGCGAATATATTTAATGTTGCGTTTAAGGTTTCGAAGCAAATTTCAATGGTTTTGAATTGAAAAAACTAAGTCAGTTTTTTATGCATTTTAGAAAATATATTTTGAATTTTTAATTCGATAAATGTTATCTATGACACTTACGAAAACAATCTTATAAAGAGAATAAAATACACGTACAAAAACTGTCGACCAACAACAGGCCAGACACCCTGCAAGGTTAGTCCAATATATATGTAATTCCTTACCAGTTTCCAATAGCTATCGAGGTTATTCTTAAAATCTTCCACTCTCTTCTAATACACATCGTATTCTGGCAAAGCAATCCACTCATTGACGACTCTATTGTAAATTAAAGTTTTCTTGCATCCAGTATACAGTTTGTCCTTCTATTGTGAAAATAATGTTTTCTTACCTCCAGTATACAGTTTGTTCATCTATTGTAAAAATAGTGTTTTCGTATCTCCAGTATACAGTTTGTCCATCTATTGTAAAAATAGTGTTTTCGTATCTCCAGTATACAGTTTGTCCATCTATTGTAAAAATAGTGTTTTCGTATCTCCAGTATACAGTTTGTCCATCTATTGTAAAAATAGTGTTTTCGTATCTCCAGTATACAGTTTGTCCTTCTATTATAAAAATATAATAATGTTTCCTTGCCTCCAGTATACAGTTTGTCCTTCTATTGTAAAAATATTGTTTTCTTACCTCCAATATACAGTTTGTACGTACTTCATGATCAAGTAAGATTAAAATTTTTAAAACAGTTTCTAGCTCATTTTTTTTGGCAACTGAACCTATCCAGTACGGCATATTTCAGTGTTTATATTAGCTTTCCTAAACTGCATCAAAAATATCCTTGTTAAAAGCTCACTTTGTTTTGCCTCTCTCTCCTATTTACATAAGAGTAACACTTTCACAGCTCCCCGAAATTCGAAGCAAAACATATTCCACAAAATCGCACATGAAATTCCAAAGTTTGGTGAAACTGTTTTGTATTAAATATTCCAATTTTGAATCGACGCCATTCTGTGTCATTTTCGTTGTAGCGAAGGAACCTGATATAGTAGAGAAAACATGGCTGAAGAATAATATTTCTGTAAAGGAAAAGTTTTAGACTTCTTTCCATGAATTTTGTAAATGGAAACTCCTCAAATAATGGCGCAGGTCGTTTCTCGAGATCATGGTCGTTTCTTTTTGAGATCAATGGAATTCGAACAGAAATAGTTTTTAACACTGGTTTGATACAATTCTAAGGGGGAAATGTTTACAATTTTACTAATGTTCTTGTCTAGCATGAGCTTGATAAGCGATAATGCTATCGCTGAGATAAATCATATATTAGCATTCTTAACCCTCTAATGCATACTGTTACCGTTTGGTAACAAGTTACATAATCCACTTTATTCTATTAAAGTAGACCTCAATCTTGACAAATTTGTGTTTTTTTCATCTATTACATTCCATTCTGAAGTTTTAGTTAATAATAAAACTCATAAATGACAGTAGTAAAAGTGTATTCAAAATTAAAGAAGGAGGTTATTAACTGTTGTGAAATTACGTTTTCTGGCGTAAGTCAAAGTATAATAATTTTAGTACTAAATACAAATAAATTGTTTTGAAAAAATATATATAGTTAAAAAGGGTTATTTTAAAATATATTTAGTAGTTTTCTAGTCATTATTATCAAAATTGGAATTTTTTAGTTGGTTTTTGTCACATGGAAATTTTTTTTTAAATTGAAATTATTTAAAACCTAATGCAGTTAAATTTTTTTCAGTATTTTTCCCATAATGTATGAGCATTGAAGATACATATATATTTTTTTGGGATGAAAATAAAAATTCATGCATTAGAGGGTTAAATAACCACGCCATTAGAGGCTGATGTAGTACTTCAAGTAATGAAGATTTTCCAAATGTTCTAGCTAATTAAGGGGTCTAAGGAGTCTTAAAAATGTGCAAAGAAGATACTACAAAGCAAAGTTTGATCTTTCATGTCATTTTTGAACTACTGAATGTATAAGTATAATTTTTTTATATGTAATTCTACAAGATTTATTTATTATAAAACAAGTTTTAAAATTTATGAAACTTTATCCAAAACTAAAATAAATGATATTAAACATGAAGGTACCTAAACACACTGATTAGGCTTGCGCGGCAAATTGTGAGGTCAAAATTGAAAAAATGAATAAGAACAGGACTTTATATTGTACAAATATGTACAGACTAGGACTTATACCTAAATTCTCAGCTCAATTTCAATTACAAATTATTTTTTTAAAAATTTAAAATCAAAATTTTTAATTTTTTAATAAATTTTTTAGAAAAAAGTTCTTAAAATAATTTCTAATTAAAATTGAGCTGAGAATTTAGGTATAAGTCCTAGTCTGTACATATTTGTACAATATAAAGTCCTGTTCTTATTCATTTTTTCAATTTTGACCTCCCAATTTGCCGCGCAAGCCTAATCAGTGTGTTTAGGTACCTTCATGTTTAATATCATTTATTTTAGTTTTGGATAAAGTTTCATAAATTTTAAAACTTGTTTTATAATAAATAAATCTTGTAGAATTACATATAAAAAAATTATACTCATTTATTGAGTAGTTAAAAAATTACAAGAGAGATCAAACTATGCTATGTAGTATCTTCTTTGCACCTTTTTAAGACTCCTGTGACCCCTTAAGCCAAATTGTTGATACAAATATTTCATTTTAAAAAGCATGCTCGCATTTTAAAAGTGCACGGTATACAAAATGAATGTTCCGTATAAATTAGTATATGTCAAAGTTTAAAACTTTAAACTCCTTTGAATCATCAAGCTATTTTTTGGAGATTTTAAATTGAAAAAACTTTTGCACAGAAAAAATTGAAAAAAATCTTAGACGTTCTCTTGTTTACGTTTTGGATGTCCCAAATGTTGTTCGCCGAGCGAACGCTAGTACCGTCTGATTAGGACTTTGACTTTGCTCCGTTAGAAGTGAAGCATGCTTCCAAAATTGCATTTATTTTTGGATGCAGTTTTTTTTAAACTGTAAGTTTTATCTATTAAACTATTCAGGTTCTTAAAGCGAGACGGTTTGAAACAGAAGAAGTCATAAAAAAGGCCCCAAAAATATGGATTTTTTTTTGCCGACTATTATATTTAAATATTAAAATCGATTTTAACAAAATTTATCACATAGAACTATGTCATATTAGTACTGAAAGCTGTTGGCAGGTAACGCCACAAATTGATATATTCAAAGGAAAGCATATGCAGGATGTTTCGGGAAATAAGTAAATGGAAAATATATACAAATGTTTGGTGAAGTTAGAGGAAAGGCCTGCGTATTTGGTTTTGGTAAAGTATAGTTTATTTATGTATTTTCTACGAACAATACCGTTTGTATTAGGCTAGAGATGTGGGTGGGGAGCCCAGTTGGTTCGGCACTCGCCTAGCATGTGAATGGTCCCAGGTTCGGGTACGGGCATCGCCAAAATAACTGCCGACTTATAAACGGTCCGTGCAGCCAAAAATTAAAATAAACTAAACTGTGAAATAATAATATAACTCGCTATTAACAAAGCAAAGAAACTAAGGTATTCTTGGTATGGAATTAGTAGTTGGTAAACATGTACATTTTTAAACTTTACTATAAATGTATGCCAGTATCAAAAATGAATACATTTGCTTTCTCTCAAATCTATGTATTCCCATAACTAGTTTTCCCATTATAAACTGGCCACCTGAACATAAGCCTTGCACATATCCTATGTTTGTAATATCAGTATATCTGAAATTTGAATGTATATGTTCAGACACAACCTTGATCTATATAATACATATGTATACAAGGGGGATTGTATCTATTGAGTATTGAAGGAATAGTCCTGATTTGCCGGCATTGGTACATGTGAAACTGTTCAAAAGACCTCCGTAAATTTACGGGAGCGATTGAGAGAGTGTAATCAGCTAACCTTTGTTGATCATAAAAGGGACAAGGCTTTGGTATCCTGATTAGCGTAAAGCCTTTTGACTATGAGATCTTTGTATTGAATGTAGTTTTCAAATTAATGCCCTGCGATCAAAAGCTAGTACAGTGGCCGCCGCTTTTTGGAATCACTGGCTAATTGAATCAGCCGCTTAATTGGAATAAATTTCGTAGAACAGAACGGAATCACTTTTTACATTGAAAATCCGCCGCTTATCGGAATCAAATCACCATTTTACCGCCGTTTTAAAGACTCAAAAAATTCTATAAAAGTTCCTTTTTTCTACGATTCGTGGTATTTTTTTTTACCCCAAATGACCTCTAACTATAAATGCGAACCAAAGAGGAGCCGACGAATCCATGTTTAAAAAAAGGTAAATCGCAGAAATTGTATTATTAAGGCAAGGAGGGAGAGAGAGAGAACTATAGTGGGGGGGAGGGGGCAGAGGGGAAGGAATTTGTAATTGACACGTGTGCATGAAGATGTAGACAGTAGACTCATTTTGATTTTTGATCGATTAAATTAAGTACGTGTTTTTCGAAGTGTTGTCGCGATGTTTAAGCGGAAAGATTTTAGCTTAGTCAAAAAATATTAACTCCTAAAAAATATTTATAATCTGGAAAAATGCAGCCAAAGAGAAACTGCAATAAATTAGGACTTTCTCAAGCAACTTTATGTAGGATTTTGACGAGAAGAAATGAAATTATAGAAAGTTGCGAAACAGAGCCCAACATAAATCGGAAATGTCAGCGAGTTGGCAAAGCAGAAGACGTAGAAAACGCTTTATTAGAATGGTTTAAGGCTGCGAGGAGTAAAAATATGCCGGGCTCTTCAAATATTAAGAACTTTAGTGCAACGGGGTGTTATGTGTGATGATTATAATTCCTCTTATGACATTGAAAGGAAGGTAAATGAACTTATCAGTTATACGACAACGCAGGCGAAAAAAACGAAGTATTCATTCAAGTAAGCAAAATTTAACTAAATTTTAGTACTATAGTAAACATTGTTTTTTATGCTTTTAAATTTTGTTTTAAAATTATACATAATATCGTTCAAATTATTAAATTTTTGTAGGTATTCGTATATTACCTGTTAATTTGTATAACTCTGGATTTTATTAAACATAACATAACGTGTTTTTCTTAATACTATGTAGTACTAGTATTACTCAGTAACAAGTATTAAAAAAAATCATATTATATCTCATGATGACAACTTTTTCATTATAATTTCATGACTTTCGGTTAAATGGTTCAGCCGCTTTATTGGTTCAAAACGTACTGGGACGGATGTGATTCATTTAAGCGGCGGCTACTGTAGTTCTAAAATAGCTAAAATTATCTACTTTCATCAACTTAAATACTCACTGATTTTTTTATTAAAAAGAAAAACGAGTATATTTGTGACCTTAAGTGTTATCTATAAAAACTTCCACAATAGATACAACTTAGAAGGAATACCTAAATAGTGCCATTTAGTTGTAATTTAAAGTTTGAAAAGCTAAAATTACTATTTTTATTATTTTCTTTCTCAAATTAATAAATTCATATTTTTTAATTTTTTGCTAAATTTATTTGTAGTTCAAAGAATAATTATGCAAAGAATTCTTGGGTTTATCCTAGCCTCCCTACCGTCGGGTATTGGTGCGTTTTGTAACTTTAAAATGACGCGAACTTCAAAATTTTAAATAAATATAAAAATTGTACAAATATTAAGAAAAAGGCATTAACTATTTTTTTTTAAAACCAAATATTTTAAATACATATAATAATATCAAAACATAAAATTATCTATTGCATTAATAATACTCTAGTTTACATGCATCAAATAGCTCAATAATAATTCACGATGCATCGAAAGGCCACACATATTAGTGACTCAAAAGGGCGTAATAATTACAACGTGTTCACTATAATTACGCGTTCTTGAATCTCTACTGCCTCTTGAAATTCGAGAGGTTGGAAAGGCTGACCAATGATTTGAGGGTATGCTTCTAACTAATTAATTTTGAGGGATGGTCACTCCTATAATTCAATAGCTTTTAAGTTGCAATATCTGTCAAATTGTTGCTTTAAAATGTCTGATTTTTTATGAGCGTAAGACAGTTTATAAAATTTAAATGTTTGCAATCAGATCATTGGAGAAATTTTCTTCTTTAAATTAATTTTGTTGTTGGACTTATTTCTTTGCGTATTAAAAAAAATAAAATGATCAGAAAGTAGCTAGTAACAGCCCTAAGTTAAATTGGCTTGCGAATTATGTAAATTCCTCGAAATATCTAAACCAATTACTCCAAATTGTAAGGAGAGAGTGCATTAATTGGGTAATGAATTTCGAGTAATAGTGGTAATGGTAAGGTGGAATAATGAAATATAACTTATTAGGCAGCCGGGGTTTCTAGAAAGGCTGCCTAATTCGATATATTTCCTTAATGAGAAAATAACGTAGGTCTACACTCTCAAAAATGAATGCTCAAAAACGACGAAATTTTCCTTAATTTTGACGATTCCGTTTACTGGCAAATGCTCCGAGTTTTCGTTTCCTCAAAGTGAGGAAATTTGAATCGTCATTTTTATGAGGATTTGAATGTCGTCGAATCTAAAGAAATATTTCGTCATTTTTGAGCATGTGAGTACAACAATGAGATTCAGTTTCCTCAAAATCAAGACACAGAATCGTCAAATCACGATCGAAAAAGTGAGGATTCGCGTTTACTCAAAAGTCACGTGATATTTTGACGAAACAATCCTCAAAATGAGGCTTGAGGATTCATGAATCGTCAAAAATGAAAGTGTTATTTCTGAGAGTGTAGGGTCCTGGACTCTTGGACTAGTAGTATTGCAACATACTAAAAATTAAGCATCGAATATCTCTACCAAGTTCCAATTTACTCTGCTCTCTTAAATCCTACTCTACAACTGAGCTATTTTATCCCATCTATCCAGGAACGGAACCCTAATGCTTTCCACTACGTGAAAAACTAGCCAATTTCACTCTTATCCCAGAATAAAAAGAAGGCTTGTCCAGAGTAACTCAACAGAAACGGGTCTATTGGAGCTCTGGGAGTTCTATATTACTCTAGAGGGGATTGAGTGATTTTTTTCATCATTTTCCATGTTTCCAGGGCTAGTTATTGATTTTTAGGAATAAATTGTGGATTGGAGATACATGAAGGAAAAAGTTGATTCTTGGAGATTGGTTGATTCTGTTTAATGAAGTTTCCCCCCCTTTTTTTATAGGTTTTGATATTAATCCTTTGGGAGACGTTTAGAGTAAGTTAGAATTAATGGGCCATCATGTAAAGTTATACTTTTATTAGCCTTAATAACATAATTAAGTCGAACGGTATTTAAGTGTATAGTATATAGTACAGGTTACTGTAGTAATACAAAAAGTTTTACGTTTCCATAGGTATTAAAAAAATTAATTACTTTTAATCCGATTTTGCATTATATTTCGAACAAATCTATAAAAAACAATCATAAGCCAAATCCCGTATTTCTATTTTAACCTCCCACCTTCACCAGGCCAGGTACCTTTCTTTTCCGTCCGAACCCCACCTAACATTCATCAGTCCAACACCCATCCAAAACAACCCTCCAACACCCACTCCAGTACCGCCCCTCAGTACCATTAGTCCGGTCGCAACACTCCCCCCGCCACTTCAATTTCACCAACGCCATAAAAACTCTTTGCCCTAAAAGCCCTTTTCCACTAATTTCGATTATATAACTGGTTCTAGGACTGTGAGGCACCCTGTGGTCAGTGTCTTGATCTACGTATCGGAAGGCCCCGCGATCGAGTCCTGGTCGCTGAAAACTAACCGAGTATATGCGGAGTACGTGCTCGATAAATCTGTTGAGTCAGAAAGTCCTGTGGGCGATCATTGCGCAGTTTCCCACGAGTACAGGTTCCTGGAGACTATTTCCCTCCCCATCAGATACATGTCTAAACTGTGGAGGTGGCGCGTGATAGATTTAAGCGTCTGTCACGTATATGTGTGCATGTGAGTGTGTGCGTTGGGACTGTCTTACTTGACGAAGGTCTATAAGCGGCTCTCTGAGCAAGCACACAAGCCTGAAAATATATGTATTCCAACCAACCAACTGGTTCTAAAAAGTGGTGTTTGAACATAAATACGTCTGTCAGGAAGACTGTCTGAGTTAACTCTACGGAACAAACTACAAAAGTGACGGGGTTTAAATTTGTTACACAAGTTCTATATACCCGGTGGACGCCACAGTAGGCGTAAAGAAATCCTCTGATGAGCAAAGGGTACCGCCCATAGAAATTTTGAAATAATTTTTAGGGTATATCAAAGATAAAAACAATATTTTCCCATTAATTTATTGAATGCTAGCTGATAGTTGTGTGATGTCCCACGCCTCAATTTTGCATTACATATCAAACAAAAGAAAAACAATCATAAGCGAAATCCAATATTTCTATTCTAACCTCCTAACTTCAACAATTCCAAGTACCATTCTCTACTATCCAAGCCACACCTAACATTCATCAGTCCAACACCCATCCAAACCAACCCTCCAACACCCACTCGAGAACCGCCCATCAATTTCATTAGTCCGGCCGCAACACTCCCTACACCACTTCAATTTCACCAACGCCATAAAAGCACTTTGCTGCTTGATGACAACGCGGTGCAATTGCGCGACATTGTGTTGCTGCACCTAATCGAATTTAGTTTTTTAAATCAAAAAGCATTTTCACTTTAATTCTCTGTAGACATAAAACATGTTTCTGTTTTGAAGTGGCAGCAGAAATGGTGAATAAAATAAATGCTGTAATGATCGTTACTTGGTGAATCAATGTAAAGGGGGCATAATGAACCAATCGGATCACCAATCGAATGAAAAGCAGGAATGAAAGATGGAAGGAACTACGTCACCTGAAACAACCGATGCTTTAATTATCTAACTGGTTAACCCCACATAGACGGATGATCCCTTGAATCCTCATGCCCAATGCGACAGAAGTTGAGAATGACACCGTCTGATGAGGATTATAGGACAAGACATAATTTAATAATAATAAGCGGTAAAAAAACGTATTAGATTTTACTAAAATATTCTTTTACAGTAAATATCATGCAAATACATAACAAAAACATTCTAACAAAATCCCATTTCGTTATAACCTCCCAACTACACCAACTAAGGACCATCCTACAACAAGCACTGTCTGAACCACACCTAACATTCATCAGTCCAACACCCATCAGCACCAACCCTCCAACACCCACTCCAGAACCGCCCATCAATTTCATTAGTCCGGCCGCAACACTCCCTCCACCACTTCAATTTCGCCAACGCCATAAAAGCGCTTTGCCTGCTGACGACGCTGTGTAATTGCACGTCCTTTGCAAGCCACTACGTGCATTTGCACGCTAATTTGGGCGCTTTAAGCATTGTTTGGTAGATTGCATACGTGTTGAGTTCGTATGTTAGGCTTGATATGGGTAGGTGTCCTAGGTCGGGGTTTTGTAGTGTTGGTTCCGAATTAATTGGTGTTCATTTTGGTATCATATGTCAGTATAGAAACTAGTAGTGAGCCTTGCTAGCTTAAACAATACGTTTATAAAGGAATAAATGGATGCTTTTATTAAGGTGATGGCCGTCTATGCCATCCACTTCGGTCGCCGCAACTCCAAGTAATATAGAGAAATGTTATGAGCTAAAAAAATTCAGCGACATCGAACCTAGAAAATATAAAAAATCTAGTGAAAAAAATTAATTCGTAATAATAATAAATAATAATAATAATAATGTTCGTTATGACACACATCCTAACACATTTTCACCCAATTATAAGACTGAGATAAGTACAATCTAAAACATCTACTTACCTGGGAATGCCCGGGGCATAATTTTAATAAATGCATACCGTCTAGAGTTCCATACCAAAGGCCTATTTACCGGGGGTAAAATTAAGTTAACTTTCTCTTCATTTCTGAATTTTTGGGGAGGAGTGTAAATGTTCGGTACTTTTATGGTGACAGAAATAAAAAAAAGTCTATAGCAATTATAATAAAGGTAGGTTATAATTTTAATTTAACCCTTCCAGTTCCGAAGATGCCATTTGACATCATTTTTCTGATCATAATAAAAATAATAATGTTGCTGACATCTGTTGAGATTAATAAAAAATATGCGATTGTTTGAAGAATCGATTGATGTGATTTTTGATATCATAAATTTCTATAGACGATCAGAAAAAGATTTCTAAAATGATGATGTTAAGCCTTCATGTATCACTAATCCACAACTTATTCCTAAAAATCAATAACTAGCCCTTGAAACATGGAAAATGAAGTAAGTGGAAAGCTTTAGTTTTCCGTTCCTATATAGATGAGATGAAATAGCTCGGTTGTAGAGTAGGATTTAAGAGAAGGGTAAAGTGAAACCTGGTTGGGGATATTTGATGCTTAATTGTAAGTTCTCGTATAGGCATGACAGCCCATAGTAGGCGCGTTTACATGAGCCATGAAATGCCAAACCCTCCATTAGGGGAAAAACGAGCATGCGAGCAGGATTTCTAAACCAAATCATAATCTACGGCCGAATCCATGGAATAAAACATTAAACCCTCCTTCGTTGGAGGCGTTTGCGAAACCCCCATATGAACCCTTCAATTCCGGTTCTACCTGGGCGAAAATCCCCTAGAGGGAAAAATTGCGGAGTTTCCTCTTCATTCCTTGGATTCTAAGGCTCATGTAAACGCGCCTTATAAGTTAAGGAGGAGGACTGTAGTCTAAAGACATGTCCGACAAATTTTATTGGTTGAATTTTCAAAAATTTTTGCGTTGATTTCATTATGTAATTTATTTAGTTCATTGTTGTGTATATGTCTCCAGGTCATAGATATTGACTGTATCAAATATATCCCTGAGTTATTTTCGTTTAAAATAAAAAAAAGCTCTTAATTGCCACAAAACGGGAGCTCTACTAGTTTATAATAACAATATGCGAAATAAAACTAAAGAACTTCAAAAAACACTAAAGCATTACCCATGAAAACAGAACACGCTAACAAATAAAAAATTAGGCTTATTAAGTTTTCGTTGAGAAAATGAACTAAGAATTCCAAGGAATTGCCTTAAAAATATTTCTTTCCAACAATTATGCTAATAGAAACACAATCCCTACAATTCTTTCTCTAAAGTTCTTTATTCTACTCTATAAGGTTAATTATACCTTTATATCTTCTTTAATTTCGTCAATCGCCTGAAAAGAATTCTTTATTTTCGGTTCCACATTAAATTCTATTTTGTTTATTAGAGCATTTGTTTGATTACATTTCGAAATTATAATATTCTTTTGTTGAATTATTTCTTTGTTTCGTCTGGAAGTACATGAAATTCTATTTTAATTTAGCGTAATTTATTAGTTTAGGTATATTTAAAATTAATGATTATTAAATTTAGAATTGTTACTTATTTTTTTCGTTTTTTTTTTCTCGCTGAGGCTCTTTTTCCCTTTAATCAGACAACAAGGTCGCTTGTATTGGCGATATATCGCTAATTCGTTCAAATTTTAACTTTTAAAAAAATTCTTCAGTTCTTCTTTTTAGATTACTTTACTACTATGTATTTGTTTATCCTAGAATGAAAAAAAAAAAAAAAAACTTGAAATTGGTTCAAAATTTTTTGCCCTTTAATTTTTTTCCAATTTTCCAAGCCGCAAATAAGGACATGAAATATATACATAAATTAACGTTTTTTTTAATCAATTATTTTTTGTAAAAATCAAAACAACAACCAGTTAATATAACAACAGCCAACAACAGAAGTAAACTATTAAATTTGTTTACGAAATATTACTCTATTGTAACTAAGTAGATTTAGATATTAAACGAGCCCAAATACAATTTCTGAATTTCGAAATAAATTTTTAGCTTCAGGTTAAAACTTACGCGAAAAGTCTTTGACACTCATTAAAAGTAACTTTCAAAAATTAAGTAATCCTATTTTTATCTAAAAAAGGATACAAGAAACTTTGAAGATTGGGATTTGTTAAATTTACAATCTTAAAAGTTTCTTGTAAATCTAGTTTTTTTTTTCAGGAAACAAATTGGCAGAATCTGTACCTCCCACACAAGATTAAGACAATTAAATTGGATTTTACTTTTTCTCACACTTAAATATAACTGTCAGAAAAAATTACAAGTTAAAAAAAAAAGGTTCTTTTAAACCCTCAGAACTTTTCTTGAAATTTAGTTTTTTTTTTTTTTTTGCAATCGAAAGGTACTTTTTTTTTACTTTTCTTTTCGTTACTTTCTATTCAGATTTTGTGAATGTGATTTGCTGTTCTTCTATTTCGACTTAAGAGCCCTAATTTGCTTCAGGAAAGAGAAAGGAAAAGTTTTCCTTAGAAATACAATCGGTTGGTTTGAAATTGTTGTTTCTTGCATATAATTATGTTTGAAATGTGTTGAGAAATAGTCATAATAATAATATAGGTCATATTCATAGTAAAATTGCTATCCAACATTACGTTTTCGACTAAGGTATTAAAAGGTCCACTCTTACCTAAAATACAGGGTGTCCGTAAAAGAATGTCCGAATTTTAATGGTACATTACAAGAGTTTATTTTATACTAAATATATAAATTCATTTCACACTTTCTCTACAAATAATTGATCGCAAAATTGTGAAAAAATAATCCCGAAAATTTCAAGTAAGTTAGTTTTAAAACGAAAGAGGCCCATTGGGCTTAGTTGTAGGGCTTCGCATTGCCACGCCACAGGTCCGGGGATCGAATCCCGGATATGGCGAGGTTGACCCATCCCTTCTTCCCTTGGGTCGGTCGGTAAAATAAGTACCAAGCAGGCTTGGTAACTAAACACTGGGGTTTCCACGTGAGGCTGATCAAATTACCGGGCCGACCCCCTTTCCCCAGAGCCCAAGGTCACGAAAGCTGAAATGGACACGGCTGGATTTGGTCAGTAATGGGCTGTTGCTCCGAGGAGTTTAGTTTTAAAACAAATGCTTGAAAAACCCCGATTGAAATATGTGTAATATAATGATACTGTAATATAACAATTGTAATAAAATAATGCTTTTTTCCACAGTTTAAACTTTAGAGGACAGATTTTGAGAAGACCGATTAGTTTTTTGGATAAATTTAATCTTTAAAATAACAAATCAAACATGTGTGGGTGGGGGAGGGGGTCAAGCTTTTAAGAGTACCATAGAAACTATCCGTACACAACAATATTTTACATTAATAACATTCGTTGGGTGAATGTGGAACAATGTTTTGATAAAAAATGCTAGCTAAATTGTTGCCAAACCAAGTAATGATCTGAATTTAAAAAAAGCAGAGTAAAACTTTTTTTTTTCTTTTTGCTCTCGTATCGAAGGAAACGTAATAAAGAAGCACGAGGAATAATAAATATTTTAATTCCAGGAAAAGTAAATGAAATGACATTTTGAAATATTTTATTTATCAAATATTGGGCTTACTACTTGTAAGCATAGCATTTTGTAAATAATAAATCAGTTTATTTTCTATAATATTATTTGGAAACAAAAATGCACTAAAAGGTTTTGGATTTGCGCCTCGTAGTGACATCTTTTACCTAGTAACAACCTAAATTTATAGAAATGCAGAAAAAGTTTTATTTTTAAATTTTGTTATCACCCAAAAGCTAAGAAAAAAATCCACGTATTTTAATTTGTGTAGACAGGTACTTTGATATCTGCTATTTTTTTTACATAAGAAGGTGAAACTCTTCTTAGAAAGCCTTCAGGAAGACCAAGAGCAGATTTCGCTGCGTTTTCCCGATCGTAATATAGTTATTAACAAATACAATAGTATAAAACCGTAGTAATTTGAAAAAAATATCATAAGAAGAAATATGAAGAGCTTAGTGGAAGAACGTGCTAAGTGACATTTTTGAAAAAATTCAGATTTTTAGGCCAACTAACATGTTATTCCCTCCTTCAAGTATAAAAAGTGTCTCCTTTTTCATAAAATTTAAGTTCATTACGTCAATTTAATGCTCATTTTCTCATTTTTATCTTTTTGTCACTTAGCACGTTCTTCCACTAAGCTCTTCATATCACTTCTGAATATAATTATTAGTGGCTCAGTGGTAGTGCTTCGTATTGCCATGTACAGGTTCGGGGGTTCGAATCCAGGAAAGGGTGAAGTTGACTCCTCCTTTCATCCCGAAAGTAGACAGATAAAATGTGTACCAAGCATGCTTGGGAACAAAACACTAGGGGTCTCGCGTGAGGTTGACCGCATAACCGACAGATACTTAGCACCCCAGAACGCCACGAAAGCTAAAATATTCACAGCAGGTCTTGGCCCACTAATGGGCTGTTGTGCCGAGGAACTTAGCGGGAAAAAAACGGAGCTACGGATAAAAACTGTAGTAATTTGAAGGAGCATTTGAAGAAATATCGCATGTGGATATAAAATTTTATTTATTATAGTATTCTAGCATTTTTACGTTTTTTAACCCCTTAAGAAAAGCGCAAAATCCTACACGTATATCCTTAATCTAAACATACTTTTCATACAAACATATTCTAAAAAGTATGTTTTTCACGTTTTTTTTTTTTAAATTATGTTTGTAGCTACTTAGGGACACGTCTTAAACACAAAAAAATGCATTTTTTGTGTGCTATAAATGCAAAAAAAGAAGCCGTATCATCTTATCTATAGTTAACAGTTCATTTTAACATTGCTTTTAATGCAAAATGCCTTTAAAATTAACTAATAAAGAACTTTCTGAAACGTTTCAATTTTTTTTAATTTTTTTATTTAAGAACTCTAATATCGTATTGACCCTCTTTCAACTTCATTTTTTATTGTAATAACTAATACGGTAATTAAAGGCTGAAAACTGATATTTGGACCTTCTTCTATCGGACCACGTAAATTTCGGAACTAAACTTGTTAATTTTTCGTAGAGAGGTATTAAAAATGTCCCCAAGTGGGGACGCCAGGTCGCAAGAGGTCAAAGACTACCATTTCTTCTTCACCATTTCGATCTCTTCAATGTAAAGTCAGCTAATCCCATAATTATGAGATACTGAAGAAAACTTTTACAATGCCCCTATAAAATAAAAATGGTTGAAATGATTACCTATTGAAAAAATAAAATCTCCAATTCCCCTCTCTTTGGAACTCTACATTTATAGCTTTTATAAATCTTAATTCCAGAAAGAAAATCGTTATTTTGAGGTTTACACTTTCAAATAGTCACATAAGTTAAAAGTATTCTGAAAACGTTCATTTTCGTGAACTGGATATAGTTTTGTGTGTTTTTCTCTTATTAACTGTTCTTCAACCTAAAATGTTCATTAAATAGGTTAGTATATTTATTGTAGTATTGCATATTACATCGTTACTTAAGCTCCCACATATGCTATCTAATTGTTGTGAAAGGATCAGATTTTCCGTACGGTAACCCTTGGCGTGATTTTTCGGATTTGGCAACAAATATTTTTTTTGTGGCAACCGTCTGACTTCCACTGATGATTCGAATTCTTAGACTTCGCAACGATGACGTTTTCCGAACAGCCGGTGTTAAATGTCCGAACAGCCGGTAACTATGAAAAAACACGTTTATCGGCTCTCCCTCGTGTAGCTCTGATGAGGCGATAATTCAAAACTATCCTAACCCATCCTATCATTTCGGTTGCGTTTTCGGATGACTTTTGGTGTAATTTTGGAAAGTTCGCCAAGAGTTACCGTTCAGCAAATTTCTACCGTTTTGCAAAGTTATATAGGTGGGAACTTAAGTGGTGATATATATTACTTTTATAATAATAAGATATAAAGTTTTAGTTTTGAGACAAGTCATAACATTTAAATTTACATGATGCTTTGAGTTTTGGTTTGTGTCGTGTGGTAAATGTGGCTATTATTATTTAATAAACGATCATTTTTATTAATAACTACATGGTTATTGATGTTTATGATAAAAATTATTTGAAACATGAGTTTACATATTTTTTTTATCTAATGGAGCGACAACATTGGTGGACCATCCTTTACAGACTCGGCATAATCCCCAGAACTGAGGGCTGTTTTTTGTGGCACCATCTAGGTGACATCTCGCTACCCATTTTGACGCCCAGATTATAATGAATTTGATCTCTCTGTGGATGTTAAAGTATGCCAAGATTTAATTTTGCCGAGAGAACCCAAGTAAAATGGGCCCTCCATGGATCTATTACATGCAACATAATCATATGGAATGCGCGCCTAAGATTTTCCCATCCAAAAAATATGACTACTCAACTGGGGCTCGAACCCGCAAACTTGGGCTAACGAGTCTTGTTTTTATAATTGTCATTAACTGCTGAATGTCATTAACTGTTGAAAAATTACGTCTTTGGCAGTATTCAAAGTATAATAATACACTAAAGTGCAAAAAAATTCTTTTGAAAAAATTATTATAGTTCAAGCGGGTTATTTTAAAATACATTAAGTAGTTTTCTAATCATTTTATAAAAATTAGAGTTTTGAAGTTGGTTTTTGCCATGTGGTAAAAATTAAAAAAAAAAAGAAATTACTTAAATTCCAATTCTTTTAATTTTTTTCAGTATTTTGCCCATAATGTATGAGTACTAAAGATACAAATATATTTTTTTCCGTATGAAGAAAAAAAAATCATGCATTACAGGGTTAACACGGTCGCTGCGTCGCTTTTATTTCCGCTTAGTATGTGATAGGAATATCATTATCCATTTAAAAAATAAAATGGTTAAGAACAAGTAAAAATCAACGAATTTAACTTCAATAAAGAACTTTTCAATCCCATTCTTGCAATCTGACTATATCCTCTCGTGCATGCAAATCAGGATATATATTTAAGAAGCTAAAAACGGGATTCCACCGTCGTAATGGAAAAAGGTGGAAATATCGAACTGAATATTTTATGTTCTCAAAAGCAGGATCTTCGCCCAATCGCGAACCAATCTCAATCTTAGAATCGGGGGCTAAAAAAGAGGTTAGAATGGAATGAAGATGCTTTTTGGTCGGAAATTAATGTAAGAAAAGTGTTTTGAAAAGTGAAAAACGACGATTTCCGCTTGGATCGAATGCAAAATTGATTCATTAGGACCATAGATACAAGAGTAGCAGATATGCCCATTGATTGCGCAATCCCCATACAACGCAGTACAAATCCCGCGATTGTGTGATGAAGCCGCTTTCTCCGTTTTCGCAATGCATCATGGGATACTGGTTGTCAAAAAATGCTTTTGTGGAAGATTTGCATGCAATAAAAACTGCATTTTTAGAATGCTTCTTTTATGAATAAATACCTATCTACCAAAAATTATCAAAACATATCTAATGATAAACTTATGCAAGCAAAAACCGACAAAAAAATTTAACTTGTTAATATTTAATATATTTTTATTTGTTGATTTCTATCATGGTGCCATCTGGTGGCTTATGCCACGCCATGGGCGAGCGGGATGTTTTGGCTTGCGAACTGCCTTATGGGATACTGGTGGAAACGTGGCTTCACAATTTTCTCTAGGGGCATATCTGCTCCTCTTCCTATATATATTAGTCTAAGAGCTAGCAACCTTCTTGAGAGAGAATTTTAGGTGGGCCAGTTTTAAGATATGCTATCTCTCTCACTCTCCCGGACATCAAACGGGCTATCTGGCTGGCGGTAGTGGTTGCGTTCATCAGTGCGCATCCTACTAATACAAGTAAAAAATTGATTTTTCAAATCATTTTAGGACGTCTTATTTTTTTTATTGTTATTTTTAGCGAACTTTTTGCAACATAAATCTATTATTGCCAGACATTTTTATTGTTGTTTAAGCTGTGCCAGACGCTAATTTTGATTTTGAAAACTCAAGTGTTGCCCAAATTACCAGCTCAGGTGTGAATTCACCGATCATTGTAATTACGTCATCGTCATTCATTGTGCAATACCATGTGGCAATACTTGTAATGATCTGATAATTTCGGCTACACTTGAGCTTTTAAAATCAAAATTAGCGTCTGGCACAGCTTAAACAACAATAAAAATGTCTGGCAATAATAGATTTATTTTGCAAAAAGTTCACTAAAAATAATAATAAAAAAATAAAACGTCCTAAAATGATTTGAAAAATCAATTTTTTACTTGTATTAGTAGGATGCGCACTGAGGAACGCAACCACTACCGCCAGCCAGATAGCCCTTATGATGTCCGGGAGAGTGAGAGAGATAGCATATCCTAAAACTGGCCCACCTGAAATGCTTGTTTTTCCGACGTTGCTAGCTCTCGTACTATATATGAATAGAACAAAAGTAAACTAAAATATTTGATCCTTTTCCGAGCAACTTTCAGAAAGCATCACTTTTTACTCCAATCCCCTCCAACAAATCTAACCTTTTTAGATGCAATAATTCCGGTGATCCAATATTCGAGAATGAAAAATTCGAAATAGCTAAAAGCCTAACAATTTCCAATAGATAAATATTCCATAATTTTGTTGGGAGTTTGAAATCCCTTGGACTTTTTGACTCTCGTCTGTTTATTATTGACTCTGGAAAAGTGTTATACTTTTAGCGACCTTTCTGGGATTTGAGATATTTGAAAGAAGTGACGAGGATTTTGAATGGTGACGCCAGCTGGGTGTGATATTTTGATGTTATGACTTATCCGGAAAAGTTTTTTAGAATTTGAAAAGTAAGATCTCAATATTGAATATTGTAAATGGAGGAATGTTCCGAAAATGTATGAAATAATTACTTTGGCATTTTGAGTTGTAAATGATTAAAACAGGAGTTATTAAACCAAACTAATATATTTATTAAAAACCCAAAAGGAGTCAAGTCAACAGCTAGATACTCGTGTAAAAGAAAAAACGTAGTATTATGTTAATTTTTGCACTTTAGGTTTTAGTGCAAAAAAATTAGGACCATCACGACTTTTATTTTAAGTTAAATACTTATGATTTAAAAAATATATAAATCGCGTATGCTTTCTTGTTTTACAGAACAGCCAATAATTCCATACCGAATTTATAAAAAATCCTTTTGTTTTTAAAACACCGTTTAAAGAAACTCAGAAGTCTAACGCATAAGAAATTCCAAGAACTAATACTAGACTCTGTACCTTCTTCCGATTGTCATGATACTTTTATTAGTAAAAGGCAGTGAGCATGGTTCCTGTTTTTTGTGGCATCAATTTGGCAAAAATGAAAATAAAGTCTTGGATTGGTTGAATAATATAGTTGGCGGATCTTCCATGTCATACCACCAATCACCAAAAACCACTATGACATCAAGGAATGAAAACATGAATGGATTTACGTCACATGAAACTAGCGAATACAAGTTTCAAGAGAGTAAAAAGAATATTCATTATTCGTGTGATGTATGCTCTGCTTGTTTCAAACACATATTGACACATTCAAAATTGAAACATTTCTAACTGAATCAAATTTTACGCAAACCAGCGAAGTCTTCAATTACCATAACATACTTGTCAAAGCCTTCGTGGGCAATTTTGTCAAAAGTAACGGTGCTTTTCTTGGTAATTAAATATGTGAAAAGCACCAAGCATTTTTAAATTGTTGTTTTGAATCTTTGGGTGTGATAAAGCTGTATCTGACACCATCGTGAGTGTTCATATTCTGGCCGATTATGGATTAATTTTTTTTCTGTTCTCTTGTTTCGCGTGATTTAAATCATTCTTGCTTTCTTCCTTGAATTTCATAGATGGTTTCGCGGTAATAGGTGTTTTGACACGGCAAGCTCTTCTCCCCACATTGATTACCCAATCGCTATTTTATTTTCATTTAAGTGGAACTGTTTCCTTTCAAGACGTGATGCAATGCCCTTTCTTGAATTCAAGCTGAACTCTTAGCTTCTGTAGAGCCAGTTTGTTGACTCCAGTGACGTAACATAGTGAGTAAACTGTGCCGAACTTGCCTAGTCGTGATTTAATCCCCTGGCCTGCAGCATGGCAATGTTTATCAAACCAAAAGCCAAATCACATAGTTCCATGATAACTGTTCCCAACAAATTACTTGATAGGTTAGACTGACCATAGTGAGTGAACAGCCACCAGTGAATGAACATTTGGTAAATATAATTAAAAAATAAGGATTGAAAATCATTCCACTGCATGGATTGGCAACACTGACTTCCTCCCATGTAGTAGGAAGCTATCTGACATAGGGTTGGTTGTCCTAGTCATTATATCCTGGTGTTCATTCACTGGCGAACGCAGGGCCTTAAACGTTCATTCACTGGTTAGTCTACCCTATTATTATTTTTTTTAACCAATTGGAGTTGCAATATTGGCTGTCAATCAATTGCAGACCGGCACATTCCCCAGAACTGAGAGCCATTTTCTTGTGGCACCATTTAGTCGACTCTCGCCGCCAATTTTGGCGCACAGATTACAATGAAATTGAGCTCTCTGTGGATGTTGAAAAGAAGCCGAGCTTTAATTTTGCCAAGAGAACCCAAACCAAATAGGCAATCCAGAGATCCTTGACATACCACATAATCACATGATATGCGATCTATTGTTTGCCCATTAAGAAAATCCGACGACTCGGGCGGAGCTCGAACCCGCGATTTCATATTATAGCCATACAGGTCCATCAATGACGGAAGTCACTAATTTCTCTCGTATCAACAGTTATAGATGGACACTCAACTGGACCACAGATGGCTCTCAGCTAGGCTCTGGTTTTTGTAGCAAAAAATTATTTATCGCCAAATCCGAAAAAATCGCGCCAAGGAATACCGTACAGTGAATCTGATCCTTTGTGCAAAGGGAGATAGCACACGTGGGAACTTAAGTGACGAAATTATTATTTAGATACAATTCATCCGACCAATTTTAGCCACATAATTTCACTTACAACTTTCTCAATCCACTCATCAACCTAAAGTCTTCTAATTGTTGTGTTTTCTCGTTAGTTAGTTGGGTGCTTTGTTTTCGCCGGTAATCAATCATCCACGTGTGTCTTGTTTAAATCGATGAAGACACAGACTTTTGTGAAATGTTACACTCTTCCTAACAGATTGTTTTGAGGTTAAAGGATTTTTAACGCGCTCTTAAGTATGCTATTTCTTGTGGATTAAAATTAAAATTAATGCTTTCGTTTTAAAATTTAGAAAATATTTCTTAGAGTTCTTCATAATGTGTTATGATTACTACATATTTGATAATTATAGAGAATATAAATTTTCCCCGTTGTAAATTAGACTTTTTCTTAATGTTTTTGATTCTTATTTAACTTATATTTATTAAACGTGTTCAAGAAAAACAAATATCCATGGTATAACAGAAGTACATTTCTTATTAAGCATCACGATTCCTATTGCTCTACACTTTTTTTTTTACTAATTTTGACACTTTTTTGAGTATTTTTTATTAAATAATTAAAAGATACCTTCTTAATTTATCTGTCTTCCGTTTTTTTTTCTCTGTATAAATCTTTATATATTTCTTTCGATCTCTCTCTCTTGCTCTAAAAAAAACAACAATATTTTGATATGTCTGGCAAAAGAAAAAGCCCTTGGTCCTAGGTAGATATGCCTGGCAAAGATTGTGGCCCAGTGACTTAGTGTTCGTGCTTCGCATTGCCATGCCACATGTCCGGGATCGAATTCCAGATTGGGCTAGGTAGACTCATCCATTCATCTCTTGAGTGGGCCGATAAAATGGGTACCAAGCAGGCTTGGGAACTAAAAACGGGGTTCCGCGTGAGACTGACCACCTTACCGAGACATATGAACCCGCGCTAGGTCATGAAAGCTGAAATGGTCACGGCAGGCCTTGGCCCAGTAATGGGCAGTTTCTCCTTGGAGTTAGTGGGCAAAAGAAAAACTGAACATGTTTACAGCATCAGGTAATATAACTAAAAATAGAACATATACTACTATGTTGTAATATATATTAATATCATCTAAATAATAATTTTTAAATTTTCCCTTTTGAAGCCGCACATTCAATACCGGGAAGATAATTTATCATCTTTTTGACACTCTATTAAAGTTTATATAACCAAACCAAATATCAAACTCCATTGCACTTTTAAATATAAAGAGTACAGGGGAAAAACCGCTTAATTTCGTAGAAAACTTTCCTCATCAGGCATCTTTGGCGATCATAGCGAGTACTAGCCCAAACTGGTGAAAATAAACCAGTTTCAAGACTTTCTTTACTGAGATTCACTCGATGCAAGTTTCATACGCTTGGTCCAAGTGAAGAAGAAAGAAAGAAACCGGTTTCATGTCGCCAATGTCGGCCAAGCAGACACAATTACGGGACGCCTCCAAATAAAATAAGCGGTTCTTCCTTTGTACACTTTTAAAACAAACGAGCTATTTTAACTCAGTCTGAGTTAATTTTCACTCTTTTCGGTGTCGAAAATGCACTTCCCCAACAGGAGAGGATTTCACTCTTTTGTTTTGTTAAACCCCAACAATCATAACAAAAGAGAGATTCTGAGGCAATTACGAGCGATTTAGGGTGATTGCGAGTGATTGAGGAGTCAATTTTCACTCCTTTCCAGTGTCGAAAGTGCACTTCTCCTATAGAAGTGGATTTCACTCTTTTGTTTTAAGAGTGTAAACTGAGCTTTAAAATTGGTAGGGAAAACTTCCTAGATGGTGCCACGTAAAAATGGCTCTTAGATCTTGGGAATATGCCGAGTCTGAAAAGGCCTGACCACCAATAAGCATTAAGCAACCCCGTTGGAGGAAAAAAAAAGATGTTCTTTTTTTTCTTCTCTATGAATGACGATTACGAATGCCCCAATGGAATTGATTAGTTCTTTCGCCATCGACCCATCTACAACAAAGTTTTCCAGTATTTATTTTTTGAGTTCTATACAAATATACTGTATATATTATATTTCTTATTCATAATACGTTCGATGTAATTGAAAGCTTGATTCATCGCGTTCGAGGGAACCAAATTTTCAAAGTTAAATATTAATGAGAAAAAATTGTGCATGATCTGTACCGATATCATAGTGCCAATGTAGTATGTAAGTGTTACTTCAATCCAAGATTAAAAAAAAAAAAAACTTTCATCAATATTTTTTTTCGAGATTGCTCGCTTCAAATGCTACATTTTCAGATTATTTACCAGAAGACATTCAATTTTATGAATCCTGAAACATTAAAAAGATGAAATGTCACTTAGATATTGATGAAGGGCCGCATGTTTACAATTTCTTAATTATAAGATAGTATTAAATCGATAACAGAAGGAAATGCAAACCGTATGACCGGAAAAGGCGTCAATGCCAAATGAGCCATTCACAGCTATTTCATACACAACTCGACCGAATTCGTGGCTTCAGAACAAATGCTTTTGCGAAGAAATATGCTGAAATTGCGTTTAGGAGTCTTTTTGTGTGTCTTCACCTTGTCCTGCCTCGTCTCTGCTGATGACCTAGGTAACATTGCGTAATTGTTTCCAAATGCACTCTTAAAAATTAATGCTCAAAAACGACGAAATTTTCCATAATTTTGACGATTCCGTTTACTGGAAAATGCTCCGAGTTTTCGTTTCCTCAAAGTGAGGAAATTTGAATCGTCATTTTAATGAGGATTTGAATGTCGTCTAATCTAAAGAAATATTTCGTCATTTTTGAGCATGTGAGTACAACAATGAGATTTAGTTTCCTCAAAATCAAGATACAGAATCGTCAAATCACGATCGTAAAAGTGAGGATTCGCGTTTACTCAAAAGTCACGTGATAGTTTGACGAAATAATTTTCAAAATTAACGAAATGAGGCTTGAGGATTTATGAATCGTCAAAAATGAAAGTGTTATTTCTGAGAGTGTACTCTCACATATCCACCAGTGATTCTTATTGGGTTCGAAAAATATTAATTATTGGATTAAATAAACTAATAAATTCTTGGTCTGGAAAAATTAACGTTAAATATTTACTGACGGATATGTCAATCTATTGGAATTTGAAGTTTTCAGGTAGGGGGAATACCCAAAATTTCCCAAAATTCTACAATTTTTACTATTGCTTTAATCTTTTCCACATTTGGCATAGTGATTTCAAATATAATGAATAATACTATTTAGGTTTTTTTTTATTTAAATATAATTTATTTTAAACGGTGTTTTTCTACTAAAAAAAAGGTTTACGCCAACAAGTCTACCACATTGAATTTTCATCCTATGAACATTTATTATGTGTTAAATTCTTCGTTTTGAACTGATACATGCAATGACCCTCTAGAGTTACATACAAATTACAAGAAAAAAAGTTATTAAGAAAAATGTTACAAAATTAACCAAACAAAAAAAGGATTTTTTTTCGATTAACTTACACTTGGACATTTTTTAAAAAAAAACTTGTATACTTACACCAGATGTTAGAGGTTCATGGCACAGATATATATTGAAATAGCATCTGTGAAAAATTTCAGGTAAATTAATGTAAAACTTTTTATGCTAGAAGTGTTGGCGTAAACCCCTTTTTTTAGTTGAAAAACACCGTTTAAAATAAATCAATTATATTTAAATAAAAAAATTGCCCCAAAACCATTGTTCATTATATTTGAAATCACTAAGAGAAATTTGGAAAAGATTAAAGTAATAGTAAAAATTTTAGAATTCTGGGTATTCGCCTACCTTAAGCTTTAAAAATGCACATTAGTGTGTGCCATGAATGACTCAAACTCTAACAAATAAACTCTGTCAGTTTCTTGTATCTAAATTTAACTTCAAAAATTTATTTTAATGCAAAGGCTCTTATAAATTACCACCGAAAAAACTTCTCTTCTCCAAGGGCCCAAGTATGGTTTCAAAAGGATACTCGAATTATTTAAGACACTTCTTTTAATACCCAACCCATACCACCCAACATTTTGGGCAAAGCAGGCGACATAACCTCACTCCCCATTGTTAGTACTCAACCACAAAATACTTCCAGTCTAATATAATTCTTTTGGGATGTTAGGCAGTCTCTTCTCCTGACAATAGAAATTCTGTTTTCAATCAGCGGCACGAGGAGGTTCTCGAGGGGCCTTTTTTTACTCGGATGACACGCAGAGAGGTTGACCATGTGTGTTCTTTTTATGGAAGTGTTGAGGTCCTGGTTTGTTAATTTCACGATCTGGTTTGTCATTTTTGCTCTAGAAGTGCACTTACGTTAAATGTGTAGAATTAACTTCACACGTTTTACGTTTTTTTTTTAAAATTAGGATTAATTAGAATCAAGCTTTAAAGAAATATCAATATGGAAGTAACTGATTTATTAAATGTAAAACAAATGGCGTATAAAGAATTTAAGCAATTGACATACACGAATAATGCATTTAGGTAACTGTCCTCACCTTATTCATTGTACAAGGTGCGTTTAAAAGTTCGGTGATTGGTCTCATAACTAAATAAAAAACCACTTCGAGCGTCGCACAGTGGGGTATTTGGCGAATTTAGGCAGCCAAAATTATTATTGATATTTGTGAGTTGTAAAATGATCTATTTCAATGCAAAAAGTTGTGTTAAGATACTTAGTTTGCAATTTGTGGATTTTAAAACAACTCGGGAGCTCTGTCTGTCCGTCCTTCTGTCTGTCCGTACTCTCCCTTCCAAAAGCGTTTCTATCCGTCGGATCTTAAAAATTCTTTTTTTGTTAGAAAGATATGAGCTCAGCGACCCATTTTTTTTTTACTTTTTGTCTGTCAGACAGTACGTCCAGACGGACATCTGTCTACTGTTTGTCGGAGAATTTCCTATTGACTTAAGATTGCAATTTTTTTCATGTTATTTAAATCTATGTTGCCACCTCAACAATGACATGATAAACTTTATTTATTAAAAAATATGTGGTATTGACATGCTGACTATGTCCGTCTGTCCGTTAATTCCGAAATCGGATAGATCCATCGCCACAGTGGGGTAATTTATCGATTTAGATGGAAAAAATACTTATTGAAAATCTGTAAAATAATCTATTTCAATGCAAAAAGTTATTTTGAGACATTTAGAAAGCATTTTGTGGATTTAAAATAACTCGGAAGTTATTTTAAACTGCTCGCTGCGCTTGCCCCCAAGAATTGCTTAGAATTGCTTGCACATTTCTTGGGGATTGGCGATCATCATACAAAAATAGACAAATTACATTAAAAGCAGTAAAGCAAATATTTATTTGAAAATAGTCATTCGCTTATTTTAAAGAAATATACAGGGAATAATTTTTAAATATCTACATTACTATGACAAATAAACAATCATTTGTATTGAATAATTTCAAAACTTTTATACACATTAATGTAGCTATTATCAAAGAAAATGAGTAAAATATTCAAAAATAAAATTTAATACACTTTTACTAATGAAATAATTTGACAATTGAACAGTAGTAACATGGTTATGCATGTTTATAGGTTTGCCTTACAACTTCGTACTGCCTTCTCGATAGGTCCGCTTCAATAAACATGGAAAGTGCTTGCAAAGGTGGCACTTTTGTGGAACATTCGGTTTCGGCTTGGGATTTCTTATAAGCCTTGTCGTATTTAATTGCCCTTGTCAGTGAGCTGATCATTTCTTTCAAAATTTTGGATGCTGTTCTTTTCTCTTGAGACTGCAGTTGAATCTGAGAAGCATAAAGTAGTTTCTCTTTCTCAACATCGCTTCTTAAACCTTCCGTTTTACTTCTTTTTGCTCCTCTCGCTAGAATCTGGAAATTCCTTCGAAGGACGCCCAGGTCTCGCGATGAACTTGGGAAACTCAATCGTACCCTCAAGCCATTTCTTTTCATTGTTTTGAAATCTTTCCTCTTTACGATGTGACTTTTGCCATTTTAGTTTAAATGAAGATTTAAAGTATCTAAGTTTCCGTTTTATGTTGTCCTTATCTTCATTCGAATAGTCATGTTGGTTTAACAAATGTTGTTCAGCAAAATTGAGTTGTTCTTTTATATCACTATGTTTGCGTTGTTTCATCAAGTCAAAAATGTATTTTCTTTTAATTAAAACGACACCCGATGATTCTGAAAGCAAATTATAAAGTATTTCCAGAAAAAACAGATCAGTTAAAAAAAATTATTATTTTGGACGAAGGTAAACTTTGATTCACAATATTTTCAGCTGCAAATATGCGCAGCCAATGTTTGCAGGTTCTTATAGAGGAAGAATTGTTCTTTACAACGATGCAAAAATTATGGCGCGATCTAGCGCGATACGCGTTCATAAAGCTCTTTATATTTCAGATATAGCATTTTAAATTGATGAAAAAAGGGTGTTTGATAAACAATTAATTTCTACAATTAAATTTTTAACAAACAATTAAAAATTACGCTAAATATTCTTTTAGTTACCTCCTTTAGAAGAATCCATCGTGAAATTTCGCAAAAAGTTGTCTAGAAAAAAATACAGGGAGCTGAAAGTTAACTCTCTTTGACGACACTAAAAACAAAAATGAGCTCCCCCGCAGAGGGTCAAAGTTCAACAGATAAGAAAGGGCCCCAGGGGGCGCTGTGGGTAAAAAAATGTGCGGTATCGCATTCTTTGTTTATTTCTTCAAGTCATGGCATCATTCTTTTTTGTCTCAGTCAAATTTCGGAAAATCGACTTTTGCCCGCCTAAATTCGCTAAATACCCCACTGTGCGTCGGTTAGTTGTACTCACGCAGACGCAGTGAGATAAATGTCATCTTGAGCCCCATCTAACCGCCATTTTACGACAGATAAGAGGAAGCGCACACTTGAGCATTTTAACAGTCAGTGTGACATGAATCAACGCATAAAAATAATGTTTTGCTTCAAATTAGGCAAAACGGCGAGGGGACACATGGCAAGTTAGTGAAAGTTTACGGTCAGGAAGCAGTGAGTAGAAAGTGTGTTTATGAGTGGTTTCAACGCTTTACAGAGGGAAAGGAGGACATTTCCCCGACCGAGGATCATCTTCCACAGTCCTACCCGTAAACTTTCACTAACATGTCATGTGTCTCCGTGGCCATTTTGCCTAACTTGAAGCAAAACTTTATGTTTATGCGTTGATAAATGTCACACTGAGAATCTCTCTCACACTGACTGTGTTAATTTGCTCATAGTGTGGGCTTCTTCTTATCTGTCGTAAAATTGCCGTTACATGGCTCTAGATGACATTTATCTCACTGCGTCTGCGTGAGTGCAAGATCCTAACCGGTGTGGTTTTATAATTATGAGACCAATCACCGAACTTTTTGAACAAACCTTGTATAAACCATTTTTAACGCCAAAAAATGTCACGACATTAAACTCTATCGTGTATAAAAAACCAAAATATTTACCTTCCATTATGCATAATATTTTTGGATCTTTTATATCACTTATTTTTCTGGTTAAATGATTCGAGTAAAAATTTTCTTTGAAGTCAATAAAATAAAAAAATGCTCTTTAAAACAAGTGCTATTAATCAGTTTGTTAGATCTTTAGCATCCTTCAAGTGGGACAATTGACAGTGGACTACAGGGAGGCGTTTCTTCCGGAGAACACTTGTTGACAGACGTGACAAGACTTTTCATAAGATGTCATTTCGTTTTATTGGTTTTTATTGGCCGTTCATGAGGATTTCTTGGGGGATTTATAGACATGAAACGGATATTAACTGAATTTTTTTGGATTAAATCCTTTTGTGTTATATAAATATGCGGTCGAAAAAATAAACAGTCGGTGTTTTGTACATTTACTATTAAATTGTTTTGGGGACAGATAAAATAGACGATAGATAATGCTAGTAGGAATCGTTGCTGGGTTTCGAAATTATCTCTCCGTGTATTAATCAATAAAAAAAATATTTATCTATGCCATATTACTCCGTCATTTATGCGTCTGTATTTTATGCATTAAACAATGGCTTTTTCATATGATAAATGTAGCTGGCTTACAGGATTCTTTAATATAATGTTTGGTTAGAAATGCTTTTTGTTATTGCTATTTTTAGTACATTTTACAATAAAATATCCGATTACGCTCATAAACATCATACAGACTTTCACTCAGTAGGACCAATATAAATGGAGTTATTTGCTAGTGAAATATAATTATTATGCGAGTTTACATGAGCCATCGAATACATGGATTGAAGAGCAAACTCGGCAATTTTCTCCCAGACAGAACCGGAATTGCTATGTTCATTGGGGGGTTTGAAAACCCTCCAATGAAGGAGGGTTTAATGTTTCATACCATGGATTCGGAAAAAAGACTATGATTTGGGTTAGAAATCCTGCTCGACCCCCTTTTCCCATGATGGGGATTTTGGCATTCGATGGATTCGATGGCTCATGTAACCGCGCCTATAGTTTAGAACGATCCATATGTAGCAGTACAAAGACAGATCCTGTGAAGGTATTTTTTTGCTTGATACAGGATACATACCGCTTTATTTTGGTTCATATTGCAAACCAACTAACTGAGGCTCGACTACGACGTTAATTAAACCAACCTGCAAACGCTTCTTATTTAACTGGGTAAAATCCTTTTTTTCATTCCGGGATATACGAGAAACTTCGGCAATTAGTACATTGACATGGAAATTAAGGAAATAGTTGAAAATCCGTTATCTCCGGGTAAAATCCGTATGGTAAGCAGGTCAGAAATTGTTTTTATAATCCGTACTGTATATGAAGATTGACCGTACATGTCTAGAAAATATTTTTCTATCCAAATCACGGAATATTCTCGTATATACAAACCCAAACACAGGCAAATCCTCACCATTCCTAAATACCCAGTAATTTTCTTTTCGCCTCAGTGTACTATTCATGGCTTAACTATCATAATCCCCTGGATATTTACTTTTTCATGATTACTTAAGCTTCGTGACTCACTAGACGCTAAAAAGAGCATCTGGTGGTCCGCAAAATAGTAAGTTGGCGGTTAATATTGTTCATTGTTTCGTGCATCACAATATTACTGATGTTTGTGATTAACTACTGAAATAGTTTATGGTTGAATTAATGCCGCATAAAAGCTAAATAAATAGAAACGGTTGGTAATTCGACTGCCAAAGAGGTTACGTTCAGGGTTCTGTCGTCATACTAAAATGTATTATTTCCGGGAAATATATTTTCTCTATATATATATATAACTCAGTATGTGAGTGAGGTGTTTTTTAAATCTGTTTCGGTCTTAACTCGGATAGTTAGTACGGAATTTTTTGTTGTTTGCGAAATGTCTTTAGAATGGGGTACGGACATTGCAAAAATAACTGCTGACCTATTAACAGTCTGTAGCAACCAAAAAGTCCAACGAATAAGATAACGTATAGAGATTAGTGCAACAAAATATACTTCAAAGACCCGATAATACTTCTGTTGTCGCCCTTAAATATTGCGTTGCGTATCCATCAGGTGTCGGCTCGTCACTTGATTGTAGTATCGTATGTTCTGTATTATGACACCCGTCCTCAATAACCCTCCAAAATATCTAACCGATATTTCAACTTAATCTAGTCTGCGCCGCAAAATATAGAGGTGCCACATATTTTTTCCTGCTAAAGATTGTTTGTTTTTTAGAAATTTGTAGACAAAGAATTTTATATTTTCATAGATCAAAGCAAAAAAGTTCATGTTTGTAAATTTTGAGGTGTCGTAGCCAATTAATTATAGCTTTAAATAAAATGTTTAGTCAGTTTTTTCTATCGTGCAAGCTTTTTATTACAATGTGACATTTCACCTTTCTTTTATATTTCTTCACCCAGAATCAAAGGTGATAGAATGTATTTTTTAAATACTCGTATTTGATGTGCCTTTAAGATTATATAGCATGGTAAATCAATAACTATCATCTCAGACCTTCTTACACCACCTTAATAATAACTTTTAATAACATTTGGAGCTATTATATATCTTGCCAGCACCGCATTACTATAGAATTCTTTTCTCTTTCTCCTTTTGCACTCCACCCCCAAGAAACTAAAGCAAAAACCATTTTCCAAAAAGCCACCACCAAAGTGTTTGTATTTTATGTGCTCTCCGGATCATATATTGTTGCAAATCATAAACTATCCTCTCAGAAGCGCAAACCCGAACGCAACCAAATCCCCGGTTGGCCTTAATACCCGACACTTTTCCTTGGCCGACCCCTAGGTAAATGCCCGCCGCGGCTTAGAGAGGTAAGAATCTGGTGTAGATGCTTGGTGACTAAAATGCGTGAAGCTATCTAAAAGTTACGCGTAAAAAATTGTTATATGATAGGCCCTTATCCTTGGTGATGATATGATATTGATAGGCCTTGATGATAGGAATTATGTTAGTTTATTAAGACATTGGAAGTGTTATTCTAAATGGAAGTACTAAACTAAGAAAAACTACATTTTGTCCAAATGTATTCTTTATCACAATACCCTAATTATTATTCCTTTTTTAGTTCTAGGATGACGTTATTTTAACCGATCCACTTCCTAATGTTTATCTTTTTATGTACGACTTGTTTAAAAAAACGGTCTTTCTTTTTTGTACAATTGAAAATTGTGATTTGTATTTCATGTAAACTTTTATACTGTGCTAATCATTCCCCCTGTCCGCTAATCAACCCCAACCCTTCAGGATGATATAATTCCCTCATGCTGACGTCAGCATTAACTAGAAAGCTAATTTTCGCTCCTATAAGAACCGAACCGTTTCCGACCGTTCGACCGAATAAGTTTTTTAAGTAGTTTTGGCTGGGTGTGTTGGGTGAGTGAGACAGTTAAGACTTCAACCTATATGAATATTGTATATCTGTAATTTGGTGGTATCCCCTGTTTTTTAAGAAACAAACTCCTTATCGTTACTACACACAACCCTCAATTACTTTAAGTGCTGATTTACACATTTCATTTTCACTTTGAGAAAATAATCCAAAGTTGGGGCAACCAGAATAGAACATACAGGTTGCTACAGGGCTGTAATAAATTAGGTTGTTGGTACAAACTAGGACTATGATTTTCGACTAGTGACCTGCTAAGACCAAAAGCTTGATAAATACGACGCCGTGTGGGAATACCCTTAACAACAACAGTGACTTAAATCGACTTATTTAATTCAAACTTCTAATTTATTCCAATCGATAACTCTCAATGGTCGTCACTCCATCAGTTTATTTTAACGTGAGTCGTTCATTACGTTTTCTGTAGAGACATAGACTATTTTACACTAGGTATGTTTTCTGCAAATAACAGACCAAATAGTTAGCCAGCGTCGATTTAACGTTTACACGGGCTTATTGCGGAGCAACATATGACTTCACTATTCTATCCCATTTTGCATTTAATTTTTAGCAAGACCGCATTTCCTTGCCATTCTTGCCTCCACTGCCCCCTGCATGGCTTAGCTGCCATAAGCCCCTGAGAGTTATTCCTCTTTCACGACCGCTTAGGCTTGGAGAATCACTGGACGTTGGAATCGCGGTTTTTTTCCCCCACTAGTATTTTCTATTACTTTTTTGGATGCATTTTGTCTTTGAGTTTTTGAATTTAATTCATATTTTTAGTATATTATACAGTGAGTTATTATACTATTAGTTCTATAATAGTATATTATGCCATCAGTATGTTATACTTTGATTTAATTAATATATGAAACCGTTTTCCAGCCAGGATATCGTCTATTAGAGACGTACCTACACTCCGTGCCAACCTAACTTGGGTAAAAACAAATAATAAAGAGGCAGGGGGAAAAGAGCTATCGGTTCGTTAGTTGGGAACTCTTGTAAGGTTATATTTACATTCAAAATGATCTGAATACAATTTAACCCAAATACACTTTTCATTCTGATAAAATTGCAAAATTTTCTCAAATAATTTTCCAATCTGTTTGACCTTAAATGAAATGAATATTTTAAACATGTTTTTTGGATGGATTTACAAATAATTTATGGAACTCTTTACATGCACATAAAGATCTTCTCCATTGCGCTATTTATCCAACTTAGGTTGGCAAGGAGTGCATAATATTTTCCAATAACTATGTTTGTTACCTTCACATAATAGCAACAACTAGCTAGCCAACACTTGCTTGACGTTTACATGGACGTATTTCAAAGCAACATATGACTTCACTGTTCTATCCCATTTAGCATTTAATTTCCAGCAAGACCGCATTTCCAAGCCATTCTTGCCTCCACTGCCCCCTGCATGGCTTAGCTGCTATAAGCCCCTGAGAGTTATTCCTCTTTCACGACCGCTTAGGCTTGGAGAATCACTGGCCGTTGGAATAGCGGTTTTTCCCCCACTAGTATTTTCTATTACTTTTTGGGATGCATTTGTCTTTGGGTTTTTGAACTTTAGGAATATTTTGGAGATTATATGATGTTGTATTAAATGTTTTGGATGTATATTGAATCTCTGACCGTTTAAAATGTAATGAAATATGTAAAAAATTGCGTAATATCGTCAAAAGTCTTCTAAGCACTAATATAGATGCCAGCTCGTCACTTGACTGTGGTTCTAAAAATACGACGCCCGTCGTCAATAGCCCTCCGTGCAGCTCTAGTGCGACGATAATTCAGAACTAACCTAACCTTCTAAGTAATACACAATTTAAAATGCGTTAAAACGCCTTTTTTAAATGTTAAATGATTATTTGAGCTAAAATATCGTTCTTTATTTAGTGAAAATTATACAACTGTACTCTATGAATACAGTCATGGAATCTATTGCTTAGAGCGTAAAAACTGTTTAACATTTAATAGCTAAAGTAAATGGTAGAGAATAATAATGTTGCAATATTTACAAACATTTACTACGTTGGTACTACAGGTTACTTTGAATTTATTTTGGTTTAAAATATGAAGCAAAACAATCGGTATTTAAATAATTAATTGCATTTCATTCCATAAAATATTGTTTTTTAAATTCGTTTTTCTTATTACCAGATACAAATTGAGATATTTTGGGATTAAAACAATTCTAATCACACTAGACCTATTTCCATACCAACTTTTGTTCATGGTATACGCCCTAATGCAGGGGAAAAAATGGAGCTTTACATTTATTAACTTAAAAGCTTAGGCCTTTAGCCATTCAGAAGCTAAAAAAAAATAATAAAATTTTAAAAAAATCAACATAATTTAAAAAACAATTTTACAAAAAAAAGCATATTAATTACAATAAACATCTATCATTATAAAGGATTCCTTCTTTTTTGCAATATCCTTATATAGCACATAGTTCAAGCATGTTTAATTATTTTCTGGGCAGCCCTAAATTTTGGATACCGCGTCCCCTTAATTATGTTACGGTGTTTTTGCTTGAAATTTCAGTATTTTTTTTTTTTTTTGAAAACAAGACTTTAGCCGAACCGATACCCACTGAGCCCCTAAAGAAAGTTGCCCAGAGAAAAGTACAGGAACTAAAAAATGACATTCACGTTGATCGCTCTAGAGGAAAAATATGGGAATTCATCCAAAATGATTGGCCTAAATTCTGCTAAAAACCAAGAAAGGAAGCGGTGGCTGCCCTTAGAATCGAAACAGGCCGCGACTGGCTTGCAGAGCAACTACACAGACTGGGTTTCCTCAACTCTAAGGACTGTCATATCTGCGGAGAAGGCACCTTGAATGCTGCTCACCTTATTTCATGTAAAGGACTAAACAAAGATGCCCAAATGAGGGGCGACGTGTGTCACCTATACTGGGGAAGCCAGGACTCACCTCTCTGAGCTCTAGCATAATGTTCCTGCTTGAGACTTTGTTTATGTTTTCACTTGTATTCTCTTTTTGTGTTTACCCAGACTCCTTTCTGCATGTATTTGCCATTTTCTACGGATTAATATTATTCCAATAAAGCCATATTAAAAAAAAAGACTTCAGCAAGCGTCACGTCGGCAGGCTGACTGGATAGTCCCAGAGTACCCAATTCCATTACTCACCAAATTTACTTTCACGCCTCTAAAACAAAAACCCAATCCAGACACTCCCCCCATCACTACACTTTCCCTTTATATTTTATGCATGACCTCCAGTACATTACCTCAAAGGGTCAGTCAAAAACTAAACCCAAAAACAAAAAGCAATTTCCAATACATCAAACCCAGGCGAAGCGAGGTTTTTCGCCAACCATATTATGCAAATCCCTACCAGAAAACTTCGGGAAAGGGGTGTAGGAAAAATCTGCGCAAATCCTAAAAAGTAGGTTTCTGCTGGAAAAATGCGTTCTGTTGTGTTAGAGGATTGGAATAAATAACCAGCAATGCGTTCTGGAAATAAGTTTCAGGGAATATTGTGGATGTAAAATCGGCTATTGTCTGTTTTTCGGATTTCTTGGAGAAAAGTGTTGAATTGAAATTATGGAAAATATCCAATTCGTTGAGTTACACTTTTTTGTTCAAGAGTTTTTATAGATTATTCGAGTATTTTTTCGAAGTTTTTAAAGTTATGATGTTGTTCTATTATTAAATTAAGTACTTAGAATACAAGAGAAGCAAGTCGATAAAATGCTTCTTTGTGCTATAGACGTATTGGGCTAAAGCCGCTTAGGCAGTAGCAATTAATTTAAAAAAAAATGCTGTTGCCTAGCGCATATTATATGAACTAGGATTTTTTTTCATTTTTGCCCTGAAATTCTACATCGATAGAACATACAATTCCTCTGCTAACTCGAAAAGGATAAAAAAAAGTAGACTTGGTTTGCTTTAATTCTGAACTCTCCAAATGTTCTTTGTACAAAAAATAACTTATTGCTATAATTGTAGGAAGTTTAATAGTTCCAGAAAATCGAAAAATACGCAGTATAATATTTCCAGAAATTCCTAGCATAATAAAAGCGCTACTCGGTAAAAGTAAATTGTTTGATAAAAAGGATTGTTTTAGGGACAATTGGAAAGGATATCATTCTTATTGAAACTCTTTTCTTAAAGAAATGCGATGACTCAATAGTTTAACATTTTAACATTGTACCAATAAATTAAAAAAAAAACATTGCTTATAGCTCAACAATTTTAAAACCTTTGTACTTTAATGGAAAATAAGTTTAGTTTTAAATGTTTCTTTTAAACAAAATTTATAAAGGTAAAAACTTGAAACTAAAATATTTGCTAAACTTATCTTCTTAAAACATTCCAAACGGTCAGGAAATGAGCAAAAATGTATGTTTGCTTTCTCTGCGTAAGTTTTAGAAGTATTTATTTTAAATAGCATATTTGTATCAAAATAAAATAAGCTTTAGGAAGGGTCCGAATAATTTCCATACGCCAAAAGTAGAATGAAATTAATTATTTTTAAAATTTTAACATTGATGTTCAATTCTGGTGGTACAAATAATACTGAAAAAGGAAGGTGTAGCACACAGAAGATTCAATAACAAAAAACTCAATACTATCAAGGAAAAAAACACTACTTTTCAACTATTTTAAAACTATGTTTGCTGATGGGAAGTCTCTAGAAGAGAAATAATTTTATTTTTCTAGCAATCAATAAGTTACAACAAAACAAATTTAATTTATCACTTCCATGATTTTTCCAACTGTCCACCCACGTGAACCCGCCTTAAACTTTTCATCAGTTCATTTCTATACTTTTTTTTTTCGTCTTTTACCCAAAACAATTTTCAGTTACGTAACGAAAATCTATTTAATAAACCCCTCCAAAAGTCCTATACACTTCTTTTTATAGTTATAGTTTCTCAAAACCATCAATAACCTCAAAAATGTTTCCCCAAAGCATTGTTACCTCCCACTTCAATGAAGGAAACAGATTGTTTGGATAGATTGGAAAAGTCGTAACTAATATTTTTAGTTTACGTTTGCCCGGGTTAAAGCCCCGGCTCACTCTAAAAAATGAATGCTCAAAAACGACGAAATTTTCCCTAATTTTGGCGATTCCATTACTGGCAAATGCTCCGAGTTTTCGTTTCCTCAAAGTGAGGAAATTTGAATCGTCATTTTTATGAGGATTTGAATGTCGTCAAATCTAAAGAAATATTTCGTCATTTTCGAGCATGTGAGAACAACAATGAGATTCAGTTTCCTCCAAATTAAGATACAGAATCGTCAAATCGCGATCGTAAAAGTGAGGATTCACGTTTACTCAAAAGTCAAGCGATATATTGACGAAACAATCCTCAAAACTAACGAAATGAGGATTGAGGATTCATGAATCGTCAAAAATGAAAGTGTTATTTCTGAGAGTGCTGAGTCGTCGGATGTTCTGGATGGGAAAATCTTGAGCACGCATGTCATATGATTATGTGGTATGTAAAAGATCCCTGGAGGGCCAATTTGGCTATGGTTCTCTTTGCAAAATTAAATCTCGGCATACTTTTACATCCACAAAGAGCTCAAATTCATTGTAATCAGTGTGTCAAAATTGTGGTAGCGAGAGTCGACTAGCTGTTACCTCATGAAAATGGCTCTCAGTTCTGAGAAATATGCCGAGTCTGCAAATGCTTGATCGCCAATATTGCAGCCCCTTTGAAGAAAGAGTTAACTTTTGCACTGTGAAATAGAAGCAGTTTCATGACTTTTAGACTAGTTTCATGTAACAAGACTTCACAAAGGCATGCTCTACAGTGGGATGGGGAGCCCAGATCGGTTAGGCACTCGCCTAGCATGTGGAAGGTCCCAGGTTCGGGTCAAGGCATCACCAAAATAACTGCCGACCTATAAACGGGTCGTGTAGCCAAAAATGTTCGACGAATAACAGGCGGGAATGCACGTTAAATGTCCTGCAAAATTCTATCGCTCCGTACGATGTCGGCCTTAACGATTGCGTTAGGTGCCTACTCGGGTGTCGGCACGTCACTTGACTGTGGTTCTAAAATACGACGCCCGTCGCTAATTGCCCTCGTGTAGCTATAGTGCAACGATAATTCAAACAGAACTTAGATAAGTTTCATGACTTTTAGACTAGGTTTCATGTAACAAGACTTCACACACACAAAGGCATGTTCTACACTGAGTAGCAAATTTGTTTAGTTAGTTCTATAAAATATATTTTTAAGGCATACTAAGTAATTTGTTCGGAGTGAAAATTAAACACCATAGCCATAGTAATGTGAAATGTGGCGGGGTGTCAAAATAATGCGATCTATTAGCAGATCTTAAATAACAAGTATAAAATTACAAAAAAGTTGCATACGCGTTCAATAGAAATAGAACAACCTTACCGATCTAAACAGAAGTTTGACTTTCTCTTGTACGCGCATAAAAGGAATTTTACTATTTACGAACTTTACAACATTAACCCTTTTGCTTGAAGAAGATTAAGACTGAATTTGGAGAGGATACTCTTTATGTTATCACCAATACAGATAATTTCGCTTTTTTGTAAAGATCAGAATGGATCGTAGAAAAAAAGTTAAATTGCATATGGGGACCCAAAGTTTATGGGTGACAGATAATTTTGCTCTGAGTGATATACCCGACAATTTCTTGAGAAGTACCTCAATGTGGCATTCAACATTCTCAAACCGCATTGTTCCCATTGCTCTGTTCTATCAGTTGTCATATTAATTCATCATTTTACTATCAAAGTTTAAAAAAAATTGATGTTAACTTTTTAAGTAGCCAACTTCTCCTGAATTTATTCCTCTATAGAGATAAATAAACATTAATCAAAGTCAAACAATAAATTATTGGGCCGGGACAAAGGACATCCCAAATATTACTATTACATACATAAACTAGTCGAATAGCAATTTATTTACAGAGTTTGTGGCTTTACAGATGAACTTGATTGGCCGAGTCTTCACCGTACCGAAAGCTAATAGAGTGAAGCTGGAGAAATTAGTAGTACTAAATTCAAACAAAGATTCTCCCATTGGATAAACATTGTAACCGCTTCACTCGAAACGCCCTTCCAAAGGGTGTAGTCACGTCCATGTGCTGTCTTCAAGTAGCCGCTTGTTTTCAATGGCTGATAATCTATTAAGTTTATTGTTAGTAGCCGAGATGTTTAACTTGTTCGTCTCGTAAGCCCAAGATCGCGGGTACGGGCCCCGGCTGAATCGTCGGATTTTCTGGATAGGAAAATCGTGGGCTCGCATGTCATATGATTATGTGGGAAGTAAAAGATCCATTGGCTTGGATTGGCTGAGTAAAATTAAACCTTAGCATACTTTAACATCCACGGAGAGCTCAGATTCATTGTTATCTGCGCGTCAGAATTGATAGCGAAAGTCGCCTAGATGGTGCCGCAAAAAATGGCTCAAAGTTCAAGGGAATATGCCGTGTCTTCAAAAGCTTTAGCACTAATATTGCAGTAAATTAGAGAAAAAAAATATTTAAATAGATAGATAGATAGATAGATAATAAATTTATTGCAATGGGCCTAAGCCCGTTTACAATGGTTGGCAATGGTTATTACAATAAAATGTTTCATAATATCAACATAAATCTATTGCAAGGATACCTATAAAACAAACAAATGAAATACAAACAAACACTTAAATACATACAAAGAGACACAAGGAAGTAAACTAATTGTCAGTATCATCGAAACTTAATATATTTTGTCTAAATTTCAAAACTGATATTAAGTAGTTATAAATATTATAATAGTTTTTGTTATGAAATTTTAAAAATACTGAAAGATTGTTAGAATTAATAAAGTATTTTCTTCTGAAGGATTCATAAACAGGACAAAGTTAAAATTATGTGTTCCCAGGTTTCATTTTCGGATGTATTACATATTTTACATATAGTGTCAGGAAATATTTTGTAAATTGATCCTTTAAAGTATAAGTATGTTTGATTGCAACGCAACTGCATTATAATTCGTTTTATATTTAAATAAGTTTGTCCTTTGTATTGTGTTATTCTTGTAAATATCACTATTTTGTAAATATAGGACTTGTATAGATTTCTATTTAGTTAGAATGCTTTTTTTATCACTACGTTTAAACTTTATCAATAAGTTACCTTCCTCCCAAACCTAGTTTATGAGATAAAAGTGCTGCAAACACACGGTTCTAAAAGGACAAAATCTCCCCAAATCTTCGAAAAGGTTAAAAAAGACAAACTGCTCTACTGGGGATAGTTCCTACACTTTTCGAAACAGATGCTGTGACCGTAAATTTTCCAGTACTTTTATTTTTTTCTTTGGCAACACGGATAGATCGTGACGTCACTGGCAGATGCTTTCTTTCGATGTTAGCAGGAAGGTGTGAGTTACAAGCTTTTTTTATAAACTAGTTACTTGACTTATGTCATTTAAAAATAAATATGGTTTTTAAAATAATCTCTTGCGTAAAGGGCTGCGTACGATGTCGCCCTTAACGGTTGCGTTGGGTGCCTATTCAGGTGTCGGCTCGTCACTTGACTGTGGTTCTGAAATACGACGCCCGTCGCAAATAGCCCTCGTGTTGCTCTAGTGTGACGATAATTCAAACCTAACCTAATCTTAGGTAAAGGAATTGTATCGTATCACTTATATTATAATTATTTCATATGACAATAAAATACTTTATCTCTTTGATATTTGGATATTTAGAGACACATGCTCAAATTATTTTTAACCGGTCTGTTTTATAATAAAAAATACTTCGAATATAAAATCCGCTTTGAGATGTGCTTGCTCGATTTGTGGTCAACTGTAAAAAAATAAACTATGGATAAAACTTATTTATTGTTGCGTAGAATTTCACTTCATGAGAATCAACTTCGGCATTAATTATGTAATATTTTATGGTACCTGAACATTTATAATATTTATCAGCTGCTTAAAATTTAGTACATGCATCTATAGGTTGACTAGACTTACTGCAATTCGCCGTACCGTTTAGTTTGTTATTTTGTCTGGCCTATAAAAAATTTTAATTTGCTCAGTTTTATTTTTCGATAGTTTTTCCATACAAAGACAACGTAAATTAATGATTTAGGATAATTCAGTTATGGTTTCATAGCCAAAAAGTTAATCGCTGAAACAAGTTTGGTTACACCCTTAAAACAAAAGAGTGAAATCCACTCCTGTAGGATAAGTGCATTTTCGACACTGGAAAAGAGCGAAAATAAACTTAGACTGAGTTAAAATCGCTCGTTAGAGTGTAGGCCATATATTTTTTTTATAAATTTTAATTAAAATTTGAAACGTAACATTATTCGATACTTTATCTACGATTTTCTGCAACCACACTTGTCCATGTTCTTTACACACGACATTGGGAAACTACAAACAAAAATTTAAGAACTGGTAAAGAAAGACCAAATTGATCTTGTCTTTCACATTTTCAGATGTTAGCATCTTTTTTACGCTTTTATGTGCCACAATTTTCACCGTATTCTGTCTTCAAGTAGTATATTTTTTATGTTCTTATTGATTTTCTTTGACCCGAGACAGTGCGTTGTAGTCATATATTTTTTTTTTATCCTTTTGGTTTAATCGCACATTTTTCTTACTTTATAGTGGTGTGGTATTGAAAAACTATAGGAATAAAATAGCCGCGAATATATCCGATAAAAGATTTATTTTCTTCCTCCGGATTTATTTTTAGGACTTAAAAAAGTGTTTTATGTATTGAGTTTAGTGGTTGGCCAATTTAGGGATGTAATTTTTTGGGAAGCATTATTTTGGGTTTATTATTTGAAGTTAATATAACTATTGCTTACTTGTGTTTTTATAACTTGTGTTTTTTCTATGGTGGTGTATCAATTAGTGTGCCTGAATCCAATGCTAGGTCAAAATATTATTCTGGTGTGTGCATAACACTTTCTTTCATTACACTGTAGTCCGCCTATGACTTCTTAGCATCAAACATATTTTGATAGTGGAAGAGTCTACTTTGAAAACAGGTTGGTTGGTATACATATATTTTCAGGCTTGTGTGCTTGCCCAGAGATCCGCTTATAAACCTTTGTCAAGTAAGACAGACACAACACACACACTCACACGCACACACACGTGACAGATGCTGCCATCTTTCGCGCGCTACCTCTACAATTAAGACATGCCCCTGAAGTGGACGGAAGTAGTCTCCAGGGACCGGTATCCATGGGAAACTGCGCAATGCCCGCCCACAGGACTTTTGGACTCAACAGATTTAGCGAGCACGTACTCCGCATATACTCGGTGGGTCTTCAGTGGTACCGGGACTCGATCGCCGGACCTTCAGATCTGGAGATCAAGACACTAACCACTAGGCTCCCCACAGCCCTTGAAAACAGGTAGAGAACCTAATGAAGGAAGGTTGCTTAATGCTTATACCATGGTGCTTGGGGAGCATAGGGAATGTTGGGTTAGATTGGTTGGAAAAAATGCCCCACACTAATACCATACATTTGTTATTAGTGAAAGGAAGATCATAGTTAATTGCTGATGGCAGTTACTAACTGCACGTGCATTATTTTTCGATTTTAACGGCCATCGGCAATTAAATATTAAATAAAATATTCCCCCTTTAATCACCCCTTTTCCTATTACGTTTGGTTTTTTAGACTCATCTGATTATACAACTTGGCAACTAAACACAAACAAACCTATAAAGCATATAATTATATTGATAACATCATCTATCAAATATTGCATAGCTTTGTCAACATGGGTACGAAGCGTTAAGCCAAACATGTATTATAATATTGTACTCGTAAACATTGCAGGAACTTGTGGAAATGGTACCAGATGTACATTATATTTATCTAATTAACGTAACCCCTTAATAATATTATATTATTCTAGATGCGTAGCTCCATATACAAATCATCAAGCATTCTAGATACACGCGTTGTTAATTTATTAATTATTCCAAAGGGCTGTGTAAATTGTGTACGGGAGTGTTTGTATTACACTGTTGGTATGTTGAAGTTTAAAGGGCATGGATATATGTAATATAATGGTTATTGTCTATTACCGAAATTGGTTTCTAAGGTTTGGGATAATATTGCAACGATGTTTGCTGACATATAGCTTATATTTGAAAAAAAAAAAGCGGAAATTGGAGTCCGTTAATTTTTTTTCTCTTTTTTTATTAAATAGGCGTATAAATTTTCTTTAAAAATAAAGTTTGAGAAGAGGCTTTGCTTTTTTATCATGGTTTTCCAGCACAAGGTTAACCTTTTTATTACCCTCGTCTAGCTCTAACGCCTTTAAATAGAAGAGACAATATTCAGTATCAACAAAAAAATTCATTGAATAATTAAATAGGAAGAGTTGTGTAATTTATTATATATTTTAATGTGTGTAAAAATGTTTTTTTTTTACATAGTCCCTTTTTAGACCATTTTACACTTATTAATCGAAAACAAATTTTTGACAATCTCAATTAATAGCAAAAAATTGAGTATCTCGAGTACTCACAGAAGTTTTTAAATACATATTTTTAACTTCTTAACACCTTATCCTTTAATATATTATAAAAAAAAGCAATAAAATATCGGGACAAAATGTTTTGAAATCTTCGTCTAATGAAGGATTAGAAGACAATCAAGTGTTTTCTGCAAACAATTTCAAAGAACTTTAAAAAAATATAAACTCTAAACTACAACAAGAAATACCATTTTTTTTCTATTTTTCTTTATGATTACAGGGAAACAGTAAATTTTTAGAATTCATCTCACGTATTTGGATCTAAAAATAAAATTCGGCGTTTGGCAAGTCGGACATGTCTAATCCTACTCTCTTGGAATATCAACTTTTCCCAATCGTTCTGCTTCAAATCGTTGAATTGCTGTTCCAGAAACTTCAAAGAATTTCTTCTAAATGTTGCTACATTTCTTACGGATGAATGGCTTGAAAGTATTCCATTAAAAGTTCATTCAATGGTGAAGTATGTTAGCTGAATGTCAAATAATGTTCGTTGTTAATAAGTTTATTTTTCTAAGGAAAGTTTGGAATATGACGGAAAGGTATGTCCGCAAAGTTTTGCTCTATAAAGCAGTGCATTTTGAAATTTTATGTTTTGTCAATAAAATGTTACCTTGTTACCATAATAACGTCAACTATTGTATTATTTCCCTTAAACAATTCACGCTTATTATCTACCCCTGGGAGGTCTGGAGAGCCCAGTCAATGAGTTGCTTGCTTTACATACAAAAGGTCCCCGGTTGGCGTCCGGACATTGAAAAAAATAACTAACGACCTAATAGTGACACGTGCAGCCAAAAAATGCAATGAATATTAACCTATTTATTATTATTATTAATTTCATAGTGCAGATGCAGAGCACGTTAAGTTTGTTCATTAGTCCCGACGCCAAATGGTTTGCCGCCCTTAAAAGTTGCTTTCGGTGCCCACTCAGGTGTCACCTAGTTACTTGATTGTTGTTCTAAAGTGGTCGATAACCCTCGGGTAGCTCTAGTGCAACGATAATTCAAGCTAACGTTTTCACCTTATACTAAAAGCACTATGTCTACACCCATAAACACCTTCTTTTTAAAAATAAAATCATCGAAGTCACCCACTTTCAACCTTTTGTGCATGTTCTATAGCTTTTTATCTAAAAAGACAACGCAAAGAAATTTACTAAAATGCAATTCTACCACATTTGGTCTGGGTAAAGAAGAATACATAGCTATCGGGGTTTTCTCAGACAAGTCTTCAATTGTACGCCAAATTGTATGTTTTGTTTGGCTTTGCAATGTACATTTTTAAAATGGTTAAGTACAGGGTGAGGCAAACAAAACCGGCCCCGAGGTGGAGATAAGAATGCGACAGAAATGTTACCAATACAAAAACAGGTTTGCTAACTGAAGCTTTTGATCGCTTCAATATTAAGCCCAAACAAACGCTTGGCGACTTATTTGCCGGCAACTACGCTATGGTTAGAAAAGCTAGTTGAAATGAAATTTAAACAAGGTTTGTAGGGCTGATCAAAAAAGTTCCCACTTGTGATTATTTCGGTTGTTATTTATCCTAGAGAATAGGACCTTTTTGTTTTTGGTAATACAAAACATTCTAAATTGATTGCAAGACACAAAATTTGCATTATGGGACGTCTTTATACAATACGAACCAAGATCTGAACTCGCCACTAGTCTATGAGTAGCTCTAATGTGAAGCTAATCCGATTTAACCAATGCAAAAACAGGTTTCAGGCGGCTTCAAGATTTTTTCTCGCCAAGCATTTCTACGTATTCCCATCTCTAGATCGGGGCCGGTTTTGTTTGCCTCACCCTGTACAAGCACGTAAGGTAGGATAGTAAAATCCAAGTTTGAAAAGCTGTAAAAGCTATGAAATTATCTGTGCCATAATGCGTTGATGATTTTTTATGTTTCAAAATTAACTATTTACTGGCTATTCATCCTTTTATAACCTTTAAAATCTACAAAATAATAGGTTTAATGTTTTTATAAATACTTTTGAATGTTGGGTGCGAAAAAATAATTTAATAATTATCGGTTCGGCTGTTCTGAACTCGGTGGACCCATTTTAGATTTTGGCTCTTTTTTATAGGGAAAGTTTAGTATGGAAGTAAATACTGTAGTTAGTTATTTTTAGAAGCATCGTTAATTTGTGTAGAAGTTCCAAGTGACATGTTTCTTTTGAAAACCTACTTGATACAAAAGAAAAGTATTTACATGACATTTTATAATGGTAAATCAAGAGTTAAACATTTCGATTTTCAAAACATATTTTAAACACGTTATTCGGGCAACCAAAAACACACACACACACACACACATATTTGGCAGACCATTTAAATACGTCATTCGGTGTCACTAGTCCATGTTTGAAGACATATATTGATATTTTATGTATACTATAAACTGAAATCCTTACCAATTTTTGGCCATTTCAAATACCGACTATTTAAATTTGAAGAGGCATTTTCACCGTAAGTTGGCGATGCATCACAATCTTGGCGTGATAACCCCCAATATCTGTATATACCCCTAGATAAAATCAAAGAAAAGTATTGAATGCATTGCGGCCGCACGGTTACTCCGATAAATGTGTAGCTTCTTTGGTTCTTTTATCACATGATTATGACCCAGATATCCGGAAAAGAAAGTGAAATGGACTATTTTTTGGAGTAAATCACATTTTATCGCCGTCGTACTTTAGAAAATTTGTTTGGAATCTTGTATGGGGTTGGTTGTTGGAATAGAAATGTACGTAAGCGTTTTGAGGTGTTTTACTTTACTTAACCCTCTAATGCATGATTATTTTCATCACGAAAAAATATATATGTATCTATAATACTCTTACATTATGGGAAAAATATTGAAAAAATTTAACTGCATTAGTATTTTAACTTATGCAGACGGTATGGTTTTTAACATTATATATTAAGAGGGACTGTTAGTCCCATAGAGCTGATGCATTAGTTTTGAAATCACAACTTTTGCAAAAGGATTGATTTGCCATTTTATCCTATTTTCACCAGGTTTAGGAATCATGCTAGTATCAATTTAAAACAAAATTGAAAAGAAAATAAAGTTATTTAATTATTAATTGATGAAGTTTTATAATAGTGTAGCCATCTGCTGTATATTTTTGGTATTTTAAATTTGAAAAATATATAGTTAAATAACTTGATATCATAGTCGTTTCAAATTTGTTTATGATGTTATGTTGATTCCCATTCCTGACTGAAAAGGGCTAACATATGGCATAGCAATACTTCCGCGGAAGTTGAGATTCTAAAACTGATGCATAAGCTCTACGGATTGACAATCCCTTTTAAAATTGCTTTGTTATCTAGTTGTTTCCATATCTTCAAGTCTTTTCACTGGTTTGTCATTGTAGTTTTAATCACAAAATATATAACTCTAGAGGTACACGGGGATTTAAGATGACAGGAGTCGCTACTCACAACACAACATTTAAGAGTTGTGTCGTACGAGGATGATCAAAATATTATTTAACGTGCATTTCCTCTGGACGGGATATTATTTATCTACACAAACCATTTTAGGTCGGTTAATGTTTCGGCAATGACCGGGCTCGAACCTGGGACCTTTGGCCATGCAAGGTAAGCACCTTATCAACTGAAAACACTTTACATTTAAGACTATTTCAAAATATTACTATTAGGTAAAACAAAATATTTTTCGCTAATCACAACTTAAAAAAAACATTTTAAAACTTTTCAACATAATTACATGTATGTGTTTTCCATAACTAAAATTAGCCATTAAAAAACAAAACCTATTGTAGCATTCTTCCGTACATACTTAATCTGTTTTGAGTTTATGGCTATGTGTTAACTTCTTTTTGAAAAATGATGTTTTACAATACTTCATCATTTTAATGGTTTCTTAAATCAGTTTTATGCGAAAAACATTACCACACCCACCCTTAAAAATTACCATAACAAAGACTGTATTTTCAATTATCGAGACTGTTAAAACAAGCTTTGCTATCTATTAATTAGTAGTGGTTAAATTTTTGGTGAAAGCGTTAAATAACAATTTAAGGCTTTCTAACTTTTCGACTTGGTTTGAAAATAGTTAAACTGAAAATTAACACAAAAAATATTAAATTTTTACCTTATTAAATACAGGATGGTTATAAGGACTAATTTGTTTTTGCAAATTGTATTTTCTTCTCAAAACTGTAAATGTTTACATAACAACGCCAATGCGTATCAAAAACGCAATATATATTTACGTTTTTATTTGTTTGGAGTTTATCAGTTTAAAGTTTGACGCTAAAAAAATCATTACACATATGTTTGCCATTTAAAAACCATACTTCGTTGAATTCGTTTTTTACTCATTGTTATTACGATTCATAGATATCAGAAAAAACTTAAGATGAATTTGTAGGAATTGTTGCGTAGTGTGCCAGCTCAGGTGCTAAGCTCACTACGTGACCGCATTTCAAAATCCCAAGGTGCGTAGTCAATTGTTTTTTTGCTGATGACCATAGTTCATTCTTCTTTTCGTTCTTTGTACCTACGTTCCCACGCGACATTGATTCACTAATCAAGGCTAGAGAAATAAATTATTTTCATTCAGAATTTCTGTGTTTCCACTTGAACATTCCCATCGATTTCGTGTACCTTTAGTGTGGTGATTTTTTAACAAAAAAAAAATCAAATTAGTTACACTTTTTTCAATTTAGCAGATCGTGTTATTTACGATTGACGCCACCAACTTAAGGGCTCAAAGTTCAAATCCACAACTAATTGGAAGATTAATTGTTGTTCAAGTTCTTCAGCTAACCGTGGTAATCTCTCCAATTTGCGAAACACAAGGTTTTGTCTCCTTTTTGAAAACTCGTTATTCTGAAAGTGTTTTATTATATAGGTTTATAAACAGATATTACGTTTTGTGGAGATCTAATAATTTTCCCGATTCATCTCAACTTGCAATGTAATCCTATTTACTTTAAACGGTGGTAAATTTATATATATATTCCCCCCCCCCCCCCGCCCCCCAAGTTTCAAATCTGTTTGTATGTTTTCGTTGAAAAACTCTTATTTGCTAAAGTGTCACTAGAGTGACCGATAAAAATTTTCGATAGAAGTATTATACTTTGTACTTCATATTTTTTTATTTTTACCTTCTAAGGTTAATACCAGATTTTTCCAGATTTCTTACATCATTATTTTTAGTATAATAATGTGTATTTATTAAAAATATTATCACTTTCATATCCGAAAACAAATTTAAGATTACCTATTTAAAATAAACCAAGCACTATTAAAAAAAAGTCTTTAAAAATGATAATTATACAAGGGCAAATATAAATATATTTGTAAATTTTCAGGCCACTCCGTATAGCATCTATTTTAAGTTTTATAGTTATTGGATATGTTTCCCGTTTTAAGTGGCAACAGTTCCACAGGAATACAAAGAACATCACGGTTGGGTTAATTAATCCTTTCAGTCCCAATAACAATTTGATATCATTTTTAAAAAATTCTGATCGTTCTATAGCCATTTATGATTTCAAAAAGCACATCATTCGATTCTTCAAACTTCTTTCTAATAGGACATATTTTTTTTTGTTTATACCAATAGATGTCAGCCCTATATTTTTTTTAAAATTGTTATCAGAAACATGATGAAGGCCGATCCAGCGGCGTAGTGGTTAAGGCATTGGCATCTGGAGCTGCTGGGTCCGGGTTCAAATCCCGTTCAGGCATGGATGTTTGTGTTTGTCGAGTATATGCGGAGTACGTGCTCGTAAAATCTGTTGGGTCCGAAAGTCCTGTGGGCGGTCATTGCGCAGTTTCCTACGGGTACAGGTCCCTGGAGAAAATTTCCCTCCCCTTCATGGACATGTCTAAATTGTGGAGGTGGCGACAGATGGTAACATCTGTCATATGTGTTTGTGTGTGTCTTGTGTTGTCCTACTTGACGATGGTTTATAAGCGGGTACTTGCGATCAAGCACACAAGCCTGAAAATATGTCTACCAACCAACATGATGAAGCCAAATGACATCACTGGGACTAGAAAGGTTAATGAAGTGGTTTTAGCTAACCGTGTAAATTTACTAATCACCAAAACCACCAATAAATCCAGAAATGAAATCAGGAAAGAATTACGTCACGTGAAACCAGCCAAATCCACCTTATTTTCTCTTAAAATATTTTAACTCAAATAACGCCCACACAATTCTCGCAGCTCATTACAATTCTCCAATAATTACCTTTTACAAAACAATCTTTTGGAAAGGTTCAACTGTTAGGAGACCAGCCGGGCGTCAATAGTGCTGAAGAGTCAGTGGTTATTTTGGGCGTTTCAAAATTACATTGATCATGACTGAAACGTTTTCACATATTGCTGCTTCTGAAAGTTGCAATATTTAGAATTTTGGATTGGTGGATGGTAAGTGCTGAGATTTGGAAATGTGTTGACTTGAATTAAATTCCACTTAGGTTTGTTAGAATAAATTCAGAGATATGGTAGACTGACCAGTGAGTGAACAGGCCCCAGTGAATGAACATTTGGTAAATATAATTAAAAAAATAAGGATTGAGAATCATTCCACTATATGGATAGGCAACACTGGCTTCCTCCCATGTAGTAGGAAGCTATCTGACAATGGTTGGTTGTGTCCTGGTCATTATATGCTGGTGTTCATTCACTGGCGAACGTGACGTCTTAAACCTTCATTCACTGGTTAGTCTACCCTAATCTATAGTTAAAATTTTAGCACCTGACATTAAATACGATACTTTTTAAATATATCCAGTATGATTTTTTTTATTGTGGTATTGTTGAATTTTATAATTGTATAAGAAGGAAAACAGTTGTGGTAATGATTTAAGGATTATTTTAAGAAGATTTATTCAATAAAAAAGTTTAATTAAAAATTATGTAGTAAAATTATCGAATTATTAATCAATAGTTCTCGATATTCTTTATCAATTGTGAATATATATGGTTCATTAAGTAATATAAAGATTTAAGATTAACGTCGTTAATTTCATTCAGAAAACATACTGTTCAGTTGAAAACAAAGCTGTATGCGTAGCATATTTCTTCCCCTAAACAATTAGGCTTTAATATTTATATGGATTTTATTTATATTTTGAAAATTTATTGACCAGTTGAAAATTTGACTTTCATATTCATTTAAATATTTTTTTAACCGATGTCCTTTCTTCAGTTTCATAAACAACCCGCAGTTGCAATAATTTTCAACTTATTTACAATTATCAAGTTGCAGGTGCGGTAAATTTTGACATCGACTTAATAAACCGAAAATACGGTTTTTTCACGCCACGTGTGGAAATCTAATTCACTTAACATTACAACTATTGTTAATGTTGTGTGTGAAACTTTCCGTAGCATATACATTCAGTAGTAATGCCAGCATTTATGTAGTTTCCTTTGTTCGAAATGAAACACAGTTCGGAGTTAAAACACGGTTTGAAGTTCTCCGATATTGCTTTTCGAAGGGTGTTTTGAAGGTTTGGGTGATTTTTAGATTAAGGATTTTCCCTCCCTTTTGCTTTGAATGCTCATTTGATGTTCTCAGGGTTGGCTGATTGTTTTGTGCAAATTACTTCGTTGATTGATCGTTGATCGTATTGAGTGCGAAACGAAATCGTGTTTTGCTTAACTGATCAAATATAGAAACGTCAATTGCATTGCGTAAGAAAGGTGTAAGTTCTAGCTTTGATTTTGTTGACTTGTGTTCTTTTACAGAAAGACAATTAATTTAAAAGTTAACGTACCGAAGTTTGAATTTAAATAAAAGAATGTACGAAAATAAAGGATTGCGTTTATAAATAGCAAATTTATTTAATGCATATTGTTGCTTAAATTTACGCATATCCAGAGCTTTTGTTTCAGTTAAAACTACCCAGCCCATTACTAGGCCAAGGCCTGCCGTGACCATTTCAGCTTTTGTGACCTAGTGCTCTGTCGTGCTAGGCATATGTCCCGGAGGTGGGCAGCTTCATGCGGAACTTAAAGTTTTTAGTTCCTAAGATGCTTGGTACCCATTTTATCGATCCATTTAAGGGATGAAAGGATGGGTCAATTTCGCCTAATCTGGGATTTGATACCCGGAACTGTAGCGTGGCAATGCGAAGCACTGCCACTAAGCCTCGGGGTCTCTAATGAGTTATTATTATGAGTAATAAATGTTTTTCGAAATTTCTACTTGCAATAGCAACATTTTAAAAAATCAAAATCCATTTTAACTAAGACATATATGATTTCTTTCAAATTATTCAAATTTAAAATACATTTACAGAATATAATGAAAATTCCTTTAACTATTTCCTCTAGCAACATTCCTTTTGTCTAATTCTCTAACCAAAACCCACAACTAACAAACACTTTATACAAAAGCGTTACTTTAAAACGAATCAATATTTTTTACATAAAAATAATCTCGTTTAAAAAGAAACATTAAACCGTTATTGTTCCACCTTGTTATATTTACAACTTAGGAATTTCAAAGTTAACATTATCCCATTTAATTCGCAAAAGTGAAAAAAGAACAAAAAATATTTATTTTGTATAATATAATATATTGTTCACATGTAACACAATTTATAACATATTATCATGCAACGAATGTGAAAAATTTAATAATAAAAATTATCAATATAATATTTTATTAGTTAAATTTTTTATTCCTCAATGTTTTGAATTAAATTAGAACAATTACTTATATATTTGTTGTTTGAATTTTATTATGCTTTCAAAACAAATTTTGTAACTTTATAACCGAATTTAGCGATGTAAAACAATCGAATTAAATAAAATAAAAAAATGGTAAATTGGAAAAAAAACTTTGGTATTGTATTCCATTCTTTACTTAACACAAATATGTATTAAAAGAAGCATCATTCACTTCAATTTAAAAACCATGAGTAACTATCGAATTGTTTAGTTAATTTTCGGGCATATTCGAATGATTTTATACCACATAATTAAATATGGCGAGCAATTTTTAAGGTTTAGTTTATTTTTTATCAACAATTAATCCTAGTTTGTTGATAAAATAAATCAACAATATGTTTGCATTGTAACCTTTTTAAAAAACGAATATTATTTATCCATAATTTTTCTAATTTTGAATGCAAATAAGAACTAAAAAAAACTTTTGTCTCGAAATAGTAATTTTTCTATTGTTTGCCACTAGAAAGAGCATTTTATGCATGAATTGATGACTCAAAGAACCGACGAACAATTGAGTAATTGAATTAAATTTAGCAGAAAGGTTCTAAAAAGGAAACGTTTTTTAACAGCAAACAGAAAAACATTGTAGAGATTGAAAGCTTATAAAATGCTTGATAAAATTGTTTCATGATTATTTTATTCTGATGACTAATATAAAAGCCCATGAAATAGAGCACCTTGTAGAAGGAGTGTAACTAAGGGTTAAACTAAAGAATCGTGGCCGGAAATTTTATGCCAAATCTGGTAACTATGAAAAATTGGTATTATGACAACCTTTGGCGAAATTGGCAATTGCATTGCCAATTTCAAATTGTTATTCCATTTAAATCTAAAATGCATATAATTTATTCTGAAGTTTTCTTATACTAATATTTTATTAATTATAAGCGTCATGATGTCAAATAATTATTTACCTTTTTAAAATCAATATTTCGGCATTTTAACTCTCCACTTTTTTTTTATAAATCTGGTCCGCAATTTAAAGAATTTTTTGGTTTTAAGGTAGGCGAATACCCAAAATTATAAAATTTTTACTATTACTTTAATCTTTCCAAATTTGGCATAGTGATTTCAAATATAATGAATAATACTATTTATGCATTTTTTTATTTAAATATAATTTATTTATTTTAAACGGTGTTTTTCTACTAAAAAAAGAGGTTTTTACGCTAACAAGTCTACCACATTGAATTTTCATCCTATAAACATCAATTGTGTTGAATTCTTCGTTTTGAACTGATTCATGCAATGACCCTCTAGAGTTGCATACAAATTACAGGAAAAGAAGTTATTAAGAAAAATGTTTTAAATTAACCACAAAAAATATTTTATTCGATTAACTTACACTTGGACATTTAAAAAAAAATTATATTTACACCAGATGTTAGAGGTTCATGGCACAGATATATATTGAAATAGCATCTGTGAAAAATTTCAGGTAAATTAATGTAAAACTTTTTATGCTAGAAGTGTTGGCCTAAACCCCTTTTTTTAGTTGAAAAACACCGTTTAAAATAAATCAATTATATTTAAATAAAAAAAATTGCCCCAAAAGCAATGTTCATTATATTTGAAATCACTATGCCAAATTTGGAAAAGATTAAAGTAATAGTAAAAATTTTAGAATTTTGGGTACTCGCCTACCTTAAGTCGGCAATTTTGATAATAGATAGTGTCTTTAGTCATTTCGAGATGAAAACCATCTCGGCAAGTGCCGTGGTTAGCATTTCGAATTGGTAACATTTTCAAAAAGCCGTTTCATCTTGCCGCGATTATTTAGTTTATCCTGACTTAGTTTTGCTTTTGGTTCTTTTCGAACAAACAGTTAATTCCCTTCAACACAAAATGAAATGGCACAAAGAATCGAAAAAACAATTCTATTAAATTCAAATAAAGATCTCATTTAAGATAAAACTTTTCAACGAACTGGGAAATTAGTTTTCGAACTTTTTTCTTTTATTCTAAAACTGTTCATGAAAATTACAGTTTGAATTAAAAAAAACTCCACAAACAAATTGCATGTTAGAATAAGAGAATGAAAAAAGCAGAATTTTCACCAAAGAAGCTTTTCTTGAAGAAATATTCCGAAATTAATAAAAAGGCTCAGATAAGTTTACTTGCTTTTATATTTTAAATGTATTTTTACAGTGGTGATAGCTTTGATGTATAATTGTTTAAAAAAATTATTTTATTATTTTGTGAAATGCGTTATAGCGTTTATTTTTCTTAAAATTATTTCGTACTTTTCGGTAACTTTAAACGATGCTTAAAAGTAGAGGAAAAATTTCAACAAAATATCAAAAACTTTTACCTTTTTTAAACAAGGAACAAAACTTCCTTGTTTTTGTACTAATATTACTTTTGGTTTTGTATATTTAAATATTGGTAAAATGCAAAATAAATTTTCTTGAAATTAATTTAACTCATAATTTACATTAATTCACGAATGTAAAATCGCTTCAATTCTTCACGTAACTATTAATGAGGTTTTTTCACCGCAGATGGCAACAGCTCCTAAGGTATGTTTTCATTTGTTGTCAGGAATTATTTGGTTTTCGAAGAATATTTAATATTTTTTTTTCAAATGCCAACTTCTTTCTCTGATGCTGGTAACATTCTGGAGAAACATTGCTGATTGCTGCTGGAGGAAACATTCCCATTCGGTTAAGTGGCATTTGAAGGCTATGGAGCCCAGTCGGTTAGGCACTCGCCCTGCATGCGAAAGGTGTCAGGTACGGGTCCGGGCATCGCCAAAATAACTGCCGACCTATAAACGGCCCGTGCAGCCAAAAAAAAAATATCCGATTTAAAATACCCCGTGTAAGGGAATGCACGTTAAATATCCTTCAAAGTCCTAACGCTGCGTACGATGTCGCCCTTAATGGTTGCGTTGAGTGCCTATTCAGGTGTCGGCTCGTCACTTACCGTGGTTCTAAAATACGACGCCCTTCTCCAATAGCCCTTGTGTAGCTCTAGTCGACGATACTTCAAACCTAACCTAATTTTACTTTAGTTGCACATTCTTTTGACTGGTAATTGTTATTTCAAAATCAAAGAAAATTTTATTCTTAACTATGCATCATACTAATTACTCACACTTTATAAGTACTTATCATTAATTATCTGTTTAGTGTTTAGGTAACATTACCTTAAGACAAAGGGATTTTTCACTTGCAAATAAGCAGCTATCCATTAATTAGCATAACAAAGAAGTATCTTTCTCTTCAAAACTTTATCTATTCATTTCGGGGCAATACATTAGGTTAAAACTATACCATTTATCAAGTTAGGACATTAAAATACTGGCTCCATTGATTAATAGTTTCAAAGTGTACTTTTTATGTATTCGTAATTGGTTTTCAACAATGCTTATAAAAAGATGATAAAAAGTTAAAATGGACAAAAATAACTATTAATGGTTTATTTTTCATTTTACTTTTTGTGATTATAGTATTTTTAATCAGTACATTTTTATCTTCACATAAATTAACTACTTTTTATAGTAGCATTACGTAACTTGATTCTGTATTATGCTCTGGTTTTTACCTTTTTATATTTTCGGAAAAGCAATTAAAATTATAATAAGCTTCTATTTATACAACGGCAACATACTGAATTACTGTAAAAAGTAAAAAAAAAGCACATTTTAAAGCGTATTTAGAGCAAAATAAAAAAAACAATAAATTCTAATTTAATGCTTGTAATGAATATTGCTATGAATTTTAATTATATAAATAAAAGTAACTAATCAAGTGTATTTTTTAAAAATAATTTTCAGATTCTTTGGGGTATTATTACAAAAAATTAAATACTTTCAAATATTTTACGTTTTTAAATTTTTGTTTTATTCAAATTTCATCTGCTTGTATTTTAAATATCTTTTTACACCTTTATTTTTATAAAAGAATTACAATAGAAATTTTCCGTGATCCATTAGAGGGTGAGCCAAGTAGTCATTTAGGCACTCGCCTAGCATGCGAAAGGACCCAGGTTCGGCTCTGGGCATCACCAAAATAACTGCCGACCTATAAACGGCACGTGCAGCCAAAAATGTCCGAAGAATAATACCCTGTGTAAAGGAGTGCACGTTAACGCCTAACGCTGCGTAGAATTAACGGTTGCGTTGGATGCCTATTCAGGTGTCTCTTTGTCACTTGACTGTGGTACTAAAATACGAAATCCGTCGCCAATAGCCCTTGTATAGCTCTAGTGCGACGATATTTCAAACCTAACTGTGCTCCATAATAATGATAACTTTTGTGGAAGCGTGTTGTCATGTCCACAAGGCTGTCCCATGACTGTCTATGTTAATACAGCATATACCTAATGTTATTTTGGTACCATTATTTGTTTTACTTCTAGAATAGTAATCAAATCCTATTACCAAATCGAGGAAAAAATTTCTTACATATTTTAATGAAATCGGCTTGGCGCGGCCTGGTCGGTAAGGCGGCGTTCTTGCAATTCTTGCATGCGAGATGTCCCATGTTCGGGTCCGGATATCGCCTAACTGCCGAAATATATGTCTCAGCAGCAACAAGTTTGACGAAAAATGCAAAGGGAGTGCAAATTTAATATATTATAAACTTCCGACGCCTCGTACGATGTCGCTTTTAAAAGTTGAATAGGGTGCCTATTCGGGTGTCAGCTCGTTACTTGACTGTGGTTCTGATGTTTTTTGCCAATAACCTATGTACAGCTCTAGTATGACGATAATTCAGCCTAACTTCAACTAAGAATCAAGCTTCATTAGTTACACCAAATCCCGGTTAAAATGTAGTGCGTTGTTTCCATATATACCACCGGAGCTGGGGAACCCAGTGTATTAGGCACTCGCTTAGCATGCGAAAGATCCCACGTTCGGATCCGGGCATCGCCAAAATAACTGGCGACCAATAAACGGCCCGTGCAGCCAAAAACGTCCAACGAATAATGCCCCGTGAAAGGGAGTGCACGTTAATTATCCTTTAAAGTCCCAGCGTTGCGAACGATGTCACCCTTAACGGTTGCGTTGGGTGCCTATTCAGGTGTCAGCTCGTCAATTGACTGAAGTTCTAAATAACTGCGCCAATAGCCTCGTGTAGCTCAAGTGCGGCGATAATTCAAACCTACCTATCTACCTAACTAGGAACCAAGCTTCATTATTTACAGCAAATCCTGTTGAAAATTTACTACGTGTTTTCCAGATATACCACCAACAATTTATAATTATCCACGCGTCATTTTCTAAAATTTCAAACCCCTTCCCCCCCACCCCTACTCCTATTACATGAGTAACTGAGTTAAACTTGATATGTGAGGAGAACGCTCATGTTAAGTTTGATAAATTTCCAGCGGGTCTGCGGGATTATTTTTGAATAATTGGGCGATAATTTAAGTATTATAAATCCATTTTCTCAAGATCGCATTAAAATGAGTGTAATTTGTGTTTTGGGATTAATTTGGGGAGTAATTTGGGATGGGATCGTAAATATTAAAGGGCCGGTGTAGCATGGAGGGTAAAGGTGTCATGGCACAGAGGATACCTTCCTGTGACTGTTGTGTGCTAAATTCATATGTCTCGACTTTGTGTAAGATGTTACTTGATGTTGCAATATTTAATTTTTCAGTCAATATACCACAAACAGGTGTTTTATTTACAATGGATTCATCAAAAGTTAGCTACGTGTTGCTTTAGTGACACTTTAATTAACCCTTTATAAAGCTATTTTTTTCTAGTAATGTTACGTTAAAGTATTTCTGGAAATGAGATTGATTTATAAAAAGAAATTCATTTAGCTCATTACCTAAAATTAATTCCGATTATTAAGACCATTTTATTTTGGTGGAAGTATGTTTCCCATCGCCCGCTGGGAGCTATTCAAACGTATCGTCCATAGGAATCCTGCATTAGTAATTTTGTTTTCTGAAAATATCAAGAGATGGGGGCAGCACTAATCAAAATTGATGAATTTGCTGGGAAGTATACTTTCCACAACCTTATAAAGGGTATCTATACTTACAATATATAGATAATTTATTATATGGAATCGAATTATAATGTTTAGGTATTTTCTTAAAAATTGAATTCAAAATTTATTTGCAGAAAATTTGCTGTTACAAAAATAGAGTAAAACGCCAAATATAACTAGTAGTATATTTTTCTATTTTTTTATATTTTGAAATTATGTAATTAACTGGATAAGAAGGTATTTTGAAAATTAATATATATATATATATATATATATATATATATATATATATATATATATATATATATATATATATATATATATATATTTCTTAAGGACAGAATCTACAAGATTCACACATAATGACATAAAAACTAATTTTGTATTAAGTTACTTCTAAACTTTATGTAATAAAACATAATAAGATTCCACTAATAATAGAATAAAACTTAATATTTCATTTATTTTCTTTAATATAAACATTAATTAACCATTAAAATCCTTAAAACAACCTCTTTTAAGCTTTCATTTTGAGTCTTTTTAAATCGCAAATTTCAAGAAATCATACTAAAAATAAACGAAATTTGTGATAAAAATAAACACAGTACTTAATAAACTTTATTTAATGCTTTTCAATTTAGATTAAGCTTTTTTAAGCAAATAAAACGTTTTCATCTACCATGAATTCAATTTTTTTTATTTAAGCTCCTAAAACTTAAATTTCAGAATAGAAGTTAGAAACTCTTACATAAATATTTCCTACGTATGGTTCTAGAATAGCAGGATATTCACTTTTTTTTTCTGAAATGAAATTTAAGTATGCGGAGTCGTGTTTCTTAATGTAAACTTTAAAATAACGTTATAAAAACATTTAAGCTAATCTTGTATTATATAAGAATATTTTCTTGAAAAAGAATAAATTATTATTTATCTAATTTGAACATTTTGAGAATTTTTCTTGGTTATACTAGTATAATATATATTATATATAGACAGCAGCTTGAATATTATAATAATATTTATAATAATTTTTATTTAATATGGTTTTTATGGTTGGTAGGTAGGTATACATATATTATACATGTAGGTAGGTATACATATATGATTTGTCTGTTTCAGAGACTTTTTAGTTATTTCTTTCAATTCGTTTTTGCGTAAATAGCCCGAAATCATTACTCGTTGTAACATCAGATGTTCTAGCTCATGAAGTTATATCAACCTAAGCTTTCGGTGCATAAAATAAGGGGTGGCAGATTGGTGGATTTTGAATGAGAATAGGCGCGTTTACATGCGCCATCAAATCCATGGAATGCTAAAAGCCCCATTAGGGGAAAAAGAGGTCAAGCAGAATTTCTAACTCAAATGATAGTCTGCGGCCGAATCCATGGTATGAAACATCAAACCCTCCTTCATTAGAGGGTTTGCGATACCCCCCAATGAGCTCTGCAATTCCGGTTCTGCCTGGGAAAAAATCCCTAAGAGGGAAAAATTGTTGAGTTTGCTCTTCAATCCATGGATTCGATGGCTCATCGCCTGATGTCGACTGGTATTATCTAATCAGCGACCCTGGGTTACTTGACCGCGATTCTAAATTACGAAGCATAGTTCGGCTGTGATAAAACTACTTGTAGGCTAGAAATAAATAGCCGGAATTGATTTAACTACAAATAAAGATTATGTGCAAGAAAATTTGCCACGCGAAAACTATCTTTCTGCTAAAATTTATCCAAATAAACAAAATATAGGGCAAATGAAGACTAGTTTATTGAACAATTTATTGATGACAAAGTAAGCTAGAATTTCTAACATACCGTAAAGTTAACATTTTTAATAAATCGAGGAGTTTATGATACTCATAAATTCGTAGTTTTAATAATTTAACAACCATACTCTTATTTGTTTAAATTATAAATCAGTTAAGCAATTTTAATTGTTTTAAAATAGTTTATTTCGTATTGCTTATTCATATTTACATTGCATACATCATAAGTTTTAAAACTGACAATTCATAAAACAAATAATACGAACATTGGGTATTACTATTATTACCAATTTACCATACACAGTACTTGCACGTAGCATTGTAAACTATTCAATCTGTGTAATGCTGCACAACGCATCGCATAAGTGGCTTCATGCAGTTCGCATTATATAGTAAAGGTATGCAACATTTGCGTCATCAAGTTGTAGTGATTAACCACTACAAACTCGGCTATCCTAATCTTATTATGTATAGTGCATTGTCATATAAAGCACTATATTTAATTATGCATATATTACAATGCATTGAGTGTTGTTAATGACAAAGTAACTTGCATAATAACGAGTATAATTGTGTATCGTCAGTTGATACATGTTATTACCTGGTAAATTGATACCTGGTAAAATGAAGAAGCCCTTTTAAAGTTACGCATTGCCCAAATTGTAGGGCTTCCCAGAAAATAATTAAACATGATCGAATGCTGTGAGCTAAGGATATTGCAAAAAAATGTATTCTTTATAATAGAGGAGGTTTATTGCAAATTATATCGTGGTTTGGTAAAATGGTTTTTGAACTTTTATGTTGAGATATGTTTTTAAAATTTTTTTTATATTTTTTCAGCTTGTGAAGGATTAAAAACTATAAGGCTTTTAAGTAAATTAACATAGAGCTAATAAATTCGTTTCTGTATTGAAACATATGCTTTTAACAAAAGTTGGTATGGGATAAGTTCTAGTGTGATTAGATTAAAAGAAATTATGAAGTTGAACATTTTAAAAAAAACTTAATTTTTCGTCATTTTTATTATTACTATTTTATTAACTGACAGCTCAATATACATACCAACTTTTATTAATAGATGTTGCTGGAACATTTAGGGGGAGAAACATTTTTATTTGCAAAAATAGTTTAATTTAAATGCTAGCTATAAAAATACTGGATTTAATATAAATTTTTTAATTATACTTTTTGACGACATAGACATGTATTTTTAATTTTGTATACACGAAGCATAAGTAACTTAAAATACCAGTCTCTCTTGCCAAATACTATGATGCTGCTATTTTATTATGTTTTATTATTATTTGTAATTTGTTAACACACTTAATATAAATTTCTAGGCTGCTTGAACGGGAATGTTCCTCTAAGCAGCTAATATTTGTTTTATTGCTTTGTATTTATAGTTTCTTTAATGATATTAATAGAGTTATTATTATTATTAATATTTTGGGTATACCACGTCCTCTTAAATAAAAATTTTGTAACATTTCCTATAGAGGATTTTTCTTGAAGGATTTATCATAATTAAAAGTATTCTCAATTTTGTAAGTCGCAGTTTAAATTAATAAATGAAATTCTTTAATCTATGATATCTGTAAAAAAAGTATAAATAGTATTGCTGAGAGCCAAATGTTAGTTATGGAAATTGTAAAATTCCTGTAAATGTATAAACATAATTTTATTAAGTTTTTGAAAGTGAAAAATAATCCTTTTTTTAACTTTAGCGAAACTAAAATTTTTATTTACCATCTTTTTGAGCGAATATTAGTCCTCAAAACTTAAGCAGCAGAATAAGTTAAGATATATAACTTAAAAAATAATAAATTTAGGTTTATACAAATATTATACTTCACAATTTCCGTAAACAACATTTAGACTTAACATTAGCATGACCTACATTTCCCCCTATAGATCCTTAATTTCGCATTTATAAAGAAGAATAAACTTGTTTTTGCTTTGATTAAGAGTAAATTGCCGTTTATTTATAAAAATGTTGTTTGTTTTTACAATGTTTGTCGTTTCAAGTATAAAACCAACAAAAAAAAAAAAACTATCATCTATTTTTTAAGTATTTGCAGGATGTATGACTTTTAAAATTTTGATGATGGCTTTCTTAGGTTTTTATAAATCTTTGATCTATAAATTATTTACAAAATTATATTAATTTTAAATTTTTTCTATGTTTATCTGACATAAATTTCTTTTCTTACAGGTAAGAAAATTTATGACAAATTTGAAACTGTGTACCGTAAGTACTTTAAATATATTTGCTATTTTAAATATGCTTGTACTACTTTCATTATTTAATTAAGATTTGTTACACTAGAAATTCATCATAAATCTCTGTAAAAGATGGGTTACATCATTTTGAATATATTTTTATTTATTTAATATCGAAAATTTGTAATTGTAAAGTAATTTGTTTAAACTATACGATAGTTCAGAAATTGCAAAGTTATTATTTTTTCAATGCTTGAAATTCCAATTTGATAACTTTAAGAAAATTTAAATACATTTTGAGCAAATTGGAAACATAATTATAATTAAATTGTAAATAGCATTACAATCTTGTATATTTAAGCTGAAAATTTGACATTTTAAAGGTAAATACCACTTTTTTCGGCATAAATAGTTAACTACCATAAAATGTATAGCCATTGTACCTTCAATAACGTAAACCATCTACTTTGTCCGGACTTTATAGAAAATATTTCGCAAATAAAATCGATAAATACAAAAAATGAGCTATTTCTTTATTCATTTTATTATAGATGAAACCTGATTTTGTTAACCTTTTACAATGTTGTTAAAATTTTAAGTAATACCATACCTTTTCTTAGACTTTTTTGTTTGATGAATTTTTTTCTATATTTATCATATGGTCTCGAAAAGTTTTTCTTTTTAAATAATTTTATGTGTTTGTTTGGAAAGTTAGAATCTCTTTTTTAAAACAATTTACAAATTAAAGAAGCAGAATTTTACTAAACTCGTGATTTATAAAATTTTGGAATGGACGATTTTAACAGGATTTAGCATGGTTTGCTTTGGAGCATAAGACAACGTTTGACGTAGCTGTGACGTCATCGGTGGCTTTTCCAGTTGCTAATTTATTATTATTGGTATAAAATCTGCACCAAAATTTATTAACCTAGTCTAACGCTGATAAAATTTAATGAATTAAGGTAGGCGAATACCCAAAATTCCCCCAAATTCTAAAATTTTTACTATTACTTCAATCTTTTCCAAATTTGGCATGGTGATTTCAAATATAATGAATAATGCTATTTAGGCAGTTTTTTAAATTTAAATATAATTTATTTATTTTAAACGGTGTTTTTCAACTAAAAAAAGAGGTTCACGCCAACAAGCCTACCACATTGAAATTTCCTCCGATAAACATGAATTATGTGTTAAATTCTTCGTTTTGAACTGATCCGTGCAATGACCCTCTAGAGTTACAAACAAATCACAAGAATGTGTTTTACGACAAATTTTATGAATTAACTTGAAACAAACACATTGTGGCTAATCTAACGGCAGTGCCGGAAATCTGCGCAAGCGGATATCTCGACTTGAGAGCGAAACAGTTTTGTGAGCAGCCAAGTAAAATATCGCCAAGTTGTTAGTTAGGGTTGTAGTGAAGGTTTAGGTTGTTATTGAATATCAAGCGTTTACCCTCGCCGAACGCGTGCGTTTATGGATTATAATAGAATTATTGGATTATTACACTGTCCAATTCCTATTTTATTCTGGGATCAATTGATGTAAGACTTTACATAATCAAACCCGCTTATAAACCTTCGTCAAGCAAGAGAGATACAACACACACACTTAAATGGATCCATCTAATTTTTAGAGACAGAGGCCAACTAGAGGATCCCCAGAATTGACTTGTCACATGTATTGGTTTGGTATGGTAACTTGGAGGACTTAGTGACCATGACGGATTTAACGTACACCAGTCATTTAGCATGGCTTTAGAAATTATGGTTATCAGTTAAAAAAGCAACTTCCAGATCCATAATGCATTTTTAATTATACAGAGTGGTTATAAAATAACGATCGCTATTTAGAGTGGTCTGTAGCTGTAATGAATATTCCAAATGCAAAAAACTTTGAGATACTTGCTAATCAAGAAGGGCGGGGGGGGGGGGGGGGGGAGAGAATGGTATCATAAAAAACCAACTCGTCTCTTGACCAGGGTTCTAAATTACGAGTCGTAATTGGATGTGTTGGCCGTAATTAGCCATAATTGGCTGTACCTCGTAATTTAGAACCTTTGTCAAGAGACGAGTTTCTTATTTATGATTTCAATCTTTTTCGAAAAAAAAAAAAAACCCTCGTCCCTTGACCAGAGTTCTAAATTACGAGGCGTAATTGTTGGCCGTAATTGGCCATAATTGACGATGCCTCGTAATTTAGAACCCTGGTCAAGAGAAGAGTTTGTTTTTTATAATTATTTTTTAATGATTATTTTTTAGGATTCTATCTTTTTTTATTCCATTCTTCCGCAACGAGGATCGATTTCATCTCAATCAACATGTTAATTTTGATTCCCAAAACCTTATCAACTTTGGGCGATAATAAGCCAACGTGAAAAACTATCTTTCCCTTTCAGTATCCGTCTGCGCACGCGCAGTGGTTTTCCGTAAGAGAGCTGGATTTCCGGCAGATGCTGAGCATGCGCAGATGGTGCCGTAAGTGCAATGGGTTTAAAGAACTTTCGTACTCGCAGCTACCAAGCAACAATTTTTTTTTTCGATAAACTTACACTTTGACATTTTTTTAAACAAAAACTACTATATTTACACCAGATGTTAGAGGTTCATGGCACAGATGTACATTAAAATAGCATCTGTAAAAAATTTCAGGTAAATTAGTGTAAAACTTTTTATGCTAGAAGTGTTAGCGTAAACCCCCTTTTTTAGTAGAAAAACACCGTTTAAAATAAATCAATTATATTTAAATAAAAAAAATTGCCAAAAAAGCATTGTAAATTATATTTGAAATCACTATACCAAATTTGGAAAAGATTAAAGTAATAGTAAAAATTTTAAAATTTTAGGTATTCGCCTACCTTAAAATGTTTACTTTTCTTGTGTAATAGAGTAAGTCATTTTAATCAGCTAAGAGCATGAACATAAGTCAAGTAAAACTGCTATGGTCCCTATTAAGCCAATATAAAACCATCCCAATCATTAAAATCAACTTCCTTCAGTACTCTAGAAAATATGATTAACCAATAATTGCAACCAGTTTTACTCTACCATTAGATTAATAAGAAAGAATAATGTATAAATATGTCTTTAAAATTATTACAAATAACCAAAATATAACTAACAAATAACTATTAGTTTGAATATACCATTAGACTAACGAGAAAGACTACAGTATAAATATTTTACTTTCAGTCAAATATAATTAACCAAAATGCGAATTTTTACACTATAACTATTTTCTCGTCTCGTCTAATACCAGTGCTTAGTGTGGAAAATTTTTCTGATGAAACTTTTTTTGGGGCTGTTAACTATTACATGAAATATTTATGTACTAAAGCACAAAAAAAAAAAAAAAAAAAAACATATCCTATGTTCAGATATTGACAGCAGTTGTTTTTCTAATACGGGATATTTAATGGTGATAATTAAGGCTTCCACTGATGACCAATTATAATGCGTATTGTCAGTTTAGCTTTGGAAAGTTAATTACTTGGTATGAATTAAGTTGGAAATAAATATTGTATTAGCAGAACTTCGTTGAGTGTAATAAATATTATAATGTAAAAATTCAATGTCAAATTCTTCATGATTATATATTTCTGTATTCCTATCGAGGGAATGAATAGAAGTTCAAAAAAAATATTTATAACCAATTAAAAAAATACTCATAAGGAATTCTGTTGTCAACAATTGATTTTCAGAACTTCGAAAATTGTTGAAAAATTTGGCTGTAAAATGTATATACCAAAGAGTTCTATATAGGGTAGAGACTGAACCTACCTACCGCACCATGGACTAACAAGGACTGTGGTTCCCAGTAGCCGAGTGGTTAGGTTTGAATTATCGTCGCACTAGAGCTACACGAGGGCTATTGGCGACGGGCGTCGTATTTTAGAACCACAGTTAGGTGACGAGCTAACACCTGAATAGGCACCCAACGCAACCGTTAAGGGCGACATCGTACACAGCGTTAGGACTTTAAAGGATATTTAACGTGCACTCCCTTACACGGGGTATTATTCGTCGGGCATTTTTGGCTGCACGGGCCGTTTATAGGTCGGCAGTTATTTTGGCGATGCCCGGACCCGAACCTGGGACCTTCCGCATGCTAAGCGAGTGATTAACCGACTGGGCTCCTTAGCCCTCCGATCGGTTTTGGATCGCTGGCCATGACGCTAGCCGTCTGCGCACTGTATAACGGGTGCTGGTTTGATCCCCGCCTTTACCCTGGGCGTACTTCCTTTCTCGGTATCAAAATAATAAATTATAACTACCACTCTTGCCACTCTATTCGGGCTCCGTAGTGAGCCATGGCTGCCAATGGAAGCTCAGTACGAGGCGTTTCTCTACCCTACTATAGAACTCTTTGGTCTATACCGATCCTTATATTTGTATATTTTAAAGGTTGGACGAAAAACTAAGAAAAAATGTTTTAGTCATGGTGGTTTATTTTCGGAGTCTGACTTAGGTATGATAATGGAAGTTTTAGTTTTTAAAAAAAAATGTACTTTCACTTTATAATCTAGTTTAAAATCAATGCAATATTTTTTACATTTAACTGACAGAAAAGTTTTCTCTATTTGAAATAAACAATATTCCTTAAGGCACTTAATTAGCAAAGGTGTTCGTTGGGTGGTAGAATATAAAACAATGTTCATATTCAGTTTTAAAAATAAACTTCATAAAAATTAATTTCCTTTAGCTTTTTTCCGTAAATATTTTAGCATTTCTTACTTCATGCAGAACATTATACTGCAAATATTAATTTACTGCATCGTGAATAATACTTCAATAAAAAACCTTATTTATTGTAATTTCTGTTCATTCATCATCGAAAACTTTTTTTTAAACTGAAAATGGCTATTTTACAATAAATTTTTCAATAGAAATTATTTTTAAAACTCTTTGAATGTTTGTTTCAATGCTTCGATAATATGCTTCATAAATACTTCAATTAAAACTTAAAGAAAAATTACTAAAACAAGGACATGGAAAAATAAACCAATACATCTAAATATTTAAATATTTATTCTTCAAAGCAATATTAAAATATATTTCTAAATATATATTTACTCTTATTTTAGAAATAAAGATTATCTTCATTCGCGAAAATAGCCTTCTCTGGGGACCAAATCCTTCCAAATACCATCAGCCAATCGCAGCAGTGCAAAGGATTTTTAAAATTCATAAAATTAAAAAATGTTCTTCAGGTTTCTCATTGGTCGTGTCATCACTGACCTTTGACCTTTCAAAAGGTATCAATTTACGTCATGTATGACGTCATAAAACCGAATATACGACTAACGATACTAAACATTGGTTACTTTTGGATAACAGCTGAAGAAATTTCAGTTTCAAAATACTCAAATAATTTAGTCTTGTGAAATTCATAAAAAATAAATATATCAAAAAAATGGTTTATCCATTGAGTTTTTGGCAATTTCAAATGTCATTGCTATTGAAATATGAAAAACTATATATATTTCTATAACAACGTGAATTTTTTTATATCGTATTCATTCATTAATCTTTTGCGAAAATGACACTTTACGTGCTTACGTCACATGCAGTACCGAAAATAGGGCTTTCGGCACTAGTGCGGTAAAGTAAATAAGAGTATCTGAATGGCAGAAAAAAATGTCATGAAATATCTCCATAGAAACTAAATGATGTCATGAGACTCGCTTATTTCTATTGGTTCATTACTTTTGCATTTTCTTATATCTCCATGGAAACCCTAAGTATTACAAAAATACTATTTTGATTCAAAATAGAGAATTATTTTACAACTTTCCTTTACTACTTTGCATTTTCGAATCTCGCCATGGAAACTAAATGATGTCATGGAAACCACTCATTGGAAGAAATACTTTTTTGCACGTTGTTATAAAAAACATTGTAAGCAAGCACGTGCCAAATAATACTTTATTAAGCTCCTGTCATTATTTCACTGGACCTACGGTCTCACCGCTCAGGTGTCGACCTCTTCGCTTGACCTAAGTTCTAAATTACGATTCGTTGTAGGCTGTGTTTAAGCTGATGATTAGGATGGCTAGAAATAGGCAGCAGGAAACGATGAAGTGCCCCCTACCTGTATGAAGCTTTAGTGCAGAGGACAAACTATCATGGTTTCAAGTTCCTTTTATAATGCCAAAAATGCCGCCAACAGTAGTTCATGACCAAGATATTCAATAAATCCTGTAATTTAAGCTTAATGGAATCCATCATGTCAGAATTATTTTCCCAAACATTTTCTGTTTCATTTTAATGCATAACTAAGACAAAAAAATAAGTACACTTAATTTATTTTGATTTTTAATAACAAGAGTAAAAATCTTTAACATGTTATTTTCCTTGCCATCCGGACTAACTACCAACAAGTGATTCCGCTTTTGATCTTCTAATTTTGCTCTTCGCGCCCGGTGAAACAGGTAACAGTAAATAATTGATTTACAGGAGCGCTTCTGCAGAAACGTCGACAAAAAATATACTTCAGGATTTGAATGTTTTTGAAGAGAATTTCGAAAGAGCGTTTCTGTAAATTATTAATCATTGTAATTAGCAGTAGATGTGTGTTTGCGCTGTTTGACAGAAATGTCCTTTGTTTTGAAGAAAGTGTGATTATATGTCTGAGACAAAGTGAAATTTTAATTTGGTTATGTCAAGTCTTTGTAGATGAAAAGGTTTTGAGAAGAGATAGTTAAAAGTGTATTTGGTGATTTCAAATACGTGTAATATAAATGCAGTGGAATATTTTACCTTTTACTCGCGTTTTTGGTTTAATTGATCTTATAAGTGAATGTATTAATATGGTGCGGGGAATGTATAACAGCTTAAAATGGGTGTTATTTGAAATTATGCATCGCAATAAATTGTTTTGATTTTGAAAATTATTATCAATATGCTATACATTTAACCACTTTACTAACAACAAAAAATCCTACGTATATATTTTAGAAGCCGATAATTATATATTTACAGGATTGTTCTGCATGGTATTTAAAATATGCGTATAACATTTGCTAAGGCTCACCTCAATTCAGTACTTTTCGGGCACTTTTTCGGGTTATGAATAAATAAGCTATTTTATATTTTTGGGTTAATTAATATTATTTTTTTTATTTCCTTAGCCTATTCTAGCTTTTATTTTAACTCAAAAGGTTGTATAAATTAACTACCAAGCAAGTATTTTCGCAACTCCTCTAAAATCATATTGAGCCTATTGGCACTTCATTTTTAATACAGCTAATAAAACAGCTGTTTTAGTATTGACATTTTCGAAAAGTTTGAAATTCCAGTTTATAATGGTAAGTTTAGTATAACCTCTTCAGACCCGAGTAAAAACCTACTCGTATATTCTTAATCTAAACATACTTTTCATACAAATATATGCTAAAAAGTATGTTTTACAAAGAATTGTTTAAAAAAAAATTATGTGTAATAGTTCCTTGGGACACGCCTTAAACTCTAAAAATGCACATTATTTTGTGCTATAAATGCAACAAAAAAGAACGTACCACTTATTTGTAGTTAAGAGATTATTTTAACATTGTTTTTAATGCAAAATGCCTTTAAAACTAACTACTGAAAGAACTTTTTGAAAAGTTTGAAAACAAAATTTTTTTTTAAGAACTCGTATATGAGCGAGGGTCACTTCGTTCAACGTCATTTTTTTTTATCGAACTAAATGACTGATGCCTGTATCAAATACTGAAAACTGATGTTTGGATCTTCTTCTATCGGACCAGGTAAATTTCGTAACTAATTAACGCAATAATTGTTTGTGGGGAGATTTCGAGAATCAGGTCGTAAGAGGATAAAGAACTATTATATTATTTCACATTCAACATATTCGATGCAATCCGCCATAGCGGTAAACTACCTAACAAATAAAACAAAGATAATTTTTATATCGATTCACTGCAGTTACACTACTCTTAAAAACAGTACTTAAAACAACAAACTTTTAAAAGCGCGTTAATTCTCATGCACAACCTTTTAGGAAAGTAAACCTCCTTAAGGCGTTTCTCTACTTTACGCGTAAACACCTTTAACACCCATTCTCAAGTCTTCGTAGTTCTCCTGGTAGTAGTATTAAAAGGCTTATCAAAGGTAAACGAAAGATTTTACACTTCGGTGCCCGTTTGGTGTAAGTTCAAATCTCTCAAAAGAATGGTAGGAGGCTGGGGATGCCAGTCGGTTAGGCATTCGCCTAGCATGCGAAAGGTCCCAGGTTCGGGTCCGGGCATCGCCAAAATAACTGCCGACCTATAAACGGCCCGTGTAGCCCAAAAATGCCCGATGAATAGTACCCCGTGTAGGGGAGTGCACGTTAAATATCCTTCAGAGTCCTAACGCTGCGTACGTTGTCGCCCTTAGCGGTTGCGTTGGGTGCCTATTCAGGTGTTGGTTCGTCACTTGACTGTGGTTCTAAAATACGTTGCCCTTCGCCAATATCCCTCGCCAGCTCTAGTGCGACGATAATTTAAACCTACCTACCAACCTCAAAAGAATGGACAAAAGTACGAACTTATTTAAATTGCATTAAATTAAAATTTAAATAATTTAAAGAACAATTTTATTCTTTCTAAAATAGCTAAATTGCTCGGCTCAACAGCCCATTACTAGGCAAGACCTGTAATGCCCATTTCAGCTTTCGTGACCTAGGGCTCTGGGTGCTAGGCATATGTCCCAGTAAGGTGATCAGCCTCACGCGGAACCCTCAGTGTTTAGTTCCCAAGCGTGCTTTGTACTCTCTAAATAATGGGGGGAAAAGTAGAAACTTATTTACATATGCGTTAAATTAAAATTTAATTTACACTCTTAAAACGAACAAGCGATTTTAACTCAGTTTGAGTTAATTTTCACTCCTCCAGTCTAGAAAATGTACTTCTAGAATAGTGTATCCTTTGTGTGCTAAACCTCCCACATTGTCACTCCATACGAGTGATTTGAACTCGGTCTGAGTTAATATTCACTCCTTTCCAGTGTCGAAAATGCACTTCTCATATTGGAGTGGATTTCACTCTTTTGTTTTAAGAGTATTTAAAGAACAATTGACTTGGTTCGGCTGACATTAATTCTTTCAGTTTTCATTAATGAGTCTGGTATGTTCCAACTGTAGCTCACATTTTAAAATCCATGCACACAGTTCTTGAACACATAGCACTAAAACAATCTATAAAATTTTGGTGTAGTTATTCTCAAAATTGAAAGAGGAGTAGCGTTCTAAGAATGTCAGAATTTTAACTTTTTTTTAAATAAATGAAAACCTACTTGTAACTAGCTTATTTCTAAATGCTAGAAAATCTTTAGTGTATTTTTTAATGTTCACTCCAAATAAAATTTACAGGTTCATGTTATTACCATTAGCACCAAGTACTATACTTCCCTCCACCCTTATTTGAAACACTTTAGGGATGGAAAACTCAAACCGTTTTTTTTTTTTTTTTTTTTTTGTCCTCGGTTTTGACCAAAAAAACGGTTTTCCATAAGACCGGTCCTAAGGTTCAGTAAAACCGAAAAACCGGTTTTTTAAACGCCTTTTTTTCTGAAAAACCGCCATCCCTACTGTTTCTCTGTTGGCGGCGAGTATAACTTTAAACACATGACTTACACCAACCTATTTCCAAGACAGATTTTTCCCGCAGGCAATTACTGGATCGACAATTTCACAAAACAAACTTTGGTTTTTAAAAAGTATTAGAGTGCACATGTTTGTTGACTTAAATGAAAACTGAACCCTTCGCTCGGAGTTCCAGGCATGATTTTGGATGATGTTCTTCACTTTCGGTATTAAAGGACTTAGTAGTTCATTCTTAAGGGGAGTTGCCAGAACTCTGGGTGATTACTAAAGGGGTCATAGGAGTCTTAAAAATGTGCAAAGAAGGTACTACAAAACATAGTTTGAGCTTTCATGTCATTTTTGAACTACTCAATGTATTTCTAATTAAAATTGAGCTGAGAATTTAGGTATAAGTCTTTGTTTGTACATATTTGTACAAGATAAAGTCATTTTCTTGGTCATTTTTTCAATTTTGACCTCAAAATTTGCCACGCAAGCCTAATCACAATGTGTTCAAATAGCTTCATGTTTAATATCATTTATTTTAGTTTTGGCTAAAGTTTCATAAATTTTAAAACTTGTTTTATAATAAATAAATCCTGTAGAATTACATATAAAAAATTCTTCTTATACATTGAGTAGTTAAAAAAATGACATGAAAGAACAAACTATGCTTTGTTCTTTGCACATTTTTAAGACTCCTGTGACCCCTTAAGTTGTCTGTGTTTTCCGTCTTAATTTGACTCGAGGGCTACAACAGTGTGTGTTAGTGAGAAATTGTTTTGTACATATTTAACAGTGTTTTTTTAAAGTTGTTTTTTTAAATTAGTTGATAGTAGATGTTAATTAAGTAATTTTAACAATAACGCGGGGTTTTGTAGTTTTAGTCATACGAGGTGTGTGACTGTAGAATATCAGTTGGTAATATAGTGTATTGAAGCTTAGTTAATTTAATTTCTGTTAGCTTTCTTTGTTTCGCAAACCATTTTGGGAAGTGAAATTTTTTCGCCTCGTAAGCGCAAGATCGCAAGTTCGAGCCCTGACTGAATCGTCGGATTTTTAGGATGGGAAAATCGAGGGCACCCACGTCATATAATTATGTGGCATTTAAAAGATCCTTTGAGGGCCCATTTGGCTCGGGTCTCTCGGCAAAATGAAATATCGGCATACTTCAACAACGACAGAGAGCTTAGATTCATTGTAATCTGTGTGTCAAAATAGGAAGCGAGAGCCACCTATATGGTGCCACAAAAATGGCCCAGTTCTGGGGAATATGCCGAGTCTGCAAAGGCTTGACCGCCAATGTTGCAGGCTTATTAAAGTACAAAACTTTTGCACATGCAAACTTCTTTTTGCACCCGAATGCTGTAATATTACGAACTAAAACTAAAGATATATCACTAGAGTTACGCGAGGACAACTTACGGGCGTGTCATAATATATAAATACCATGAAACGAAGAGCTGACACCTGAGGAGGCATTCAATGCAACTTTCAAGGATAATAGCGTAACTATTAAACTTTAGAGCATATTTAACTTGCACTCTCTGTGTACAGGGTATTATTCGTTGGACTTTTCTATATCTAAACAGAGTACCTATAGATCGTCAGTTACTTTGGTAATGCCCGTGCTTGATCATAAGGCTTTAGACATGCAAGGTGAAAAAAATATATTAAAAATAACCAATGCATTAAATAAACATATTTATCCCATAAATACAAATACAAAAAAATATCTCTTACAATTACTTACAATCCCTTGATTTTATTTACAAATTTTAAATATATTTTCGAAAAAAAAAAAGAATCTCTATTTCAATTCCATTACATGTCAGTGCCAATCCGAAAGACGAAAACCGAATGACAAATTCATAAGACAACTCTGCCCAAATACCCAGGCAGAAAAATCTTTCCGGCGTATTACTTTTTGAAATCCACTCTTCCAGAGTAAATCCTTGTGATCGAATTTCTTATTTAGATTCCCATAACTGGCGTGCTTTGAGAAAATTGTAAGTGAATCAAATGTTTTATGTTGAACATGTTTATTAGACGTGCACGTAGCAGAATGGTTTCTACAAGCATGTGAAATCCGCTTAAGTTCCCTCATGTGCTATCTCACAACGGATCAGATATTTACTGTACGGTAACCCTTGGTGATATTTCCAAAATCGCGCCAAAAGTCCTTATTTTGGCGACTTTTGACGTCACTCTCTCTATATTGCGCTAATAAATAATGGTCAGATAGGGTTGCTGGAAAACGTAATCGTTGCGAAGACAAAGAATTCGAATCATCAGTCAAAATCTGACAGTTTACCGCAAAAAAAATTAATTTTCACCAAATCCGAGAAAATCGCGCCAAGGGTTACCGTAATGTATCTATGATCCATTGTGCAAATGAGATAGCACATGTGGAAACAAAAGAGGCGATATGAGAGCTTGTGAAAGATACTAGTATATCAAAATCGTTGATTAATAAAAACTAATTATAACTATTATTTCTAATTAATTTTTGGATGACCGTTGTGCCGCAATTTTGCATTAGTTTTTCTTTTTGTTGTTCAGCTATCTACGACGCCCGTCGCCAATAGCTCTCGTGTAGCTCTAGTGCGACGATAATTCAAACCTATCTAAGTCAATGTAACTTTCATCTAGTACCTCTGCTCTAAGACCAAGTTTTGAAAAAAAAAATCTGCTAAGTGTCGCTTAAACTTTTGTCTAACCAATGAAAGCACAGGTCTGATACGGTGTGCTCTTTCAATTTGGAATCGAATTTTTTTTGTTACTACTGAGACACGGTAAAACACGAATGAATCTCTGTATGTAAACTGGTAGTGGAAAAATATGGATTAATTTAGTTTTTTTCAATGCTGTTAGAGGTATTAGTTTACGTTTGGTTTTTGTTTTATTTAAACTGAAATGCCAAAAGCGTCAAACGCATATTGGTAGGTAGAATTTTTAGATACGTGGCATGCAAAATAGCAAAAAAATTTGTTTTTATATTTTACGTATGACAAGAAAAAAGCATAAAACAGTCTCAGAAAAAGCTGATTTCGGGAAAAATATGGATGGATTTACGTATGGTTAGGTTGATAGAACTTATTTTTTTGTTTATTTTTGTTTTGCTTAAGTTGAAGCGTCAAAAGCAGTATTTAGTTGAAGTTTAATTTGAGAAATAACTCAGACAGACTTTCTGCGGATGATGGTACGACTTACAAAGTATATCCTCGAAAATATATATTTTCTTTAATTATGTTGAATACTTGTTACAAACGTCAATTAAACAAAATATACTTCGGTTTTAATTATATTGACCATTTCCAATGCAACCATAGGAAGATATCAATTTCAGAGAGCTATACTATGAAGACATCGTCTCAAAACAAGTAGGGTAGACTAACCAGTGAATGAACGCTTAAGAGGATATGGGACACTTTTAACTTTTTTTTTTAAATATTGCAGATATCAATATAATTTTTTTCCATAAATGTATACTAAATATACTTACACTTTTAGATAGTCAAAGGTTTTAAATTATCATTATTTTTTTAAAAAATAAAATGTGTCAAAAAGTGATGTCTCTTATTTTTGTTATAAGTCAAAAACTTATTATTGGCAAACAAATACTTAGCATTTTTATAAACAGAAAAATGTATTTCACAAACTGTCTTTACCGATTTTTCATATTTGCCATAGTTTTTTTTTAATTATTGAAGTATTTTTTAATTATTTCACAGGTTCACTTTTTTTATAAAAATTAATAAATAAAATAATAAAATATTTACAACTAATCCCTAAAGACAAATTAAAGATATATGTTTGAAAATTATGAGTTTAAAATTTTGACACTCTATGGGCCGTAGATTTTGAGTTATATCAATTTAAAGTAAAAAAATTCTACAAAAAAAGGAGGGGACTTTATATTGCATTGCTTTGGGTCTTTTGGGGGTCCAAATATAAAGTGGTACAAAAGCCAAGTGAATGAACAGCTCTTTTACCAGTGAATGAACACAAAAATGTCCAGTCAATAAACATGTTGAATTTTAATTAATGACCAGGACAACCAATCAGATGTCAGATAGCTTCCTACTAGAGGAGTGGAAGTCAATGTTGCCAATCCATCCGGTGGAATGATTTTTAAAACTGTTCATTCACCGGGGCCTGTTCATTCACTGGTCAGTCTACCCTATGCTTGTAACGTAAACTGTTAATTAGATATGCTACCACACAAAATTTTATGTGCATCTAAACAAGCAAAACGGAGCAGTGAGTTGTATGTAAAACTTTTAAATGTCAATAAAAAAACAAATGATTTTTCATAGTTAATCCAATAATTATTACTCATTGATTGCTTAATGTATTTGTAGTTTGTATAATAAATATGTAATATTGTTCACGCTTAAAAAAAAGGCAAAACATTTCGGATCAACAGACAATAGGCATATTTCAGATCAGCATTGAAATTATCACTAACGAAACAACACTAAAACATATTTTTAAACATAGGTTTTTCATTGCCTTGCTTTTTTTTAAACTTTTCTAAAAAGAATAATTAGTTATAAAACGTCAATATTCATAAGTAAATTCCTAAATTTAAAAAATATATGTATGCTTTAAACAAATAAAAAATAGAAGGCATTTTTATGTATTCGGTCTGCATTTTGGAAGAAAAACCAGTCTGCATTTCTAAAAAAGGTAATTTGAGGAATCGTACACCAACATCAAATTCTAAAATACGCTCGAATACCCATACCCCGATTTCTAAACAATTTTCTGCAGCATTAACTGCCATCATTATTTAAACAAACAGATGAGCATTAAACGGAAATGAAAACAAATCGAAAAGCACTTTAACTTCGATAACGATCGTCTGAATTTGACTTTTAACTCGAGTAAAAAATCATGGAAGGTAAAAATTCGAATTTGGTTTTTTCAACGGAAGTAATGATGATCCGTACATATTTCGTATATATCCTCTTCTACAATTTTCTGATTTTACGAGGCAGAAAATAGGATTTTTAATGTTCAGGTACATTTATGAAAAAGTGGATGTTTTAAAATATATCCAGCAGATTATTTTTGAATCTTCTTTATTTGTATATTTGAAGCGTAATGAAAAAGCGTTCTAGTTTTCTCTCTCTCGTAAATTGGCTTTTCGAATGTCATAACTATTGCATCTGTATTTTCAAATATTACTTTGTAATGTTACGTTTCGGTAAGTCTTATTTCTACTTTTAAATTAAATAGAAACAAAGGCATTGCACTTTACGTAAGAGAAGGAATTATTGAAATTTTTATTCAAAGTGGTGAAAAAAATGCTAATACATTTTTATTACTTTGAAAACCTTTACTTAATATTTTTTATTATTGGAACATTAACTTAAATTGTTTTAAAAATGTTAAGCTATTTTATGAAAATCTGTTCCATTCATATTTGTGTATTCTTCACAAACGGTTTTGATACTAAAGGGAAAAAAATCCCATTATTATATTTCTCGAGTTAATAGCTAATTTTACGCACATTGTTAGGTTTTTTCTACTACCCTTATAATATAAATCAGCATGAAATTTTGAATATTTTTTTTCAGCTTTTAAAAAGCCTATTAAGCAACAAAATATTATAGACATAATTAGGAAATATATTTAATAGAATATTTAAAATGGATACAAGTATATTTCAAAAGGAATGAATTTTTTTAAAAAACATTTTTTTTTTAATTTTGAACTGCTTAAAATAAATATTAATATTTGAAAATTTTTGATTTTCGAACTATGCAATTGGATATTTTTTTTAATTATATTCACCACAGCTTCCCCTTACATTAAAAACTGTTTATAATTTATTTTACAAGATGTATAAGTTTAGATAAACAATATGTAAGATATTACTGCAACTATGCATTACATTGTAGTTTTAATTAGAATAGTTTTCACAATGATTTTACAATTTTACTCGATATACGTTCCAATCTTTACATTTTGCAACTATCACAACAAATATAATTGATTTGTTTCACTAATATTAATTATTTGTTTCAATCTTTACGCTTTGAAATTTCCATTACTAACACAATAATTGTTCCGTTTCACTAATATTGATAATTAACCAAATCTCAACTAAGAAATCGTTACTGCGTTACAAACTTAAAACCACAAAAACCTTTTGTTCTATAAATACATACAATAACTTACTATACCATCTCGTGTTGCATTTGGTTATCGCATTTCGTGTGAAAATAATTAACCAGACTAGGCTGCGTATCTGAATTGAAGAACTTAGTTTGAGAACGTTCTAAGTGACATTTTTGAAAAAAAAAATGGTTATTTTGTGTCAATAAACACATTACTAACTTCTTTGAGGATAACAAGCTTACATGTTCATAAACTTTAAGTTAAGTACATTTTTACCTTCTTCAAGTGTCGTTTTTAACGTATTTAAGTGGAAGCGAAAAACTTTTATTCTCATTTTACCGACTTCAACTTTTTAACACTTAGCACGTTCTTCCACTAAGCTCTTCTATTAACTAATTTGAGAAATCCGAGGCAGCTGCGAATATTCACAAAACTCATCAAAGCTCACTTTGCGATATTTTTCCAGTTGTTCGAAATGAGAATGGCGAGCGATGTTTGGTTAATTTATGTGGGCTTAGTTTAAATTCCGATTATAGCGTAAATTGAAGATGAACCCGCACGTTGTAATGCAGCAATGTTTACTTGATTGTAATTTCAACTTTGATAATTGAAGATAGCTTAGTGGAAGAACGTGTTAAATGACGAAATGTGATAAATGACGAAATGTGATAACTAGAAAATGAGCTCTAATATTTTTAGTTTGCAATCAGATTCGTTAAAAACAGTACTTGCAAACGGCAAAAATTATGCTTCCCTTTAAATTTATGAAAAAGGGAAAATACTTGATATCTTTAAAAGAAGGAATAACCTACCCATTGACACAAAAATCTCTTTTTTTTTTAAAAAAAAAATGATACTTAGCAAGTTCTTCCACTATGCTTTTGAATTAGAAATGTAAAAGGGGGAGATTCAATCAGATTATTCTCGGCAATAAACAAGTTTTTGTTAAAAAGGAACTTGCATTTGTAATTCTTGTTTCAAGAAATAATTCATTCCTCATTTCATTCCTGGTTTTCATTGATGGTTTCGGTGTTTCGTAATATGATGGTGAATTCCAGAAATTGTATTTCCTAACCATTTGAGTTCTATCTGCCACCAGAATTTGGCGCATTAATTTGCCACTTAAAATTAAGGATTTACCCCAAAATTGGTGAATTCACGTTTCAAATACCGTTGGCAGAATTACGGTGCAATCTTACACAAAACTTTTCAACAGTGTAGTTGCTATCACTCTGCGAGTATTGGTAAAGTACAACATTATTTAAAAAACCAAGCATCAATTCAACAAGAAATAAGTCTTATTATTTATCTTGCATAATCACGTTACATATGCCGTGATCACAAAGTCATCCATGTTCTTATACTAAATTAATACCCCTGGGTGTACCAGCTCCGGAAGTTATCGGCCTTTTTATCTGAATAAAAAAATCCGATATATGAGTGAGAAAGGATATGTGAAAGGGACCTTCCTGTAAAACGGATGCGTCATGCTAACGAGCAAAAGTCGGACTTCCTCCCTTGTGGTGTTCAATGAAAACGGAAACCAAACCTTTTCGCCTTAGAATCGGGTAGTTTCCTACTCCGGGCTCAGTTAGTGATTGCCATTAGAAACACCATCTTACAGCATCATATGAATAATAAATAATAAAATAAATGTAAATTTGTAAATATCTATCCTTAAAATGTAACTGTGTCAAAACTACGTTTTCCAATCGCCATCACATCACGTACTCCATCGAACTGTTACGATGTCCAAAGATTACGACCGTTACGGTCACAGTTAAAACACAACAATAAAAAAAGACCCATATTCCCCAGAGATATGAATCGGAACCCCCATAAAAGCTCCTTCCGTTTAAAGTTATAACTCTATTTTCGTCCAACAAAGAGAACCTTTTTTAATCTCGATGAAGCGTGATCGAAATGACCCCTCGTCTAACTGCAACATTAACTGTGCCATAGATCATGGTTTATGTGTAACACGTTAGGCCTAACGATAATGTAACCGCAAGAAGGCTGGGTGCTGGTGTTGTGATTAATTCGCAATTCCACTATAGTATTATACTGTGTTGTAAAATCAATTATAAAAATAGTTATGTTGTAGCAACAAGGAAAATTAATACGATGGTACCAACTGCTGGATTTTTATTTGAATTGGCAGAACTAAGTACCTGGGTAGATATTTACCCTAGGTGGGTTAAGCTGGCATACTTGCCAAATGTGGTTGTGTTGGAACGTAAATTCAACTAACCATTCAGCCAACTTTCAAAATGTAACTCAGTAATATCCGTTTTCCGTATGCGAAAATAACTTTTAATGCCCCCTTCCCCTCTTCAAAATTCAAGTGATTGGTACACATTACATAACAATTCAGACAGTAGTTAAAAATTTGGTATTGTTCGCAGGAAATATGGCAGGTCTGACCTGGCCAATGACGTATCAACTTCTATTGAAATCGATTTTATCACAAACTAAACTTAAATCAAATCGATGTTTCACCTCAAAATTATCTTCAAAATTAAAAAAAAAAAATCTACAAACTGAATAAAAAAAAAACTTTCAGAAAGACTACAAGCAACCGTGGATGCCAAGCAAGTGGTGTACAAGTAGATACAGGATGCTAGATTTATAATTTATTCGGTTAAATTTATGAATACTTTTATACCTCTTATTTGGCGAAGTTTGAACAGAGTTTCGTCTTCTTCTCTTATCTCAATTCCATTACCTTATAATTTAATGGGGTGATAGTTGAGGTCAGAATACTTCACCGACACGACGTCATCGTTCTGATGCCAGAGGTCTTCTCGGATGGTTGGTAGACATACATTTTCAGGCCTGCGTGCTTGGTCAGAGACCCGCTTATAAACCTTCGTCAAGTAAGTCAGACATACGTGATAGATGCTGCCATCTATCGCGTGCCACCTCCACAATTTAGACAAATCGCTGTTTACAGGTCTTCTCGGATACAGAAGGCATTGACTTACGTTGTTTACTTTTATACCTTTTTTCCGCTAGGTTTGAATGATGTTTGAGCTTCATTTCTTAACTCAATGCCATTTTCTGACTTTATAAGTTGTTAAGACCGGTTTCCGGTACGAAAAACTTCAACGACGTCACCATTATAGAGGCATTTTGGGGGCTGAGGAGACCAAACAGTTACGCATTGGCCTAACATGCAAAATGTCATAGGTTTCCGGGCATGGTCAAAATAATTGCCGATTTATAAACGACCCGTGCAGCCAATAATGCCCGATGAATAATACCATGTGTGGAGGTAGTACATGTTAAATATTTTTCAAAATCCTAACGCTGCGTACGATGTCGCCTTTAACGGCTGCGTCGGGTACCTACTCAGGTGATAGCTCGTCACTTGACTGTGGTTCTAAAACACGACGCCCATCGCCAATAGCCCTCGTATAGCTCTAGTGCGACGATAATCCAAAATGAACTGAAGTAGAGGCATCTTTCAATGCAGAAGACATTGAAACCCATACAAAATCCAAAGTGGGATGCCACTCAAAGCCATCAGTTGAGTTTATGGGCCGACCGAAAAAAGATGTCTTACTTAATTTCGTTGGAATTCTGGCACTGAGGGAGTTTTTAGAGGGCCCTCGATGTTTATATGGCATGAACGGTCGTCTTGGGAGAGTTTCTCGTTTTGTATGAATTATGACCGGCTTTTTCTTGAAGCGGATCCGCGTAGTTTGTTTTTAACAGAGGCCGTATGTTTTTATGAGTTGTTTGGAACATGTAAATGCAGTTTAAAAGAGGTGGTGTCATAAATTTACTTATAGAAAATGGTTGGAGGTTGTTGAATGTTGATGAAATTTGATAATGCGTTATGAATATTTTCAATATGAAAAATTCACAGGTTGCTTGCTTTCTGCAGCCTTTAGAGCTAAAATTCATTAATATAAGTTTAAAATATTTTTTATGCATGTAATTCAAATATTTAACAAAATTAATATCAGAGTAACAAGTTTAAGTCAATTGTTTAAAATTCAATATAATTTACTATTGTATTAAAGGAACTTCTAAATAATCTATTATTGCTCATTTTACTAAATGTAGTCTTAGCATGTATTGAGCGAGATTAAAGTTGCTGCTACCTGCTCTTTTAGTTGTTTTCACAGTGTTAAAACTGCTATAGTAGCACAACAGCTTTTACAGAAGCAGGGACTTGTCTTCGTCAAGAATGGTCGAAACCTACTAAGTGGAAATTAAACTACGAAGTCATAAACCTACTCTTTTAGTTGTTTTCACTGTATATAATGCATTATCTTAGCAAAACAACTTATACAGAAAATTTGTTGTAGCGTTAAATAGTAGACAAAATTTATGCAAAATGTCTTTAAAATTATTTACTAAAAGAACTTTTTTGAAAAGTTTGAAACAAAAAAAATTAAAGTATTTTTTAAGAACTCTAATATCGTATTGACTCTCGTTCAGCTTCATTTTTATAGGGGAAAAAATGACAAATACCATTAATCAATGGCTGAAAACTGATATTTGGATCTTCTTCTATCAGACCAAGTCAACTTCCGAACTAATTAACGTGTTAATTGTTTTTGAGGAGGTTTTAAAAAATGTCAACAAATTCGGATACCAGATCGCATGCAACAAAACCATGTAACATTAAACCGTGAATTAAACAACCGAGCCGTAAGATTGCTTTTAGTTGTTTTCACTGCATATAATGTACTATCGTAGCAAAACAACTTCTACAGAAACAAGTGGCGTACTTTCACAAAATATAATGCTAATGTGCACGTAAACTGAGAACTAAATAAATTAAAAGTTTTTTTTTAATATATATTGAATTTATAAGACACGATAGTTTATAGATTTAAAATTGTATTTTAGTTTTTTTTTATATTGAATAATGTATTTTAGTTTTTTTTTTATATTGGATAAAATATTTTATTCCTGATGATGCACTTTCGGAAGCATTTTGAAAGTGAAATTAAATAATTGGTAAACGTTATTTTGAAGTTTTCTTCATGTCGTTGAACAATATCTAACGTCATGTCATGAATTTGGTGAATATTTAACATGCACTTCCTCTATATTTTATAGTTTTATATAGGTCGTATAGGCGGGTATTAATAGTCGATATTTTTGGTTGCACAGGCCGTTAACATTTATTTTTGTCAACGAACGAGCCCGAACATGGAACCCCTCTACCCACTGATTCCCCACCCTGAGGCAACCGGAAAACAGATAACCTAACCTATCATCTAAAACTACCTATACCCAAAACCCATCCATCTCCCCTGACTTAATCAAAGCCAAAAGGTATATTCCAATGATATTTCTCAGCCATTCTCTCCGAAGATAGCTCCTTTTGAAGGAAACACCTACACATGTGGTTACGATAGAGAAAATATCCCTTCTTCTCCATTGTAACCTCGCCTTATCTTCCCCCATCCTTTCTTCGCCGATACATTCTTTGTGTTATTGATGATGAAGGTTCCGTTCGTGTTTTGCCAGCGTCAGAATCTGATCAGAATCCGGTAGTAGATGATAAGGAAAATAACGTTTGTGCTGTCGAGGTGTGTTTTAATTGAGGAATTGTTCTGTTTTATAAGTGATTAACGGCGATTAGCGAGACAATTTGACAAGCTGAAAATGAGCTTTTTGCTTATTTTTTTTCTCAAAATAAGGAGACCATAAGTCAATTGAAAACCACAGTTCTAAAATAATTACGTTATAAAATTAAGTTACATGAAAAGCGAATCTCAAATTTAAATCAAAGGTTTTTTATCTGGGAATAAAAGTGTTAATGAACATTCACAAAGCCGTCGTCAATATTTATCTAAATTCTAAATAATTCAAATATAAGTAAAAAATCATGAATTCTGAACACTTATGTAGGGCAATTTAAGTTACACGAAAACGGAATTTCAAATTATATAAGTGTTTTACGTTCGGAAATAAAGTTATTAATTCCATTCACGAATTATTCGCTATTGGGTTAAATTGAGTACGTTGTAACTTCAAAAACTGTCCATTACTCCGGTTATAACCAGATAACTATACGATCTTTCAACCCTTTTGTTTCAACAGCGAGTGTTTGTTGCCACGCTAGCTTTTAAGGTTTCTTTCTTCAGAATTCCGGTCATTATTATAGTTACCAAAAAAATAAAAAAAAATGTACCTCCGAGTTGGGTTAAGTCTGAAGAATTGTCAGGTTAGTATAAAATTTCACAGAAAAGTTGCGTCACTGGAATAGTGGGGTTAAAAATTAACCCTCCACTAGCAGTTTATTTGTGGTTAAATATCTATCCATAAAACATCATTCAAATTTCATTTCTCTAATATAACGAAGATATATTTGAAAGTAATTTCGTCTAAAAAATATTACATCAAGAAACTTTTTTTAATTAGACCACCTTCTCAAAGCTTCAAATGCATCTTTCTAAACTTTGTAAATCGTATTTGACAGTCACACACATTACACGCTTTAGGCCTGAAAAATAATGAAATCTTGCTTAAAATACGAACTGTACTTTTAAACCAATCAAACTGACAGCAAAATAACCGTATTATAAATTAACCATTCATTATAAACAACGCATGCAATAACTATGTCCCACCACCGGCGTTATTAGAAGCAGGCCTTGAAGGATGAATCGAATCTTTTTGTTGGTGTTTTCCATCGATGGAGATTGAGTTTTTTTCCGTTGCTGCGATGCAATCAGGGTTTTATTATTTGTAGCGATGTGAGGTTTATTTATGGATAGTTGGGTATAGTTTTGATTGCGTTTTTATTGGGTTCTGAATGTGGAAATTTTGTTTGGGTGTTCGTATGTATTAAATGGTGTTAAAATAGTTTGATTTGAAAGGTTTGCTTTGATATTGATGATTGTGATTTGTTGTGTTTGAAATGCATTGCCTTTTGGTTGAATTTTTATTGGTCTTGGTTTGAGGTTCAGTTGGCGAAGAATTATTAGGGTGCACATATTTATTAAACAGTGTTAAATGGAGTATGAGCTGGTATAGCATTAAATGTAATGCTAAAAAAAACTGTCGGGCCTTTGTTTACTTCGGTTTTACTCCCGGTAAATGTGGCGAGACGATCATTTATGAAAAAAAAGCCAAATTAAATATTTTATTCCATAAATACTAAAAAAAATTATAAACTAACAAAAAGCTTTGTTGGTTCTTTTCTTCTAAATAACTTTCTTTCTGATTCTTCTCTCCTCTTTCTTTCTAAAATATCAATCGACATTCATTTTCCAGAAATACTAAATGCATTCTTCGGAAAACTTTGTTAATAAATCTAAATCCCTAGCATTTGCATAAAAACAGTGCAAAGTCAATCTTTCAAATTATCCCAACACTGTATTTGAAAGTTTTTAGAAAACATAAAAACAATAAAATATTAATATTTCTTCCATTTAGAGATAATTCCAAAAAGTGTTTTTATAAATAAACAATACTAATCCTGTAAAATCTTTCAAGTTTTCAGCATTAAGTTAAATCTAACTTTTTTTGTAGTTTTTTTTTTTAAACAGCGAATTATTAAAGAACAAAATGCATGTATCATACGTAATTCGGAATTTAGTGAGTCTAATAATTTGGATTGTTACTTCTTTGTTTTACAAGAAAACAAAATTTTACTTTTTTAGAGTAGCATAAGTTAGCATTTTAATCTTAGTTTTTAAAAGCTGCTATTTAAATTCTAAAAAAAATGTTTTATTACAAAACTTCATTTCTAAAAGATTTTTTGAGGATCACTTATTTCTTTGCGTTAGTTTGTAAGATTTAATGTTTAATTATAAATCATGCGACAAACAATACAATTAACTAATAACAACAAACTTTTTTTAATGAAATACTAATAGTTTCTTTGTTTTATGATAGTAAAGTTGTAATAAATTTGTGGACAAAATTTAGCTGCCCCATCTAGTTAAAAAATAATACTTTAAATTAAAAAAGTAGGTGTTACTTAAAACTTAGTATAAATATAAATAAAATGTACATGTTCAAATAAATGAATTCTATTGAAGTGAAATGGATTTAACTTAAACAGAATTAATAGGTAATATATTTTATCAAAAAATACTTCTGGTTATCATTCCTGTATTAATTTAAAATTTATCACATATCCAACACCAACCAAAGCAACCTCAATTGGTATAAAATAAAAGTTTACATAAAAAAAAACTGCTAATTAGGGTCCTTAAGGGTACACCCGTGCAACGCTGGGTATATAAAGCTAGTTTATTTATAAATTATCAACAAGATAATTTTTCAAAATTTTATTATTTTTAGAGTAACATAAGTGTCCATTTTATTATTAGTTTCTTTAAATATGCAGTTAAAAAACTATAAAAATTTAAGAAAAATGTTTAAATACGAAATAAAAAAATTTTATTTAGCTACGACACTTTGATTTTTACATATTACTAATAGTTTAGCTGTTGATAAGATATTTGTGACTGAAATAAACTTAACTAAACATTATCTGCAAATTAGTTTTTTCAAAGAAAGATAGTTTTACCTATTAATCCTGTTTTCATTATGACTTCATCACAAACAAAACAACATCTAAACCAACCACACTCCCATACCTCACAACACCCAAACCCTTACATTACTCTAAAACAAAACTTTCCAAAACTCGGAGTCAATTCGAAAAGACCATTGAAAACTCTGACCCTAATCCCCGAACTTCAGCCAAGTGAAATCGATTCCAGACCAAATCTATCGTAAACCATTAGTCTCGAAGCTGGCCTCCAATCAATCTAACATAAACGGTCCCAGAGCTAAGCTTTTGAGGGCCGGCCTTGCCCTGTTATTCATTGGACGTTGTCCGAGTTTGTGAGTAAAGTTTGCACATGACAAAGTAGCGCTGAAATTGCGATATATCACTCGGTGGAGAGTTTAGAGAGCTGTATTTGTGTTGAGTTTGCTGCTGATGGTTTTGTAAATTGAAATCGATGGAGGTGGAATTAATTGGTGTGTAAGGTAGTTAGGACAAGAAGTATTTTGTAAAAGTTTGGTTTAGTGTTTATTTCGTTAGTTTTGAGAGTATCCAAAGTGTTTATATAGTAATATTGTGTATTTAAATGATACCAAGTTAATTGAAAAATATCTTAAATTTAGTCCTATTGCTTCAATGTTTACTTTTGATTGCCTATTATGCAAAATAAGTTTTAAAATGTATTGCGCTGTGGTGAACAATCCGAAATTTAGATAAAGCGTTTTCTACACGCTTAAAAGGATATAGATTTTTAAAAAAAGTAGTTTTTGAATATTGGTCCGTCTGTCAGCCCTTCTGTCCGTCTATCTGTATGTCCTTCAATCTTCCTATCCATCTGTATGACTTCAAATTTGACACACTAATTCCTAGTACTTTTCGAAAGCTATAATGATTTTTTATAGTAAATTAAGCATTAACTAAGGTTGATGCCTTAGGTGTTTTTAGGTTTAAAAGTTTTGAAATATGTGTGGCCCCTTAAAAAAATAATTACTTTTGAACGTTGCTCTTTTGAAACTTTGCCCAAGTGAAATTGATTCCAGACCAAATCTATCGTAAACCATTATTCTCGAAGCTGGCCTCCAATCAATCTAACATAAACGGTCCCAGAGCTAAGCTTTTGAATGCTGGCCTTGCCCTGTTATTCATTGGACGTTGTCCGAGTTTGTGAGTAAAGTTTGCACATGACAAAGTAGCGCTGAAATTACGACATATCACTCGGTGGAGAGTTTAGAGAGCTGTATTTGTGTTAAGTTTGCTGCTGATGGTTTTGTAAATTGAAATCGATGGAGGTAGAATTAATTGGTGTGTAAGGTAGTTTGGACAAGTATTTTTAGGTTTGGTTTAGTGTTTATTTCGTTAGTTTTGAGAATATTCAAAGTGTTTATATAGTAATATTGTGTATTTTAATGATACCAGGTTAATTAAAAAATTATCTTAAATTTTGTCCTATTACTTCAATGTTTACTTTTGATAGCCTATTATGCAAAATAAGTTTAAAAATGCATTGCGCTGTGGTGAACAATCCGAAATTTAGATTTAGCGTTTTCTACACGCTTAAGGTGGATATAGATTTTAAAAAAGTAGTTTTTGAATATTGGTCCGTCTGTCAGCCCTTCTGTCCGTCTATCTGTATGTCCTTCAATCTTCCTATCCTTCTGTATGACTTCAAATTTGACACACTAATTCCTAGTACTTTTCGAAAGTTAAAATGATTTTTTATAGTAAATTAAGCATTAAATAAGGTTGATGCCTTAGGTGTTTTTAGGTTTAAAAGTTTTGAAATATGTGTGACCCCTTAAAAAAATTACTTTTGAGCGTTGCTCTTTTGAAACTTTACCCAAGTGAAATCGATTCCAGACCAAATCTATCGTAAACCATTAGTCTCGAAGCTAGCCTCCAATCAATCTAACATAAACGGTCCCAGAGCTAAGCTTTTGATGGCTGGCCTTAGCCCTGTTATTCATTGGACGTTGTCCGAGTTTGTGAGTAAAGTTTGCACATGACAAAGTAGCGCTGAAATTGCGATATATCACTCGGTGGAGAGTTTAGAGAGCTGTATTTGTGTTAAGTTTGCTGCTGATGGTTTTGTAAATTGAAATCGATGGAGGTGGAATTAATTGGTGAGTAAGGTAGTTTGGACAAGGTTATTTTACTGTTTGTTTTGTTAGGTTTGGTGGTAAATAAAATATTGGTTTTTGTTATAGTTATTATTTTAATGAAACTAGGTTATTTAAAACAAATTCTTTAAATTATTCCTAAAACTTCAAATGTTACTTTCAATTCACTACCATGAAAGATAAAGTAATAAAACTATAGTGATGCTGTAGATAATCCAAAAATAAGATTTAGCTTTTTCTACAGCTTCTTTAGCTTTTCCTACTGAGCAACTACGGTTGATTAAAAATTATTGAAATGTTAGTGGGTGGGCCATTACGTGATATAATTGCTTTCTGATGCACTGTTTATGAAACTTACTGCAGTAAAATCGATTCCAGACCAAATCTATCGGAAACCATTAGTCTCGAAGCTGGCCTCCAATCAATCTAACATAAACGGTCCCAGAGCTAATGCTTTTGAGGGCCGGCCTTGCCCTGTTATTCATTGGACGTTGTCCGAGTTTGTGAGTAAAGTTTGCACATGACAAAGTGGCGCTGAAATTGCAATATATCACTCGGTGGAGAGTTTAGAGAGCTGTATTTGTGTTAAGTTTGCTGCTGTTGGTTTTGTAAATTGTAATCAATGGAGGTGGAATTAATTGGTGTGCAAGGTAGTTATTTTACTGTTTGTTTTGTTAGGTTTGGTGGTGGTGGTTGGTTTTATAATACTTAGTATTTTAATGAAACTCAGTTTATCAAAATATTTCTTCAAATGAACTCGAACACTTTAAATTTTACTGTCAATTAACTACAATGAAAGAAATTTCAAGAACTTAACTATATGATTAACATGAAACTTAATTTATTTTATCATTGTTTCTAGCTTGAATACCCAATACATTTATTGAGATGTATCACTATTTATTATTTGCTACTTATATAAAATATTTTATACACATAATTATGCAATTGCTGAAAAACATTTATTTTAAATAAGAAAATGTACTACCACTGAGTCCTGATCAATTGTTTATTTGCTCAATTCATTCTCATTATTAAAATCAATAGGAAGAAAAAAATGGTGAAGCCAGATGCTATATAACTTTACTATAACTAAAAACTTTATAACTGAAAAAAAATTCATATGAATATTTCCTTATCATTAAGATGATTGAAAAGCAAAGTTACTAACGCATTTGAATAACAATTGATTGCAAACTAAAAAATACTATTTTTTTTAATATGTAAACACAAAAAGTAATTGATTCTGCCTCAACAATATCTATTTATCTTCTTTAACAAAAGTTAATTTTTTTTTTCGAAAATTAAATATTACCATGAGCGATACAGTGGAAGCAAAATCCAAAAAAATAAGAATTATTTTATAAAAAAGCTGTAATCAATATCCTAAAAACTTCATTTTCGGTTAATAAAAAAAACAGACCAAAACGAACACACATGTTTAATAGGAAAAACGAAAGTTAATTTTAAAATATGCATTCATCTGAGCGAAGAATTTTTATAAAATGTTTTTAAAGTCTTTCAGATGAAATAGCCGGGAGCTATTCATATGCATGTCTCATTAAATTAGTTTTGTAAACGAGAGTTATTTTTTCACTATTTTTTTTTGTTTTGTGCATGTTAAGGCTTATTTAAAAAATTGCCAACAGCTTGTAGTGTTTCTGGTATTTTTAAGGAGTGTTTGTTATTTTTCTGTTCTGAAGTTTTTAACATTTTTGATTTAGAGATACTCATAGGGGGCATTTGTAAAATTCGCTTCATAAATTCATTACTACAAATTTTCTCAATACTAGCTTTTCTATTATAAACAAATACGTTCAAGATTTTCAAAATTGTCTGTGCTTTAATAAGTGTCAGATGATAAGTGTATATGAAACCAGTTCCGCGGAAATAATCCCAACAGTCGATGTCCCGACAAGTTAAAATGCCGAAACCCGACGGGACATACCGACAGGGAAATAGTGGCGACTACGGGCGGTCTAAAGTTAGACATATCACTAAATCAATGTCGTTATATTTAAGAGCAATTTCATAGTTATTTTTTGCATTAACATTTAAGCATTGTTTTCTGTCGGTAATCGGGCTGAAGGAAATATGGCTTATTATATTTTATGATGTCTGGATTATTTCTTATACCCGTATAAAACAATGCCTTACAAAAACGGTCCATTTTTGAGATCTTGTAGTTTTTTCAGTGGTTAATGTATGCTAAATTTTTAATGAAAACAGCAAAATATTAAAAACTTAAACACTATCAGAGTTTGTCTGTTTTTCATAGCACATGAAAAAGAATGTGTATTTAAACGGCTGAAAACCCTAAATTTCACTAAATTGGTGTATACCTCAATAAACGATAAATTCTGCTTTCCTACTTCTCTAGATATATAATTGTTTGATATTGAGTGGAGGGGTAATAAGAAGCATATGTATTGTGGCTGCATTCGTGATTTTTGCATAGATATCTTTAGCATAATATATAATTTGAAATATGAAATTAATTTATTTCTCTTGAAATAGTTGTTGTATTTTCCAGATTAATTAATTCCCCCCTCTGTAAAAAGTAAAATTGCGGATATTAATTTAAATGATAAATAACAGCTTAAAAATCCAATTAACATACTAAAATAAACAATTTTATCTCTATTTAACATCTTTTTTTAAGCATAATGCGCAACAAAATAGCGACGCAAGCAAAAAAAATTAAATAGTGAAACTGGAAAAGAGAGAAAGAAACTTAATTTGGGAGATGGAGACATCAAAAATTACAAGGATAAAACAAAACAAGGTCAAGCCTTTGTTCTTCTTTTATTAGTTTTTTTAGTAAATGCGCTGTCTGGACTGCGAATGTGTTGCGAAACAACAGTGAGAAAAATAAAGATTTTAAAAGAAGTTTTTAAGCCGGATTTGTGAATATGTCTTCTTACTTGTATTATATCCATTTAATGTGTTTTTATTTATGGAGATACATGCACGAAAATAATTTTAACCATAATTTGGTCATCTAGTTAGGAAGGAGGAGTAGAGGGGTCTATCGGTTCAAATGGTTTGAAACAGGGCTGTCAGGTTTTTCAAGCTACTGCGCATACTGAAGTATCCCAAGATGCATCATTCTAGCCTGCTTCTTTTGTGCGTTACTGCGCACATTGCAAGGGCCGCTCTATTCCCTTTCCTAATTCTATGGATTTGTAATTGATATTACTAACGTCGCACTGGAGCTGCACAATTGCTGATGTGGCTCTTATTTTTCAAGGGGAATTAAATGATGAGGGGATGAAATACGATCTGGCACTCCTTGAAACCTTATAGCAACGTCATGCGTGATGTTGCAAATTTAAGCCAAGGTAGGGTAGACTAACCAGTGAATGAACGCTTAAGGCGCTGCATTAGCCAGTGAATGAACACCAGGATATAATGACCAGGACAACCAACCATATGTCAGACAGCATCCTACTAGAGGGAAGGAAGTCAGTGCTGCCAATCCATCTACACTCTTTAAACAAAAGAGTGAAATCCACTCCAGTTGGAGAAGTGCATTTTCGACACTGGAAAGGAGTGAATATTAACTCAGACTGAGTTAAAATCACTCGTTTGGAGTGATCATGTCAGAGGTTTAACACACAAAGGATACACTCCAAAAGGAGAAGTGCATTTTCCAGACTGGAGGAGTGAAAATTAATCAGACTGAGTTGAAATCGCTCGTTCGTTTTAAGAGTGTAGTGGAATGATTTTCAATCCTTATTTTTTAATTATATTTACCAAATGTTCATTCACTGGGGCCTGTTCACTCACTGGTCAGTCTGCCCTAGATTTATCGTACACCATTCTCATATACACGGCGTGATTTATTTGTGGTGTAGTGTTGCTGACTATCCAACGAGTGATTACCTTGCCGCAACAGACAGATAGTGGGACATGGCCTGCTTTGCCCATTTCCGCTTACGTGACCAAAGACTTTGGGGTGCTCGGCAGATGTCCCGGTTAGGTGGTCGACCACACGCGGAACCCCCAGTCTTAATTTCCACAACATGTTTGGTCCTCAAGTTGTCGACCCACCTGACTTGTGACATGACAATGCGAAGCACTACCACCAAGCCTCTAAAATGCATAGTATTGTCAAATTATAGTACTTCAGCAATTTTTTTAACACGATTCCTTTTTTTTTAATACATGTTACCGTTATAACTCGGGAATCAGTTAAAACTAGAATTAACTAGTGAGAACTAGTTTTAACTGAAGCCATTGGTGAAAACTAGTTTCCTCTATCTAAAACTAGATCTCACTAGTTAATATCGCTTTTGACCAATTGCTTTGGTTAAAACTAGTTTTAATTAGCCAAAACTAGAATTATCTAACGTGTTTTAGATAAAACTAGAATTAACTGCGAATGCTTGACTTTTTATTTATTTTGAACGATAACTTTATAGATTTACATATTACGGCAATGGAGTCTTTTGAAAATTGGTTAAAGGTTATTAATTGAGTGTCTTCCCATATCCAAGCGCTTTCATTGTATTTCAGCCCAATAATTAACTAAACTAATCCTAACCTATTATCCTAAATCGTGCTATTTTCCGTTAATTCTAGTTTTATCTAATATAAGGTTGTTAAAGATTGAAATAATCTAGTCAAAGATTATTTCAATCTTTGACTTTTCAAACTAGTATTAACTGGTCATAACTGGTTTTAGCTAGTGAAAACTAGTTTACTAATGACATCAGTTAAAACTAGTTTTCTCTAGTTGATTCCAGTTGTAGCTGATTTCGGGTTTTAACAGTAACATATACAAGACTAGAACAAACCTAAGGTATTCTTTGCGGAATGTCGTCTTAATCTTATTGTACCAAGTTCAAGTAATAACTTTTGTAATATTGTAATTATCATGCTTAATCTCCAAACTTTCCAGAAACTAGCTTAAAACGCCGTTGACGACTTAATCTTATTGTACCAAGTTCCATGTTCCAACTTCAGTATTATTGTAATTATCGCGTTTCATATCAAATTTTCCAGACTCTAGCTTAACACGCTGTTGCACAGTTTATTGAAAATTCTGGTTTATTTATTACATGTTATTTTCTCTTACTAAATACTGCGCCCCCCACATACAACTAAAACCGTTAGCTTTGCAATTTATGTATTCTTACAAATAGCGTGAGACGCTTTAATTTTAGATCCCAATAAACAAGTTAATATTTTGCATGGAACAATTCCTAAAGTCTACTTGAGAAAGTTGTAACTTTCAACTAAAACAAAATTTGAATTGAATGGGATTTAAAATAGAAGTAGAAAAACAATTTAGCAAAATTCATTTCTTTCAATTGATTATTGATTCACTTTCTCACATTTATTACAATATTCATTTTGTCATACACTCTCATAAATAAAAGCTTATTTTTTGAGAATTATCCAATCCTTAAAAAAAAGTTGATTTCGAAATTATTTTCCTTACAATGTCACGTGACCACGCATAAATTTACACTCTTAAAACAAACACTCCCAATTTACCTCAGTCTGAGTGGATTTCACTCCTCCAGACTGGAAAATGCACTTCTCCTTTTGGAGTGGATCCTTTGTGTGTTAAACCTCCGACAGGATCACTCCAAACGAGTGATTTTAACTCAGTCTGAGAAAATATGCATGCCTTTAGGGTGTCGAAAATGCACTTCTCCAACTGGAGTGGATTTCACTCTTTTGTTTTAAGAGTGTATCACGATTTAAAGAAAGGTCGATGGTATGGTACATATATATTCCAGCTTGTGTGCTTGTTCAGAGAACCGCTTATAAGCTTTCGTCAAGTGGGACAGACACAGAAAGTATTTTTACAGTCACAAAGAAATGAATGACAAATAGACAAATAAAAACATTTATTGACGGTCACAAACATCCATGCCTGACCGGGATTCGAACCCGCTCCAAAAGATAGAGTCCTAACGATTGAGCCACCGGGGCGACTAAAGAAAGGTTTAAAGACAGTTTATTTCATGAATTAGTTTCTTGAACAAAATATAAACAATTCATTGTGAAATCTGAGAAATCATTTATAAAATTATGCTATTTCTTTTGAAGCAAAACTATGAGTATTGGGTAATTTGTCACTTAAAAACCGTAATCTTCGATAATTAAACACATTTTTCCCCGATAAGCAAACTTCTTTTTTTTATTACAAATACATATTCAAAATACTTTTTTTAAATGTACCACCATAGCGGTATTTAAATTTATGAATAAGTAAATATAATCTAAGTTTTTACCCTATCAAATACCCTGCACAGAATATTATTTGCATTACAATTATTTAATTGTAATGCTGGTTAGTACTGTATCATACTTGTATATCTAAGTTCCAAACAAGTTGTTATGCGTCTTAAATTTGCGTCGGCTGTTGAAATATGGCATTCAAACTACCGTAAATTTCTAAAATGGTATCCATATTCATGAGTTTAGATGAAATATCGCAGTTATGTGCAAAATTAAGTTTGTATGCTACCGTTTAATGACATTTTACATAGTTAAATATTTACGCTTTGCACCATAAATCTATACATTGTTTAAAGGGGCCCCAGATATATATTTGGTACTATATTTTGTAATCTTGCAACATATGAAGTATTGCTTCAATATTTATTCAACAATGATTGTTTGTATAATTAATTTTGTAAATACCGCACTACAATTAAATTTTTCTTGGTCGTGTAATTGAGGTAGTCATGCGAAACTTAAATTATTACAGCATTGAAACGTAAGACTAGTATTTCAATAATTTAATTAAAAAGTTATATATTCTTTTTGATAGTTTTCATTTTAAAACACCCCCGTATATTATTGAGTCTCGTGGATTTAACAAATGGCTGGGTAGCCCAGTAAGTCAGGCGCACGCCTTGTATGCGAAGGGTCTCAGGTTCGGGTCTGAGCATCGCCAAAATAACTGCTGACCTATAAACGGCTGAAAAAGTCCGACTACTAATACCCCGTGTAGAGGGAGTGCACGTTAAATATGCTTCAAAGTCCCAACGATGCGTACGATGTCGCCCTTAAATTTTGCGATGGGGGCTCATTCGGGTATCGGCTTGTCTCTTGGCTGTGGTTCTAAAACACCACGCCCGTCCTCGATAGCACTCGTGTAGCTCTAGTGCGACGATAATTCAAACAAACCAACCAAAACAAGATGTTTGTAAACATAAGAAGAACAATAGACATCGTGTAGCTCTAGTGAGACATTAATTCAAACTAAACTAAGACTTAAATTTCAATTAAATTATTAAAAAAGTTATGTATTCGTTTTGATGGTTTTCATTTTAAAACACTCCAGTACATTATTGAGTTTCATATATTCCGCAAACAAAAAGCCTAAGTATTCTGTGTAGTATATTTCAAAAGTATACTGTAGTATATTCGAAAAGTATTTGTTTTATTTTGCATTTATAATTGCCCTCGTGTTGCTCCTTAAGGCGTGAATTCAACCAAACCAATTTTAAAGCATAATACCACATACCTGAATTTAATTCATTTTAATATTTTTTAAGGAATTATATTATAGTATTCGATATTACCAAGGAAACTATACTCTAATACAATTGTCCTACTTTTGAATTTGATTTTTTTATTGCTAATTTTTATTATCGCATATTATATTAACGTCAGACTATCGTCAGAATTTTTTTTTGTTTTTCAAGATTCCGCGGTAGCTATTTAAGTTATAACTTGATAAAAATGAACAAAAATTACTAAGCAAGCTTGAATTTGAATGTATGTTTTTGTTCGACATTTAACTCAATCCAAAGACCTTTAAGCAATTCTTGTTGTTGCTGTCGTGTGCCTCAAGGCCGTAGCCTGGAAGGCAAGATGGTTGCAGTATCACCCGTTGCCACAAGGCTTTGAGTACCCATGAGAGGGTGGATGTATGACTTCTACTCAGAGAAGACACCACCTTCTCAATTTAGGCATGTCGCTGGAGTTTAAGCAATTAACTTTATTCTTTAATAATAAATGTTCCTCATTCTAATAATATAGTACTAATTCTTTCCACTGTCATTTATACGAAAAGATATAAACTATTACCTGCGCATAAATTTGTAAAAATCATACTAAGAAAATGATGCTCCAAATTATAACTGTTAAAACCTGAAAACTTAACAACCCAAAATAAAACTCATTCTTAAAAACTTCATAAATTCAAAGGCATTTTGTGCCGACCGAAATACATAATTCAAAGCAATCATCTGTACGAACTCTCAAAATTCAAAATCCCCTCATAACAGACTTATTAGCATAACAACAAAACTTCATTCCATACGAGTAGGCCCTTAACAATGTCCTTCGCCAAACTTGGCTGAATTAATTCTGGCCCAATGAACAATTGAGCCAAAATCCGTTAGATTCTTAGGAGCATGGGCGAGGCAGAATTGGTCGTCTATTGTTTTATAATGAAGTGCTCGTCTTTGCAATTGTGGTTCCTTGTTTGGATTGTTTTGGGTGAACGTGTATTTTCTATTTATGTTATTTATAACAAATTATAAACTTTCCTTATAGTTAAACTCAGTTTCCTTGTACAGAAGCCACGACCATGGGCGGAGCTATAAGACACCCGGAGCAAGCAGATGAAGAGAAAATTTCTGCCGTTTCATTTTGGCTTCTTCTGATTATTCTTCGAGTTTTATAGCTCCGCCACGGTCGTGGCTTCTGTGCAAAAAAAACCTATAAAATTATATAAAGTAAAAACTGGCCTAGAGGCATAGTCGGTTGCTCTATGCTACATATCTGGGATTCTATTTTTTTAGCAAATTCACTCAGGTTTTCATCCATTTCATAAGTCGATGAATTGTGGACCAAGTAAGCTTGGGCGCTCAACGAGGCATTTCACTTTTAATGACTCGTATATCATAAGCTAATATCGGCAAGTAAAAGCCTTGTCAAAATTTTAAGCCGTTGAACTGCTGAGTTGTAGTTATCGGATAGAATTATAATTTTTCTGTTTTTCAGCTTTTTCATAAAATTAATTCCGAGATTTTTACTTGCAGTTCATATTTTAATTTTTTTTTAAGTTGACTGTTGGATGTTAGTTATAATAAATATGACGCGGGATTATGCGTCATTTTAACTTCCATCAGATAAATAAGATAGACGAAATTAGTTAACATCGGTATAAAAAAAAAAGCTTTCCTCGATAGCACTATTCTTATGCTTTTTGAAATTTTTAATTTATCACCTCGTTTATTGATGTTAAGGGAATCTTAAATTATGTAGCCCTTTTTTTTAAACAGACATAACTATATTTTTAAATATATTTCTGATGAATGTTTTTTTAATAACTGCCATGACACAATTTGTTTTAGAAAATATTATGCTACATATAAATGGATACAGAGCAAAAGCATTCTTCTATAAAAAGTATTATATTTTTTAAAAAATAGGAACAATTTGTTATTTAACCCCTTCAGTCCCAGTGATGCCATTTGGTATAATCATGTTTCGGATAATAATTAAAAAAAAAATAGGTCTGACATCTATTGGGATCAATAAAAATAATTTCTGATATAAAAAAGGTTGAAGATTCGAATGATGTGATTTTTAATGCCACAAATGGCTATAGGTGATCGGATAAATAATTTAAAATGATGATGACAATTTGTCATTGGGACTGAAAAGGTTAGTTCATTTCAAATACCATGGAGTAACAATATCATATTTACCCATATTTAACATCCTAACAGAATTGTCAATCGAAGCTTACCAAAACTTCCTTAACATTTGCCCACTACAGGAATCGTCAACTGCAATTATTTCAAATCCGGCCAATAGATTATCGAGTTTGTGCAGATGTGAACTCCAAAGTACTGTTGCCACAGCAAAGTTTGAAATTATTGGTAGGAAATTTCGATATAATCCAATGAGCTTTATCGGTGGATATGCTGTGAATGAGTTGGAATAGGTCCGGAATAAATTAATTTTGGAGGCATAGATGTAATATGGTTGGTTATGTGAAATTGGCTTATTTTAGATGACGTAGTTTCTTCCAGTTTCATTATCTTCTCGTAATTTTGATTGGCTCTTAGTTTGATGCGCTGTTCCTACGTAACATTGATTCAAAAATCAAGAACAGAGAAAGAATTTGTTTTCATTCGTCATTTCTGTTACAAATCAAGGACTGAAGTGTGGACTTGGACACCTTTAAAATATTAGATTGTTAATAATTTAATTATATTTATTTATTTCTTAAAATGATCGTTTCACGTGACGTAGTAATTTTTTGCTTTTCCTCCTGGATAAATTGGTGGGTTACAGTGAGATATGATATAACGCGTTAAGCTCCATGAAATACACTGATTAACAAATCGAGACCGCATTTTCAGTATTTTGGAAATGTTGTCACTCAAGACGTCAAACATACCCATCATAATACTATCCTATTTAATTGCATTGTTATACAAATTATTTTCTACAGACATTGAATTTATTTTTAAAAAATATTGGAAATCGAATAATATTTTAAATTGCCTATCAACGTCTTTTAGGATTAACAAAATTAGACACGAATCTTTAACAAGAAGTTCTAAAAGAACTAAAATAGCCTACTTTCCTGTTACTTAAATACTTACTAAAATTCTTATCTTGAAAAAACTAGGATCGTTACAGTAAGTGACATCAACAACCGTTTCTACATTAAATTTATATACAAAAGAATAAATTTCACTAACCACAGCATCTAGCTATAATTTCAACTTCGTAAAGCCATTATTTTCATTTATTTTCTATCACCAATAAAATAAATATTACTTATCGACATCATGATTTATTTGCAGTTATAAATAAATATTTAATTTTTCGTAGAAAAAAACCCATAAAACTATTCCAAAATGCACTTAAAATAATAAATGTAAATAAACAAGTAGGTTCGAACAGAATCTGTCACTTAACCTGCTTCCAAACAACAGTTGTGTTTAACAGGTAAAAAGGCGCCAAACACAGCATTAATTCTATATTAAACATTTACCAGCTAAATTCAGCTAGTTTCATTTATTTTATTTCGAGAATTAAATAATTATTACTTAAATCGTTTGCAAAAAATTATATTTCAAAGAATAAATATGTAATATTTTTCTCCTATGAATAGAATGAAAACATTGCTTACCTACATACAGAATCTTGAAGTGAAATATATTTGACGTCATTTCAAGCTGATCGATGTCGCAAAAATAAATTTATTTTAATTCATTGTCTAAAAGAATTAAAGTTTCTCAAGCGATTGTTGCCATGGCAATGGTGATTTATTTCTAATAAAATGGCTTCCTATGCTTTTTAAATGAGCATTAAATGTTAAAGTTTTTTAAGTAATTGAAGTACTTAGAATTCGAATTCTTTTCTGAAATTTTCAATATATTCTCATTTGGATACGCTGAATTTTTTGACGTATATCACTTTTCCGTAGCATTTGTAGTTAAATTCAGCGATTTAAATGACTCGAAATTGAATTTCAATGCTAATTCAATGGGAAATTCGTCGACAAATAGTAGATTTATGTCCGTCCGTTCGTACAGACAGACGGACAAAAAGTATGAAAGTCGGGTCTCTGAGGTCATAGCTTTCTAACAAAAAAAGAATTTTTAAGATCGGATGGATAGAACCGATTTTGGAAGGGGGGTACGGACAGACGGACAGACGGACGGACAGACAGACGGACGGACGGACGGACATCGACCGCATGTCAATACCTACTTTTTTATTTTTTTTAATTCTTCGAATTAAAAAAAAAAGAAAAGTAGGCTAAAAATTTGAATAAATAAGATACAATAAATAATCCAATGAAAAACAAATACTTTGAACAAATATATTTTTTGAGAAACGTCAGAAATTCCTTCAGCAAAAATGTATTATTTTATTCGTATGTATTCGTATGTATTCGTATTATTTCGTATGCGAAAAATTAACAAGATTTCCAACATTCGCACCCATCATACAATAGATAAATGCACGGTATTGAAAGCAATGCATAAATTTTCAAAACAAATATTATTCAAATTCTTATTTTCTTAAAACATTTCAACAAGTATCGCAAGAAAGAAAAACAAATTTCAAAAGATAAACAAAATGTTTTTTTTTTCGGTTTGTTTGGAACAGCAAATGTTTATACTGTGATCCTTTTGTTTTTCTCTTTCATGCAAATAACTATGGATTTGAAATGGCTCGTTTTATGTATTGCATTTTGCCTCACTCAATAGGCATGTGACTTGATTCTTTAACTTAATACTTGAGTGGCATCATAATTCGACGTTTTTTGACGACGAATTTTAATTGAAGATAAGTTCCTTCCTAGAGCCTCTATTGGTGATACTGGCGGTCAAGCCTTTTGCAGACTCGGCATATTCCCCAAAACTGAAAGCCATTTCTTTATGGCACCACATAGACGACTCTCGCTACCAATTTCGACGCACAGATTACAATGAATCTGAGTTCTCTGTGGATGTTGAAGTATGCCGAGATTTAATTTTGCCGAAAGAACCCATGCCAAATAGGCCCTTTAGGGATCTTTTTATCTGCCACATAATCATATGACATGAGTGCTCAAGATTTTCCAATTTAGAAAATCCGACGACTCAACGTTGCATTTAAAATGACTCGTTTTATCGATTGGATTTTGTCCTACTCAATAGAAATAAGACTTCTGGTAATTGACTTGATTCAATAACTTAATACTTGAGTGGCAACAGAAATGTTAATTGAAAATAACTTTCATTTCGAGCCTCTATTTGGGCTGTGGGGAGATTAGTGGTTAACCCTTTCAGTTCCAGTGATGCCATTTGGCATCATCGCTTTCAATATTTTTTTCAAAATGTTTATGTCCCGTTATGACATCCAAACAAACATCATTCGATTCTTCACTCTTTGTTCTATTAGACAATATTTTTCACTAATCTCAATAGAAGTCAGAACTACTATTTTTTTTTATTTAGAAAATAGTCAACAAGCGTTTCGCCTGATTTTTGATAAGTTCACTTCAGTTCCACATATTTAAAACACAATTTAAACTATTTCGGTTAAAATAATTACTAAATTTTTTTTAATAAAATGGTCAGATACCTTAAAATATATAACTCGAAGTGTTTTTAGGTAATATATATTTTTATTTTGTTATTTTCCGCATTTAAAGAATTTTGGCATTGTTTCAAAAACCATACAAAAAATTTAAATGATTTTTTTTTTCTTTTGGAATTCGTATATTTGACCTAAAATAAGCTTATTTTGTGAATATCAGATGCTTCTGTAGTGTAGTAAATATTTGGGACTGAAAGGGTTAAGATCTTGATTTCCGGATCGGAAGATCCTGCGATCGAGTCCCGGTACCAGTGAAGACCCACCGAGTACATGCGGAGTACGTGCTCGTTAAATCTGTTGTGCCCGAAATCCCGACGGCAGTAGTGTACGATATCGCTCAAAGTTCCGTTGGTTGCCCGCTGGTGTCGGCCTCGTCACTTGACCAATAGTCTTGATCAAATTAGCCAAAAGTGGAATTATGAACTTATGAAATAAGTCTAATATATATTTTTAATTTTTTTTTCTTTTGGCTGGTTCGAATCAATATGAGTCACCATATATGGAACCCCCATCTTGACTATACCAGTTTTACTCAAATACTTTTTTTAAATATATTTATGAAATCTAACGGTAAAAAAAACAGTTTCATTTTTGCTCATAGCAGTAAATAACGTATTCTTAAGTGTTTACAGCGAAATTCAAGGAATGTAAATAAGATTTATGAAAACTGATTCAATTGGGAATAGATTTTGATATTTAAATGCTTTCCTTATCTTAATGTTTAGTTTTTTATGCACCAAAGCTAAAAAATATTTGTTTTGAAATTTGTGAAATAGAATGATAGGAAGAAATATTTTATGTCTTTCATTTCTCATTGTTTATTTAAGATCAACTGAAATTGAATTTGTATGTTTATATTTTGAATAGAGTTTATTGTAAAATGGTTTGTATGTTTACTTTTATAGATTTAGAAACTGTATTCAAAGGAATAAACCCGTTAAATTCTTTTCTGCAATATAAAATTAAATTAGATTAAAAAATGCAATCTTGGGCAATTTTTTTTTCAAATTTGTGCAAAATTGTTATGTACGTTTGTTGCGACGCCCACACTATCTGTCAAGAAATTTGTATTTTACAGGAGCTATGTAAGCTGTCGTTGATTAATTAATCATAGTATAAAACAACATTTATTTTTGATCAAAACGTGGGAGATAATTTAAACTTTCAAAAATAATAGATCTTTTAAAATTTTATCTTAACGTATTAACGATGTATCTATGATAGAAACGCATTGTTTGAATTCTATCCAATTTTTTTAATTCGAAAAAATTGAAAAAAAAAATGGAAAGTAAGTATAAACATCGCAGTTTGTACCACAGAGATGGAAAAACCGTGTGCTATCGCCCTTTCTCTAGAGTATTAACTGAGCTGGAAAATCGGATTAATTTATTCTTCCATGTTGAGGTCGGCTCGGGGAGTTGCGTAGAAGAAAACATTTAGTTTAGATTTTGAATTATCGTCGCACTAGAGCTACACGATTGCGTCGTATTTTCGAACCACAGTCAAGTGACGAGCCGAAACCTGAATATGCACCCAACGTAAGCAAAAGAAAACGGTACTAAAATAATATACTCCAATATATATTTTAGCACTGAAGGAAACAGTTCTAAAATTTATGTTGGAGTATATGACATTCGGATCGTGCTGGACAAAAAAAAAAAATAAAGGTGTAAAACCGTGTTTATTGTATACTAATATAATTTAAATCTTAAGTCCAGACGCTACTAAAGGTGTCACTATAAGGTAGCTTTGGGTGCCATATTCTGTGACGACATGGTGTCTTAACCTCGTAATTAAGGAAACAGAAACCAAATATACCTTTCTGCGACTCAAACAATTTATGTAAAATATGTTGTTCCATTCGGCTCAACATAACATTTAAATATACACGTTTTAGAGCACCCAAATGTAGGTGTACAGATATTTTGTTAAACATATCTTATTTCTATTAACTTTTTTCAAAGCATCAACCAAAACAAGACATTTTCTATCTTGCATTCTCCACTTTTAAAACGTCCAAAGCCATCTAAAACTTTTGCTTTTTCCTTTACAAAATAAATATTACATATGGCATTTAGCTGCATACACCTCTCAAATAGACTCATCCTCAACATAAATAACTTGAGAAACACTTCTTTAGCGAAGTTCCTCAAATAAATAAATAAGAAAAACTTAACTAAAAGCAAGAAATCTGAAGCGAGCTTGGAATATTTACCCAGCTTCTGGAATTTCAACACCCTGCCGCCAAGTGGCGCTGCCTGTCAACCGTAGGTAATATATTGCATTTTTTCCCTATCCGAAATTCCCTACGGGGGAAATGCTAGTAGACTAGAAGAGATATCTCTGATATTTTTCTTATAAGGAGAATAGGAAGGATTGGGGGGCTAAAAGCAGGTTATTTGAAAGACACAGCTGTTTTCACTGTGTTTTAAGTAAAAAAAGTGTTTATAAAACTCTATGAATACATTATTTTTTTATACGTTTTGCGTTGACAAAATTGACTTTGCTAAAATTAGAGAAATCAATGAACATTTTTATACCAACATCTGCCTTTGCATGTTTAGTCGTAAAGTCTATTTCTAAACCATTCATCGCTTTAAATTAATGAATATAATAAATTAAAATTTAAACTATCTAGAAAAAAATATCGATTATAAAATTGTAATTGTAATAAACATTCCACTCATTGACAACTCCATTGTAAAAATGTTTTCTTACCTCCCTACTAAAGCACGATTTGTTTAATTTCTGATCGCATTATCTGGTCTGGCTTTTTAAGGTAAAACCTAAGCCGTCCATGTCTGCCTGTTTGATGCATTACATACTTGGAGCTGTCCCAGACCATCTCGCTAAAAAGGCTTAATTTCCCAGCCGCTTTCCGTGGATTTTCCATTGAATTGTGGATTTACAAACCATTGGAAGAGTTTTCGTAAAAGTAAGTTTAGGAAGAAAAAAGTAAGTCTGTAAGTTTAGGCACAGACAAGGTCAAGCTTGCAAGAGCGAGGGCTAAGAAACAAGTAGTTATTGTCCATAACATTGCACGAATGTAGAGGTTTTTCTTATATTTTCTCGAGAGCCGGGTATCTCTGTTTATTTGTACGCACACGTGTACGATGTTTCCAGCTCCAAAAAGGAAGTGAATTTGAGACAAAGAGAATAAAGTATTTTTTTTTATTTTATTTTATTCCTTTTTGAATCTTTTATGCTAAAAAAGGGGCATTTGTCCACCGGAGGGAATGAAATAGGGAAAATGGAATATTCAGCTCGATAAAAAGTCGGAATAAATGGTTTTGTCTTGGATAGTGATGATATTTTATAATAGTAAAAATATTTTTATGTGTTGTTTTGTCGTTGTTAAAAAACGTGACCTGTTATTTTTCAATTTTCCAATGGGAATAAAAAAAGTATTTGTTTGTTGGATTTACTTTTTATTGATTCGACTCGGATGCAAGAGAAGAACATTTATTTGATTATTTGATTCGTATTGTTGACGTTTTTAAAATAATGTATTAGAATTTAATCGAATAATTGAATTTAAAAAAGAATTGAATCGAATAATTGAATTAAAATTAGAATTTACTAGAATAATTAAGTTTAAACTAGAATTTATTAGAATAATTGAATTTAAAATAGAATTTAATAGAATAATTTTATTTAAAAAAAACTTAATTGAATAATTGAATTTAAAATGGAACAATTTTTTTAATTGATAATGATAGTATCATATTACTTTTGAGAACACACATTAGTCATATTCTTTATTATGACTCAATATAGAAATAAATTCTAATAATGTAGAAACATTATGAAATAATTTTTATATTCAAAATGCTTCTCTTAAGCAAGCATAAACTGAATATATTTTTTTTTTATAATTTCTTCATTTTTTTCATTTTTTTTATTAATGATGTTTTAAGTATATAAGGCTACATAATTTAATAACCAAAACTAAGTAAATTTATTTTGAAATAATTATTTAATAATATATTTAAGTCTTCTACAAACCCAACATTTAATTCAAGGACTCTTTTTTTTTCATTAAAATAATTCACTTAAAAAGTTTATATTTTCGTTTTAACGTATTGCTGTTGAAATAAGAATAAATGCAATTTAATTTTCCAACGAAACTATAAAAATTTCCTTTAAACAATTTATATATTTTTATAAAATACACAATTCTATTTTTCCTGAAACCACCCTTGTGACAAACACAAAACAACTAAACAAACGGATTTTTAATTCAACTCTCTTAATATATTTTTTAATTCATCCACTGGACCATTAAGTTTCAGAATTTTTACACCCACACGGCCATTTTGAATAGTGGATAGGAAAAAAAAGTAAAAATAAAAAGAGAAGCGAAGTGAAATAATCGTGCTCAAAGTTAAATGAAAACTGTGGAATAAGACTAATTGAATTTTAACGAATAAAACGGTTTTTAGAATACGCGGCAGCCACATAAAATTAATGAACAGAAGCTATAAAGAGCATATATTAAAAAAGATTAACAAACATTAGTAAAATGGGAAATACAGATGTTCTTAATGTTGTTGTTTTAATTAATAAAAAATTACGTTTCACACTTTTTGGGAATGGTGCAGTCAGTTTCGTTTTAATTAAGTTTCTACACGGAAACTGAACATAGTGTTTATTGAGAAAACATATTTTTTAATGGTTTACCGCACTGTTTGTTTGAATTGTTAATTGTACTTGAGTTTTTTTTTATTTTTCAATATTAATTATCTTTTTTTAATTACAGTTTATTACAACTGAAAAGTTAGTCTTTTAAAGTAATTAATATTTCAACTTAGTTACTGAAAAATGGTTTAAGTACTTAAGGAAGTATGACATTTCGGTATGTGTTAGTACTTTTTAAAGCATTCATGCAGTAGCATGTAAATAGTTTTGATACATAATAAACTCGTTAAGGTAACAGGGAACAAAATGACCTCTCAAATATCGAATTTTTATTCAAACATTAGTTGCTTAATCGTGCCTTTACGAAAAAACTTCTATGATGCACATTTGATTATGGGACAGGAGTTTGCAAATTTAGTAGTCAATTTCAATCTAACTTTGTTGCTAGCTTTAAATGCAATTATTCCAAAACACCAATTTTCATCCTTAAGGTGCGCTTTTCTCTTTTTATATTTAACTAGAATTGTTGAACTATTATGTGATGTCATATACATGTCTATTTGTCACTGTGAACCGAAAATAATCTTGAAAAAATATTATGTAAGTAAAAATAAGATTATTTTAATTTTATAAATGCGCAAAATTTCTATTTAGGTTACGAATTAAAAATTATGAATGTTTCATCGTCAAACTTAATGTTCATTGCGTTGAAGGGATAGTTTTTATTTCTTTGAATTTTTTTTTCATTCACACGCAATAGTTGTGCTGGAAAGTAAACCTAAAAGCTGAAAATCGGTGTTTTAAAATAATGAGATACACTCTTAAAACGAACGAGCAATTTTAACTCCGTCTGAGTTAATTTCACTCCGTCAGTCAGGAAAATGCACTTCTCCGAAAGGAGTGGATACTTTGTGTGTTAAACCTTCGTCAAGATCACCTCCAAACGAGTGATTTTAATTCAGTCTGAGTTAATATTCACACCTTTCCAGTGTCGAAAATGCACTTCTCCAATTGGAGAGGATTTCACTCTTTTGTTTTAAGAGTGTATGAAGCTGGAAGCAGTTTGATTGAAATTAACTACAACATTTACAAACTCCATCCCCATATCCCCCCCCCCCCATCTTGAAAGATAAATTTATAGACGAACATCAACATAAACCTCCCTTAGAGTTTTAATACCACATGGTTCGACGCTTTAAAGTTATTCTCCAGCTTTATTACAATCTAGTTATAAGATATTTACAAACTCACGATAAAAGGGTAAATATGTCATTAACAATCTTAACTTTCTAAATTATAGTAATCAAACGCATCTTATCTATGCTTTCATTCACTTTATCCCTAAATATTCATATTTTAGTACGTCTTTATAAGTTAATGTGTAAGGTAACTACTATATTAAGTCCACTAAACATAAGCACTAGCAACTTATAAACAATTTTATATGCGCATTAGCTTTCAAGTACTATCATTAACCAAACGTGATAACTGTCATTAAAGTCTACCCCTTTTGCGATTACAGCTATTTTTGTAATCTTTTGAATCTTTATGCTTTTGATATTTTTAAGTTGCTAGGTTTCTTGACGGGAATGTAAGTAAGGGATATTAAAACATTTATTAAGAAATTTAAGGACTCTTGCACTAATCTAAAAACTTGACTGCAAAGTTGGTAAGAATTACCCTGCCAAACTTTTACTTTATATCTAAAAAAGAGTACTTTTGTAAGGTATTTTCATGTAAAAATCATTAAGTAAAATATTAACTGATTTCGCTTAGTTTTCTGCAAGGCGACCTAACTATTTTTGTTTTAATAATTATATTTGGTGTGGCAAATAATGTGTGGTGAATAATGCTAGTGTGGTAAATAATGACAATTTGTTCAGCCCTTTTTTAGTTATAATTTTATGTGCTTAAGCTTTTGATTTCTTAAGTAAACGTACATGTGCCTTTTTGCATTGTACAAAGCCTTTAATAGCATTTCGTACGCTATATATTTGTGGACGGACCAGATTTGTTTCAGTGATAAACTTTTCGACTTCAAAATTAAAATTAACCCTTTCAGTCAAAATGACAATTTGGCATCATTATTTCAGATTTTTTTCTGATCGTCTATAGCTATTTATGAAATCAAAAAGCACATCATTCGATTCTTCAAACTTTTTTCTGTTGGAAAATATTTTTTATTAATCCTAATAGATGTCAGAACTTTCATGTTTTTTTATATTATGATGAAAAGCATGATGATGCGAAAAGGCATCACTGGGACTGAAAACTTTAAATTGTCATAAATCATTATATATTTGTTTTAGTTTGAAAAACTATAAGAATTAAATTAATATTGTTTGCATTTTTTTCGCTAGAAAGCTGAATAAAAAAATATTGTTTTTGGGACTGCAACAAAAGTTTAAACTTTATTGCGAAATACAATAGTCTGTGTGGTCACCCTACATATATGTTTATTGCCTTACGGTTGATTTAACGATCGATAACAGTGGATCTTTCAAATGCAACGCTTGGAAAAACCGCAACTATGGTTTACCTGAGTTTTTTTTAAAGAGCAGTGTTCAGCGGCGCTTAATTTTTCATTACTTTTTGTAAACTTCTGGTAAAAATGTAAGTAATGTCCAACCCCCCTCCCCCCTTTTAAGGATCACTGCCCTCCAAAATGTGTAGAAAACACAAATTCTCCATTTTAGCTTTTCGACCCAATCGCAATACTTTCCTTATCTTTCATTTTATTTTAGTCAATCAAAGTAAATATATATAAATCTCGAGTTTTTGAAACATTAATAAGTACTTTACAGATACTTCAAAAGACATTATAATTTTAAAAATAAAGCATAAGGTTTTAACAATCCCTCTCAAATGCAAAATCAGTAAAGAAAACAACAAACAAAATGCTTTCATATTTGCTTTAATCAACTTACGAGTTTCTAAATTGCATTACAGAACTTAAAAGTACTCAGAGTCCCCAATAACTCAATTAAATTTTCGCAAATGCAACACCTCAGGACATTTCCCCCCAAACTTCCATTCCAAACAATTCATTGGACTAACTCGTTCCAAAATGAACAAACTCGCGTATTCGAAGTGTTAATGCAGACTTCTAAATGCAAATATATCGATCATTGCAGAAACCCTATCAGGACTTTGGGTTTAGTGTGCATGTTGGCGGGTTTCTAGAATGAATTGTTTGAATGAATCTGCCTTCATTAAGAGTGCTGTATCGATCACCAATAGGAATCGCTTCTGGCGACGAATCGGATGGATAAGGGAACGTCCATAAATTAAGTGATGCCATTTTGGCGATTTTTTATTCCCCCCCCCCACGCCCTCTAGTGATGCTTGGCTCTATCTAACCACCTATATCGTAATCTCAAGTGGCATTGGTATTACAAGTATTTTTAATAAATTTATAAAATATGTTGTTTAGGTAAAATTTCCTTATGTTTCATAGGTAAGAAACCACTATTGTTTACTTTAAACGCTTATATCTCAAAACTTGTTCAATGCGAGTGTACCTTTTATCAGAATTTACTGAAAGTATCAGCCTGACATTTTTTAAAAGTATGTGGCAAACAAAATTGTTACTAAAACTAGCTGAATGTATTTGCGTGTTCATCTTACTTTTTTTAAAAATATTGTTGTTGATTTTTAGGTCAAAAATATGTAGTTTCACTCAAAAATTTTAATTTAAAAACTCCACCAAGTTTTTGAAAGTGCCTCTAGTAAAGTATAGTTAAACATCGATGTAATAACTATTAAAAAGTTAATTAAATTGTATCAAACAGATTTTGAGAAAATATATATATAAAAAGGTCTTTTTAACAAGAGATTCAATGGAGGGGTTCGGCCCCCCTTAAAGAAACCAGAAATAAATGAACGCCAACCGAATTTATATACAAAAACGTATCGTCCCCCCCCCCCACCCCTAGATTTTAAGTATGGTTTGGAAAGTCAAGATACATGAAATCATATACGATTTTGCCAAATTTTAGTCCAAAATGATTTTCTTCGAGATATTACGTTGATATTTTGCAGGAAAATTTTTTGTGATATATGATGTCCCCCTCCTTCACAAGACATTAAGTGATATTCTGCTCAGCCAATTCCCCCTAAACAAGTCACAGAATTTATCGACGACCCCTTAAACACAACAGTGGTTTGATCCACTGATATAACACTGTGAGTCGATAAATAAAGGAGTTTTTTGGTTTGATGTGTTACAATTAAGAATTCAAATTAGGTTCTAGTGTTCTAGCAGAGAATAAAATGGCCTAGAGCTATGATTAAAACTCTTGTTGTTTGAGTTAATGTGTTTAGATATTTTTTATTTTGTGTATAAATTAACTAGATTTATGTAAAATAAGTCGACAGGGAAACTTAGACAAAATTAAGTAGTTTTTATTTGAGAATTAGACATTGGGAGATGATAGATTAGTCGTCTTAAGTCGACCAGAGAGTGTGTCGAAATGCCCTACAAAAATGGCGAAGTATATCGAACTTTCCTTCACACCGACCAAGATTATTTTTTTCAAGATTATTCGTTTGAAAAGGTGTAAGCTCAGGATGACTCAGCAAAGTTTCTGTGGGAACGATTGAACTAGGCGACCGTTTGTTGGCAACAGGGTGTAGTTGGGATGTTAAAGTACTTTGTGATATTAAGGCTATGTGAAAAAGGTAAATTAAGTTATTAAGTTTAATTTGGGTTAAAAAAGAGTAATTAAGTTCAGGAGTTAAAAATACAAGATGTGGAGGGGGGTTAGGTCATAATAAGATATATAAAATAGCGGCCGGTCTGAGGGCGACTGGAGCTTCCTTTGTAGCTCGTGTTAAAATTGTCATTTTTATGTACCTTTTTCTCAAGAACTACTTGTTGGATTAATTTAAATTTTACACAGTTAAAGTTCAAACACTTTTGCAGTTTGTGTCATTTGCTTTTAAAATAAAACATAATTTTTAATTTATGAATTTTCGAAAATTTGGTATCACATTTTCATAAGAAATCAACAAAATTATTTAAAAAAAAAAATAAATTTATATTTCTTTAAGGCATATGACGGAAAGTGTAAAAATACTTAAAGTGTATGTAAAAAACTATAAGTAAAATATTCTGTATTTATTGAGAAAACGGCACATTTGTCCTAACATATACATTTTGGGAAAAAGGCGTATACAGTATATATTTTAGCAGTCTTTTATGCAGAACGTATTTTTAAAAAATTAATTAAAAATACTTTTAACGGACATATTGCTCACCAAGTTATACCATTTTGTAGGTAACATTTTAAATAATATTCTACTCTAAAAATCTCAAAATGTGGTTTTTAGAAAATTTTCGAGTATTGTCCCCCTTTTTATGATTTGTGTTACGCTGATTGTAATTAAAGTATCAAATAAAATGAACACTCCAACATGCTACTTTAGCAACACTTGATGCATATTGAAAGCTTACTTTAATTTTTCACCGTAGCTAAATATAGCCTATAACAGATCCACACATATTATATCATAGCTGTATTTAAAAACAGTGCGGTTCATATCTATAGTGTAATACATTTTAATGAAATGGCGATTGCCCCACGAACGTTTTTTCGATTAAAAAAGGTTTTGGAGTTATTGTTTTAGTTATTGGCACAAACTTACTTGCGTCCTGACGTCCCCATTTGGGGTCATTTTTTTTAAAACCTCTCCAAAAAACAGTTAACACATTTATTAGTTCCGAAATGGACCTGGTCCGAATAAAGAAGATTCAAATATCAGTGTTCATCCTTAGATTACAGGTATCAGTGTCATTTATTTCTATAAAAAGATGAAGTTGGACGAGGGTCAATACGATATAAAAGTTCTTAAAAAAATATTTTTTTTAACTTTTCAAAAAGTTCTTTTAGTAGTTAATTTTAAATGTATTTTGCATTAAAATCAATGTTACAATAATCTGTTAACTACAAATAAGCGATACGGCCTTTTGTGTTACTTTTATAGCACACAAAAAATGCTTATTTTTATAGCTTAAGGCGTATCATTAACTATTTGTTAAACATATATTTTTCTTAATGTGTATGCAAAATATTCTTTTTAGCGTATATTTGTATAAAAAGTATGTTTAGATTATAAGAATATACGTGTAGGTGTTTGCTCGGGATCTAAAAAGGTTAAAAAACACTTTAATCTTCAACTTATTTTTATAATCAAACTAAAATGTTACTCAGACTTACTCCAGTATCCACCCAAAGTTAAAGGTGATTCTGATACAGTCTGATTCTTACTTCCATTCCGAAACGTACCAAGATAGTCATTGTTTTAATGATTCGATCCTGCCTCGTAGCAATGGTTAAGCCCCTCAATAAAAGACCCAGATAAATGGTTAGGTGGGTACGACTGGCGAATGTTAAAACTGTGGTTCCGTACGGGATACCGAAAGGTTTTAGATTTATGGGTTGGGCTGAGGAGACATTGATTACGAAGTGATGCTAGAGTTGCTGTTTTTAGATTAATGGTCGGGATTTTAATGCAGTTAGAGTGCTTAAATGATGGTTTTGTTGAAGAATTAAATTGGGTTTGTTGTTGTTCCGAGTAGTGTTATTGAGTTATTTTGGATTGGTAAGTGTATTGTGATTTCACGAAGTAGCTGGGTGCAGTTCAACAATCTACAATTTTTAGTTTCTGAATGAAGAAAATCTTGCAATGAAGGGCTAAGTTTGATAGATGTATTCGTAAGTTTTAACTTCTGATAGTTTGTTTCGATTGATTATCTTTTTCATTTAATGTTCTAAAATAAGAAGTTTTTCATCTTTTTTTAATAGTGTTAAAACAATTAGCTTGATAGCGGTTCAGTGTCAAAGAGGTTAAACGGTGTCTGCCTCATAAGTCGGCCTCACTCATGTAGCCTCTGCTGAGTCGTCGGATTTTCTGGATTGGGAAATCTTGGGCACGCATGTCATATGATTATGTATCATGTAAAGATATCTGGAATATCCCTTTGGTTTGGTTTCTCTCGGCAAAATCAAATGTCGGCATACTTTAACATCCACAAAGAGCTCAGATTCCTTGAAATCTGCGCGTCAAAATTGGTAGCGAGAGTCGCCTAGGTGGTGCCACAAAAACATCTCTCAGTTCTGGAAAATATGCCGAGTCTGCAAAGGCACAATCAATACTGCAGCCCTATTGCAGAAAAATAACAATTGACTTGTTTGAAGTGACTTGTTTCATTCCAGCAATCATTCATGTTATTCCTGTGATCTGCCGTTGATTCACCATTCGAAAAAAAAAATAGTTTCATTCAGTAATTCTGTTGATACTCAAGGCCTGATAATTCTTTCTATTCAAGGCCCCAATAAAAGCCCCAGATAGATGGTTAGGTGGATACGACAGGCGAATGTTAAGGGGTCTAAGGAGTCTTAAAAATGTGCAAAGAAGATACTACAAAGCAAAGTTTGATCTTTCATGTCATTTTTGAACTACTCAATGTATAAGTATTATTTTTTTATACGTAATTCTACAAGATTTATTTATTATAAAACAAGTTTTAAAATTTATGAAACTTTAACCAAAACTGAAATAAATGATATTAAACATGAAGCTATTTGAACACAGTGTGATTAGGCTTGCGCGGCAAATTGTGAGGTCAAAATTGAAGAAATTAGCAAGAAAATGACTTTATATTGCACAAATATGTACAAACAAAGACTTATACCTAAATTTTCAGCTCAATTTTAATTAGAATTTATTTAAAAAATAATTTAAAATCAAAATTTTTAAATTTTTATTAATTTTTTTAGAAAAAAGTTCTCAAAATAAATTCTAATTAAAATTGAGCTGAGAATTTAGGTATAAGTCCTAGTTTGTACATATTTGTACAATATAAAGTCATTTTCTTGGTCATTTTTTCAATTTTGACCTCACAATTTGCCGCGCAAGCCTAATCACACTGTGTTCAAATAACTTCATGTTTAATATCATTTATTTTAGTTTTGGTTAAAGTTTCATAAATTTTAAAACTTGTTTTATAATAAATAAATCTTGTAGAATTACATATAAAAAAATTATACTTATACATTGAGTAGTTCAAAAATGACATGAAAGATCAAATTATGTTTTGTAGTGCCTTCTTTGCACATTTTTAAGACTCCTTAGACCCCTTAAGGGGTCACAGGAGTCTTAAAAATGTGCAAAGAAGATACTACATAGCATAGTTTGATCTCTCTTGTAATTTTTTAACTACTCAATAAATGAGTATAATTTTTTTATATGTAATTCTACAAGATTTATTTATTATAAAACAAGTTTTAAAATTTATGAAACTTTAGCAAAAACTAAAATAAATGATATTAAACATGAAGGTACTTGAACACACTGTGATTAGGCTTGCGCGGCAAATTGTGAGATCAAAATTGAACACATGACCAAGAAAATGACTTTATATCGTACAAATATGTACAAACTAGGACTTATACCTAAATTCTCAGCTCAATTTTAATTAGAAATTATTTTAAGAATTTTTTTCTAAAAAAATTAATAAAAATTTAAAAATTTTGATTTTAAATTTTTTAAAAAATAATTTCTAATTAAAATTGATCTGAGAATATAGGTATAAGTCTTTGTTTGTACATATTTGTACAATATAAAGTCATTTTTTTATTCATTTTTTCAATTTTGACCTCACAATTTGCCGCGCAAGCCTAATCACAGTGTGTTCAAGTACCTTCATGTTTAATATCATTTATTTTAGTTTTTGCTAAAGTTTCATAAATTTTAAAACTTGTTTTGTAATAAATAAATCTTGTAGAATTACATATAAAAAAATTATACTTATACATTGAGTTGTTAAAAAATGACATGAAAGATCAGACTATGCTTTGTAGTATCTTCTTTGCACATTTTTAAGACTCCTTAGACCCCTTAAAGCTGTGGTTCCGTACGAGATACCGGAAGGTTTTAGATTTATGGGTCTTGGGCTGAGGAGACATTGATTACAAAGTGATGCTAGAGTTGCTGTTTTTAGATTAATGGTCGGGATTTTAATGCAGTTAGAGTGCTTAAATGATAGAATAAAGTGGGTTTGTTGTTGTTTCGAGTAGTGTTTTTGAGTTATTTGGGTTGGTGAACGTATTGTGATTTCGCGAATTAAGGGGTCTAAGGAGTCTTAAAAATGTGCAAAGAAGATACTACAAAGCATAGTCTGTTCTTTCATGTCATTTTTTAACTACTCAATGTATAAGTATAATTTTTTTATATGTAATTCTACAAGATTTATTTATTATAAAACAAGTTTTAAAATTTATGAAACTTTAGCAAAAACTAAAATAAATGATATTAACATGAATATACTTGAACACACTGTGATTAGGCTTGCGCGGCAAATTGTGAGGTCAAAATTGAACAAATGAATAAGAAAATGACTTTATATTGTACAAATATGTACAAACAAAGACTTATACCTAAATTCTCAGCTCAATTTTAATTAGAAATTATTTTTAAAAAAATTTAAAATCAAAATTTTTAAATTTTTATTAATTTTTTTAGAAAAAAGTTCTTAAAATAATTTCTAATAAAAATTGAGCTGAGAATTTAGGTATAAGTCCTAGTTTGTACATATTTGTACAATATAAAGTCATTTTCTTGGTCATGTGTTCAATTTTGATCTCACAATTTGCCACGCAAGCCTAATCACAGTGTGTTCAAGTACCTTGATGTTTAATATCATTTATTTTAGTTTTGGCTAAAGTTTCATAAATTTTAAAACTTGTTTTATAATAAATAAATCTTGTAGAATTACATATAAAAAAATTATACTCATTTATTGAGTAGTTAAAAAATTACAAGAGAGATCAAACTATGCTATGCAGTATCTTCTTTGCACATTTTTAAGACTCCTGTGACCCCTTAAGTGGGTACAGTTCACCCTAACGTCTGCAATTTCCAGTTTCAGTGATGAAGAATATATCTCAATGGAGGGTTAAATGATAGATGTATTCGTAAGTTTTCACTTCTGATAGTTTGTTTCGATTGATTATCTTTTCCATTCAATGCTCTAAAGTAAGGTATTTTCATCTTTTTTTAATAGTGTTAGAATAAAATTGGCTTGTTAGCTCAGTTGCAGGTAAGTTTAACTTGTCCGCCTCATAAGCCCAAGTATTCGAGCCCCAGCTGAGTTGTCGGATTTTCCAGAAGGAAAAATCTTTGGCAAGCATGTCATATGATTATATGGCATGTAGAAGATGGTGTAGAAGGATGGTGGATGAAGAATGGTGTATCCATTTGGCTTGGTTACTTTCGGCAAAATTAAATTTCGGCATACTTTAGCATCCACAGGGAGCTCAGATTCCTTGTAATCTGCTCGTCGAAATTGGTAGCGAGAGTCGCCTAGAAGGTGCCATAAAAATTTCTCTCAGTTCTGGAGAATATGCCGAGTCTACAAAGGCACCACCAATATCGCAGCCCCATTGCCGATAAAAAAATTTGCTTGTTTGAAGTGACTTGTTTCCTTCCAGCAACCATTCCTGTTACTTCTGTGATCAGTGCTCCAAATTGTAGTTTGTTCGCACCTGCCTTTGATTCACCAATAGCATCGAAAAAGAAATTAGTTTCATTCATCATTTTTGTTGCTACTCAAGGCCTGCTAATCCCTTCCAATCAAGGCCCCAATAAAAGCCCCAGATAAATGGTTAGGTGGATACGACTGGCGAATGTTAAAGCTGTGGTTCCGTACGGGATACCGCATGGTTTTGGATTTATGGGCTGAGGAGACATTGATTACAAAGTGATGCTAGAGTTGCTGTTTTTAGATTAATGGTCGGGATTTTAATGCAGTTAGGGGTGCTTAAATGATGGTTTCGTTGAAGAATTAGAGGGGGTTTGTTGTTGTTCCGAGTAGTGTTATTGAGTTATTTGGCTTGGTGAATGTATTGCGATTTTGCGAAGTAACGGGGTGCAGTTTACCCTACAGTCTGCAATTTCTAGTTTCGATGACGAAGAATGTCTCTCAATGGAGGGTTTTGATGATGATAGATGTTTTTGTAAGTTTTCACTTCTGATAGTTTGTTTCGATTGATTATCTTTTCCATTCAATGCTCGAAAGTAAGATATTTTCATATTTTTTAATAGTGTTAAAATACAATTGGCTTGTTAGCTCAGTTGCAGAGAAGTTTAACTTGTCCGCTTCATGAGCCCAAGTATTCGAGCCCCAGCTGAGTCGTCAGATTTTCCAGAAGGAAAAATCTTGGGCACGCATGTCATATGATTATATGGCATGTAGAAGATCCCTGGAGTATCCAATTGGCTTGGTTTCTCTCGGCAATTTCAAATCCTGGCATCCTTTAACATCCACAATGAGCTCAGATTCCTTGAAATCTGCGCGTCAAAATTGGTAGCGAGAGTCGCCTAGGCGGTGCCACAAAAAATGTATCTCAGTTCTGGAGAATATGCCGAGTCTGCAAAGGCACCACCAATACGGCAGCCTCATTGCAGAAAAAACCAATTTACTTGTTTGAAGTGACTTTTTTTCTTCCAGCAATCATTCCTGTTATTCCTGTGATCGGTTCTCCAAATTGTGGTTTGTTCGCACCTGACGTTGATTCACCATTCGAGGAACGAAAAAAAAAATCATTCGGATTTTTGTTGCTACTCACTTTCAGATGATTCTTCCCAATCTAGGCCTCAATAAAAGCACCAGATAAATGGTTGGGTGGATACGACTGGCGAATGTTAAAGCTGTGGTTCCGTACGGGATACCGGATGGTTTTAGATTTATGGGTCTTGGGCTGAGGAGACATTGATTACGAAGTGATGCTAGAGTTGCTGTTTTTAGATTAATGATCGGGATTTTAATGCAGTTAGGGGTGCTTAAATGATGGTATTGTTGTTGTTCTGAGCAGTGTTAGTGAGTTATTTGGGTTGGTGAATGTATTGTGATTTTACGAAGTAACTGGGCGCAGTTCACCCTACAATTTCTAGTTTCTGTGATGAAGAAAAATCTTACAATGAAGTGTTAGGTTTGGTAGACGTATTCTTAAGTTTTTATTTTCTTTTTCATTTAATGCTATAAAATAAGATTTTTCATTATTTTCTATAGTGTTAAACTATAATTAGCTTCTTAGCGTCTCAGTGGCAGAGAGGTTTACGTGTCCGACTCATAAGTTCAAGATTGTGCGAGTTCGAGCCTAGGCTGAGTAGTCTTATTTTCTGGCTGGGAAAATCTTGGGCACGCATGTCATATGGTTATGTGGCATGTTAAAGATATCTGGAATATCCATTTGGCTTGGTTTCTCTTGGCAAATTCAAATCTTGACATACTTTAACATCCACAGAGGGCTCAGATTCCTTGAAATCTGCGCGTCAAAATTGGTAGCGAGAGTCGCCAAGGTGGTGCCACAAAAAAAATTCTCTCAATTTTGGGGAATACGCCGAATCTTCAAAGGCTTGACCACCAATATTGCAGCCCTTTCGGAGAAAAAAAAACCCATCTTGCTTGTTTAAGGTGACTTGTTTCCATCCAGCAATTATTCCTGTTTTCCTTCGAGCGATGCTCCAATTTGAGGTTTGTTCCCACCTGCCGTTGATTCACCTCTCGATGATCGAAAAAGAATTTAGTTTCATTCAAGCATTTCTGTTGCTACTCAATTTCTGATAATTCTTCCCAATCAAGGCCTCAATAAAAGCCTATGATAAATGATTAGAAGGATACGACTGGCGAATGTTAAAACTATGGTTCCGTACGGGATACCGGTCGGTATATTAATGCAGTTAGGAGTGCCTAAATGATGGTTTTGTTGAAGAATAAAGTGGGTTTGTTAGTGTTATTGAGTTATTTGGTTTGCGGAATGTATTGTGATTTCACGAAGTAACTGGGCGCAGTTCACCCTACAGTATACAATTTTTAGTTTCTGTGATGAAGAAAATTTTGCTATGAAGGGTTGAGTTTGATAGATGTATTCGTAAGTTTTCACTTCTGATAGTTTGTTTCGATTGATTATCATTGATCGACCATTTAATGTTCTAAAGTAAGATATTTTCCTCTTTTTTTTAATAGTGTTCAAAGACAATTAGCTTGTTAGCGGCTCAGTGGCTGAGATGTTTAACGTGTTCATCTCACACTCTCAAGATCGCGGGTTTGTGCCCCGGCTGAGTCGTCGGAAATATTAGATGGGAAAATCTTGGGCACGCATGCCATATGAATATGTGGAATGTAAAAGATCCCTGTAGTGCCCATTTGGCTTGGGTTCTCTCAGTAAAATAAAATCTTGGCAAGATTTAGTATACACAGAGAGCTTAGATTCCTTGTAATCTGAGCGTCAAAAGTGGTTGATTGGATGGAGTTATTTGGGTAGCTGAATGTATTGTGTTTTCACGAAGTAACTGAGTTCTGCTAGTTATTCACTGGGAAAAAACCTATATTTAGACCTTTATGAAGCAATAAGTTTTGTTTTCATGGACGATTTCATATTATTTAGAACAATCAAACTATGTTACTAAAAAAAATTAATTGTTCACATATTAATGAAATATATTAAAAATAAGCTTAACTTTCTTTTTTTTATCTCATGATTGGATGGGTTTCAACACATATCTGTGTAATCTCTTTATAAACCAGTGCATCTCTTCCAAAAAAGTATTACATATTTTGTTTAAGTTTAATAATCCTTTATTTGAGCTTCAAAGAATATTCAAAGACTTATTTTTTAAAGATTTACCATATAATCGTGCCACTGAAGATGAGCCGGCCAGTTTTTTTAGTGATTAACTTTTCGTCTATGAAGTCATCATTAAATTCTCATAAATCATACTTTATTTACGTTGTTTTTTTTGTTTAAAAAAACATTATTTGTACATTTTTTTGTTTCTAACACAGTTGAATAAATACTAAATTGTACTAAGAAATGCAGTAAGTATTTTTTACCCTACTGAAGTTATGAAATCCCAGTCTTAAAATAAAAAAAAGTGTGTTGAAAGGTTGAATTTGATTGATGCAGTAGTAAGCTTTAACTTTTGGTACTTTGTTTGGGTTTATAATCTTTCCAATTTAATGATCTATAATGGTTTGTGTTTGAATCTTATTTCTGAGAAAAAAAGTTCATAGTGTTTGGGGAGTTGGGAAGCCGAGTCTGCAAATAGCATGCAAAAGGTCATAGGTTCGAGAGCGGTCATTGGTAAAACAATGTTGATCTGTGAAAAAAAATCTGTACAGGTAATAAGTGACGGTTAATACACCATATGGGAGAAGTGCACGTTAGATATGCATTCAAGTTCTTACGCCGCATACGATTTTCACCTTAAAAACGTTGTTTTGGGTGCCTAAGCAGTTGTCGACTCGTCACTTGACTGTGGTTCTAAATCACGACACCCCTCGACAATAACTGTTGTGCTAAAATGATTTAACTCAACTCATTGTCGAGTTAAAAAAGTAGTTTTGGGTCAAATTATCTAGCGTTATCACTCATAATAAACTTTAAACCATTTCATGAGCCACTCATTTGGGGAAGATTAAATGGATTTAACAACAGTCAGAATAATATTAATTTTCATTCAAACACTTTTATAAAAAAAATGAAGATAGAAACTCTTTTATAGAATTACAATGAAGAATGAAGGTATTTTATAGAATTAATTGAAGAGCAATTACTCATTAGTTCAGACATAACTGTTTAAAGAACTTTCAAATTTAAAAATATAAATTAAACAAGAAATGAACTATATTACACTCTTTAGGCAAAAGAGTGAAATCCACTCATATAAGAGAATTGGATTTTCAACACCGGAAAGGAGCGAAAATTAACTACTAAAACCCTCGTAATCGCCCTAAATCGCTCGTTTGTTGCTAAGATTGTTGGAGGTTTACCATGACAGAATAGTGAAATCCACTCCTATAGGGGAAGTGCATTTTCGACACCAAAATGAGTGAAATTAACTCAGACTGAGTTAAAATCACTTGTTTGTTTTGATAGTGTATTTTATTTTACACAAAATGATAAATGAAATTTAAACATAGATTGAATGATAGTTACCCTTAAATCCAAACTCGCTTACCTAACCAAACCAAACTAAAATCTACCGTTGTCTCCATTCTGCAAAACCAATCGCCATCGAGATTTTCTTCTCAATTTCAGACTCTCTTCCACTAATTAGGGGAGAAGGAGGTGAAACTAAATGAAACGAAAACTTTTACGCTCTTGGAAATTGGAAATGTAATTACTTCGCAGGCTCTTTTCTCGCAAAACTCGGATAAAAATACCGCCAAAAATGGAGAAAAGTTCAAACGTGAAGCGAAGATCAATCAAGTAAACAGAGGGACTGGGTTATGCTCATTTGGGTTGCTAATATCTTTTGATATTTATGATCTTTTGGAGTCATAGGGGTATATCTGAATTTTCCAAACTTTAAAAAAAAATAAAAACATCCATATTCTAATTTCTTTAAAATTGCATTATATGAAAATATTATTCTGTTTGGATGCCTTAATTTTTTTTATTTAATTTAACAAGCAAATTTTATGCATAACGAAAATGTGCAGTGTACCATACGGATAATCTAAATTTTCCAAACGTTAGAAAATAAAAAGATCCATCATTCAAATAACTTTCACATTATGATAAGTTAAAATATTATACTGTTTGGTAACTAAAGTTTATATTTAACAAAACCATGGTATGTTTAGCAAAAACATGCATATATTACATAAATAAGTTAACAGTTCTTTTTTTACACTCGAAGAAACTGATTTGGGATGTAAATTTAGATATATGTCTTCAAGGGCTATAACAATTTTACCAATTGATAATATTTTTTAGGTAAATTTTGTCATATACAATAATTTTTAAGTTTGTAGTGCACACAAATAATGTAAAACTTTTAATTACATGAGCGTTATTAAAAAATATGTGAATTTTTCAAACAATCATAAAGACAACTACGTTACATGTTCCCCTTTTTAATTTTTTCAAATTCTCAGTTTTATTGTTTTAAATATTTTTAGTAGTTCACATTATGCAGGTATTTTTTTAAAGAGGTGTTTGATTAAATTCAAATTGATATTTTCTATTCGATGATGAAAACATTTTTACTGGTACTTTTTAAGCATTTTCTTGTTTTAATTTCACTCGCTTAGGTAATTGGTGCATAATGGTTAGAAATCTGGAAAATCTTTAGTTTCTTAGCTTCTTTAAAAGTAATTTAGATGTTTTTAATTATTTGAACAAAACTCTTTTAAATATTTTTATTCAATTTTTTAATTACTATTTAACAAAAAAAAACTTATTTCATTTTGAATTGGCAGTCACAAGAAAAAAAGCTGTCCCTTTAATTTTAAGAGTGCGTAAAAATATCTATTGTATACTCTAGGTTCAGTTTTAATAAAAAATTAAGCATATATATCAAATTAAATATCAATTTCCCAAATCAATTGTTTACGCACTTGCATGACATCATAAGCTGTTTCACTTTTTAAACACCATTACTTGTTTAAACTGAGTGTTTGTTTATGATCAATTATAAAATATTAATGGTTATTTCGAATAGGTATCTTTAAATAATTGTTAGCTACATAAAAAAACCTTGTTTTTTTTTAAAGAAATAAATAATCATCCATTATATGCTGTTTTGATACGTTTATTTTTTTTATCCAACAATTATTACATTGTTTCAATTTTCAACGATCTTTCTAATGATACAACTTGTTTTCATAATTCATTAAAAAAATAATTACAAAGCTTTCATTTCATAAATAATTCGCGTTCCTAATTTCTTTAAATAAATGAACTTTCTTCGTAAAAAAAACTTAGCACAAAAAACATATTTAAAAATTATACGTCTCCCCAATTGCTCCTAGAAATTGCATTATTACCACTTTCATTTGCTTGATAATTACGTTTTTCTTTGGTCCTTAAACCTGTCTCATAAAAAGACACCAAATTAAAAAAGAATGGTAAATTGTGATGGCCACTTCTTTAATGTAATTTTTAGTGTTGAAAAAGAATAAACGGCACGTTATTTTTTACCTTATTTTTTAAAACTCCATAAACATTTGAATTTTCTTGAGATTTTGATGCTTGTCATAGAAAATAAAATGATTTCTAAATTATATTGCAGTATTTTAAGTTGATGAATAATAAATTAAGCGTGTAATCTCAATTAAAACAAATATTCTTAAAATGTCTATTCAGGAAGTCACAGTATTAATGCGTATATTTAAAGAGACAAAACCGTAGACTACCGCATTTTATGGATATAGTTCCTTCTTTTACGTCATCTCATCTTTCATCACGTCTCTTCTCATCGTCTTATCAATAATATTTTTGCGCTGCACAAAATGATATACAAATAATATTACCACGCCGACGAGGGCCGAAACCAGGGCCATATTTCTATGTAGACTGTAGCCTAGAGCGGCAAATTTTTGGAACGGCAAATTACAAAAAATCGCCTTTTATTTCGATTTAGAGTGTAAAGGTACATAAATGATTCTTATATGTATAAAAATAAAAAAAAGTCAAGAAAACTTGATCTGGCGGCAAATCTTCAGATCCGGCCCTGGTCACAACTGAGTCAATCAATGTCTTTATATCCCCTAAACAATCTTCCTGGTAGCTAATTCGTCGAAACTAGATCTTTCATGATTAAGTTGACGTCAACAGCTGCGTCAGGACATTCTTTACTATCTCAAACTACCCTCAGGCTCAATAGAATCATCCGTTGCAACAACAAATAAGGCCGTGTATATGAGACCGTGGCAAATTAAATCTCTCGCGGTATAATATAACATCGAGGCTCAATCCTGACGTTGAGTACTATGTCAAAATAAGAGTAGGATGTAGGGATACAGCTGTTAATTCAACCAAACCCCACAGCAATTGAATTAGAAATAAAACATAAAAGTAACAAAAATAAAACTCAAAATAACTGTTTTTCATTTAGCTCCAACAATTTATTCCGTACCAGAAATTTTCTCCATTAATGACAGCCTAAGTTTTCAATCACGAAAAAAGGATGCAAATGGATTGAACCAAAAAAATATTTCCCGCCATGTTTTCATGGCTGAAGTGATGCCAACGAAAAATTTAAAAAAAAAAAAAAACTTTCATCGAACCGTTGAAAAATAAACTGACAAATAAAACGACTATTCTGTCTTCGACGCTTTTTATTTTATTGAGATTTTTTTTATAGTCTGCTTCCGTTTTTGTTTTTAAACGAACATAATTTTACAACCTTTCAATTTGGTTTTCGTTCTTAGTTCTGAATTATCAGAATAAAGGTCCGATGTGCAATGTTATAACGTTTGACATTCGCCCTTCTTCATTGAAAAACGAACTTCATTCTGCAAATGAAGCAGGACAATTTAACAAATCGAAATTAGTTTTCTTCAGAGAGAATATTCTGTACCTTTTATCGAAATGTTGATTGATTTTTATTGTTTCTGTAATTCCTTTCCTTCAAGTTCTTTCATGTTGTTACCTTTTATTAATTTTCTTTAGAGAAAAGTTAAATTCTAAAAAGACAAAGTAGCTACTAGTGAAATAAATGGCTATTGAAGTGATGGCTTGATTGGAGAATTTTTTTTTAAATCAAATAAATTTGTGTTAACTTGTATGAATGGAATTTCTAATTTCCAACAGCGTAAACTTTTTTTTTTAAATTGAAGTGTTAAAGTAAGCATGCTCTAAATAGAATTTATTAATAACATAATACATAATTCTAACAATTTATAAATGGGTAGTAAACTAATAATTGTGTAAAAAATTACATTACTATTTAATTTTCTATAGACATTATACATAGCTGAACATATACATAGTTTTTGCATTTTGAAACTATGCAGTAAACTTATATTTTGTATAAATTATTATTATACATTTAGTTATGTTCTTAGAACAATAATATTTCAATTGACTTGCAATGCACAAAACATGAATTGTTATTAAAAATGAACAATACAGCAACAAGTTATACTTACACATATTTATTAGAATCCGGCATGGGAATTTTACATGTTCACGATCTATTACTTTTAAACTTTCACTGCAATTAATATCGCTATAACTAATCGATATTGTGCTATAATTAATCGCTATTGTGCTCTAATTAATATCGCTAAAATTAATAATTAATGTCGTGCCTACACTGTTTGAAAAAGATTGTTTGATATAATCGAATATGCCAATTTTACTCTTTCTATAAACTAAATGCAAAAAAATTTGTAGTTAAAATGGTAAGATTGCTAGTTTATTCCTAAACCTTTCAGGGTGCCCCCGATAAAGGTTTAGGAAACTTGCAATCTTAAAATGTTAACTATACATATTTTTTTTCGGTTAACTCCCTGTACTTTGCATTAAGTACAATCTTTTACCCCTCATACTCCCTTTTACCCCCTGTTACCCCAGTACTTTGCATTAAGTACAATCTTTCTTTATTGTATGATATTAAAATTTTTAATAAAAATATTATTTATTTTCTAATTTTTAATTTAAATTCTATAACAGATGGTTATAAATATAACTGTTCCTTACTTTAAATTCAAAAATTGGGCAACATTATGTTTAAGAAAATTTTAAAATTATGTGTAATGCTAGAAAATCTGATAATCAAGTGGCACGTTTATATGTTTATATACATATATCCCTTAGTTAAATTGATCGGGCCGCATAACAAACCAAACATTTTAATTCCATTATAATCTTCATACCAACTGGATGGGAGAGAAGTTTTCGGCTTGATCCCTTAAACTCAGACATGTACCCCCCCCCCCCCCCTCCTTACGTCATATTCCTTCAAGACATCTGAAGCATGCAAGTTGGGCAATTAGGGCTTTTGGACCTAAAGGTCTCTCAGACTGGAAAATTCCTCCGCGAGACTTGGCTAATGCGTTTAAGTTAGGTTAGGTTAGGTTTGAATTATCGTCGCACTGGAGCTACACGAGAATGCGTTTAAGATTCCTGGCGGCTTCTTGGTTTGGATCCTTACTTAGATGCGGTGTTATGTGTTTAGGGGTTTGTGTTATTATATTTGGTTAAGTTGTGGAATTGAATTGAAAAGGAGGATATACTTATACTCCCTTTTACCCCCTGTTACCCCAGTACTTTGTATTAAGTACAATCTTTCTTTATTGTATGCGATTAAAATATTTAATATAAATATTATTTATTTTCTTTTTTTAAAATTGAAAGTCAATAACAAATGATTTTAAATATAACCGCTCCGTACTTTATATTCTAAAATTGGGCAAAATTATATTTAATATAATTTTAAAATGACGTGTAAAGCTAGAAAACCTGATAATCAAGTATCGCGTTTATACATATATCCCTTAGTTAAATTGACCGGGCCGCATAACAAACCAAGCACTTTAATTCCATTAGAATCTTCATACCAACTGGCTGGGAGAGAAGTTTTCGGCATGATCCCTTAAACTCAGACATCTACCCCTTCCCTACCCCTTACGTCATATTCCTTCAAGACATCTGAAGCATGCAAAGTTGGGCAATTAGGGCTTTTGGACCTAAAGGTCTCTCAGACTGGAAATTCCTCCGCTGGACTTGGCTAATGCGTTTAAGATTCCTGGCGGCTCCTTACTTCGATGTGGTGTTATGTGTTTAGGGGGTATGGCTTGTGTTATTATATTTGGTTAAGTTGTGGAATTGAATTGAAAGGGAGGATAAGTTCCAAAGATTTTTTTTGAAGCGTAGACTTTTGAATGGGATTCAAAAACTTGTAAACGGGTTATTCAAAAGGTGGTTAACAAGGGTAAACATAACTTGTTCGAAAACGGCTTTTTATCGAGTCGAATAAACTATTTAATGACTGTAAAAAAGGGTATTTTCTATGTGTTGACATACATATATTTTTCCAAATATTGTGCAAGAAAAAAATGTTAGACTCGGTTGGAAATTAACCATATAAAAAGGTAAACTCTATTTTGAAGCAAAAAACTGAACCACGTTCAAATAAACTAACGTTCTATAAATTTTCCGGTGTCCTGCGATATAATTGGTTGTTACTGTCTCACATTTAACACAATCATAATAGATTAAATAAACTTATCCTTCTATAATAGTTTTTTAATCAGTTGATGAAACATCTACACAATAAGGTCACATTTAAAAAAAATAACAAGTAAAATATTCTTAGAAAACTCTGGAGCAATTGCCACTCCCGAAGGTTTAACAAATACGTTGAGTTATTTTATTATTACGTCCAAATAAAAACAAAACTTTAATCAGAGCTATTATATTTTATCGCACTTTTGCTATGCACTTTCTACTTTGTCGCATTATTGCGCAAAATACCTTTTTTTATCACTAAGCATATTCTTTTATTGATAAGTTCTTTAATTGATTTCTTCATACAAAATATAAGATTAAAAACAAACATTTCGAAAACAAGAACCCAAACACACCCATCAATAATTTAATTTGACAAATTGCCTCGTAACTTTATACGAGCACACCACAAAAGGAAATTTACTAAAAAAAGCATTACGGTTAATTTACCTTCCATACCCTGCTATGGTTAAAATAACCACTACTTTAAATAAATAATAAAATAAATTAAACTGTAAAAAAGCCATCTCCCAACCTTTTTCTAAAGACCATCAGTAAACAGTAGGAACAATGAGCATAATTAGATTGTCTTTTAAAATTCGAAAGAAGTATCCAATAACATAAAATGCGTTGTTTTGTTCGTAATTTTTGTGTGTACGTAATGCTACGTCGTGACAAAAACAGTTTGGTTTTGCGAGCATTAAAAAAAATAACTTCCACACTTTAAATACTCTGGGAGCATTAAAATGGTTATTTCTTTTTTCGTAAAGCAACGAATAAAAAGACCTGCAGTTTTTCGTAATATGAAAATTTTGTTGAAATAGTGAAGTAACTTTTTTTTTTTGTTAAAAAATAAATTTTAGAGTTGTTCACAAATATTGTTGCTTTATTTTTTTCAAATTATATTTAATTCGTATGTATCATTATATCGTTCTTGATTTTCAAGTTTATTGGGGTTTTGGGTATTTTGATGTTATGACATGGTAAGCTCTGCTCTTTACAATATGGAGACCATACTTTTACTCCAATGTAGCTTTTGCCACTCTATTAGTGAATCATATCATAAATGTCACAGTACATTTGACTTATTGAAAAGTTTCAGAGGTTTCTTGGTTTAGTTAAAAAACGTCATAATGGAACATTTGTAAAAGCGTTCAGCAAGTAATAATCGACCCAACAAACAAACTACGTGGCAGCAAATTCCAACTTGTATTTTATTAATTGCACCAATACTAAAGCAGTTCTACGATTGTAGTTTCACAACTATTCGGAGCAATCTGCAAGTTATAAAAATATTTTAAAATATAGCCTTTATAACTTGCACAATTATGCAATAATGCAATGGTTAAGTAGATCACTCAATATTATTCCCTAGAAGCACATAAAATTTAATGCCATTCTTTCGGTATCATTTCCATATTGGTGCAATATTGATCCGACATTGAAAACCGGTAGTACAGCTGTATAATGTGGTGCTTTAAAATAGCTAAAATGTTAAAACTTTGAAGCTGGTTTCACTACAAATATTATTCCTAGTAGCTGAAACTACAGCAGTGTGGAAAGTTTAACCATATATTCTGGTATTTGTTTGTATTATTTCTCATTTTATTGTTTTCACAAAATGAAAAATAGTTCAACCTAATACCGAAATTACGTTGAAATATTTCACTACAAGCCTAATGTAAAGCCTAGCAAATGGGACAAATTCAACTCTTAAAAATATTTCAAAAAATTGTTTCGCAAATCAGATAATTATTTAATATATTAGTTGTGCTTTTGGGATACATTAAAATTTTCGTTGGTTCAGATCCATTTCAGGATTTATTCAATGAAAAACATATTTATCCCGCGCTGAACAACTTGCTTAAATTCCGTTAGGTATTGAGCATGTGCAAAAGACAATATATGGCGCTTGCGACACAGAAAATATTGCATGCCTTTTGACTTGCTTGAAATGGACGTACGGTGGTTTAGTCTTGGAATAAGAACGAATTACGTTTAATGCTAGTTACTAGAAAGATACTCTTGATCCGAAAACTCGTGGCAAAAATGTCCTATTTTTTATTTCAGTCTTATTTAACATCAATTGTTTGAGTCTAATTGTTGAATTAGTTTTTGTAACTTGATCGTTTTGTCAAACGAAAAAAATTATCAATACAATTTTATTTCATTGTTATTTAACACCAAATGTTTAATTGTAAATTCTTAATTGTAATGTAAAAAAAGATTTGCAACCTGATCGTTGTTTACAATATCACTGATCTTGATCATAATCTAGGAAAAGACACATAATCACTTTCATAAAGTCGTGGAAAAGAAGCGGTGCAGACTGGGTGGCAGAATGGTCGGTGAACTGACCAGACAATCAGAATAACTCTAGTTTGAACACCACAAATGTTAAGGGTCCTAAAATATTTTTATCACCTTACCGTGGTTCTAAAATACGACGCCCGTCGCCAATAGCCCTCGTGTAGCTCTAGTGCGACAATCATTAAAACCTAACCTAACCAAAATAGCCTAGATGCTGTACCCCCAAAATATCAATAAATTTCATAATTTCCTGAAACTTCAGGTGATTTTTAGCTTGACCTTGACTCAGGCACTGAAATAACGTGATTGGTTTGATTGATGTTATAAGGAAGCCCCTAAAATTGTTGTAAAAAAGACGGATCAATCGGCTAACTAGCAGAATCTTTACGGGCAATTGTGCACAACATTTTCCGTAAGGCTCCCCAATTTTTTTTTGCTTATAGCCTAATCATTCCTCGATCGGGCTTTTGTTCTCTAAAAAATTTTGGGGGGCTGGGGAGCCCAGTCGGTTAGACACTCGCCTAGCACGCGAAATGTTCCAGTTTCGGGTCCGAGCATCGCCAAAATAGCTACCGACCTATAAAAACGGCCCGTGCAGTCAAAAATGTCCTACTTATAGTCCCCCGTGTAAGGAAGGGCACGTTAAATAATCCTTCAAAGTCCTTACGCTGCGTACGATGTCACCCTTAACGGTTGCGTTGGGGGCCTATTCAGGTACCGGCTCGTCAATTGACTGGGGTTCTAAAATACGACGCTCGTCGCCTATGGCCCTCGTGTAGCTCTAGTGCGACGATAATGCAAACCTAACCAAAACCTAACAAAATATCATGCCTGGGCTTGTTCTTTAGGAGGTATTGACTCAACCCACTTCCACACCAACCCCTCCTTGTAAACCCATTACCATTTTGTTTCCTTAACGTGAGGCTCCATTGTTCTGATAATGGCTAAGCAACAAAGCCCTTTTCTGCCCTGATATTCTTTCGTCATTTCGGTGCCTCGACCGGAATCGCAGTTAGTTTCTTAAAAGAAATAGCTTTTTTTAGGGCCTCGTGTATTTATATCTTTGGTCCTTTGTTTTTGAACAATGCGAGGTTTTTTTCTATGTAAATTGAGTGGGAAGGAAATGTTTTTATTATTATAATGGATTTTTCTAAGTACCAGTGGATATCTTATTCTTGAATAAAGGTTTTGGTACTTTTTTTAAATGAGTAACCGATAAGTTTACTATGTTAATAATTTTTGAGTTCCTTTTCTAAGTATTCATAAGTTAAGAAAAATAAGGTTGGATTGGATCTTACGGCCTGTGTATACTTTAAGGTTCTTATATATGTTAATAAACTATACGTTTGTATTTTTTCTAAAATATTGTACTAGTAATTTTGTTTGTAGTAAATAAATATTTATTACATTTATTATACAATGATTTTATAAAAGAGAAACCAATATAAGCTCAAAATGTATATTTGTATGGTATGCAGTTTAAAATTTGTTACAAGATTGCAGCGGATTCCTGGAACTTTCTTTCTTTTCACACTGTTTGGAACATTGATTTACCAAAGTTTTAGCTATGCCACAAAATAGGTAAATACTTGCTCCAAATAGTGGGGGCAGCTAGAAAGTTCTAGGATCCCGGTGCAATCGTGCATCAAACTTACGAGCAGTATGCAACAAATTTCAAATAAAAGCACATTGTAGCAATGCATAGTGTATTGAAACTTAATAAAAATTGTAATATTTTTAACAGTCCTTTAGTTCCCTGTTGCCTTAAATGTTTGATATTTTTACTCTTTCATTTTTTATCTTTTGAAGCATATATTCCAAATTTGTACATATGTTTCTGTTAAATTGGCTTCAATAGATAAATATAATTATATTTTGTTGCGATTTTTCAACATTTTAAAGAATTCTTTCGATGTAAAATAGGTTTAAGTACATAAAGCTGTATTTTTCAACTTGTTTTAAAAGGTTTCAATAGAAAACAATACTTGTTGTAACTAATTTTTTATCATTTTTCAGGCACTCCCGTCCATGAGTACCACGCAGTCGCCGGGGGCAGAGTCTCCATGCCCTGCAACATCACGGCTCCGACCTCGGACGACTCGGTCACTCTGGTCCTGTGGTACAAAGGGGACATGAAAGTACCCATATACACCCTAGACGCCAGGTATTAAAAATAATGAGTTCTAAAGCTAAAAACAAGGAAATTTCATATATTTTTGAGTGTAAATGTAACTGAAGTATTAATTAAAAATATAAAATATTTGTTAACTTCGTGGAATATATTTTTAATAATGTCCCGTGTCTGTAGATTTGTAATGAACATAATTTTCAAAAGTTTTATTATTTTAAAAATACTTATAATGGTGTAAATAATTTACGCCAGGCACTGTAGTTAAAAAAATAATTAAAAAAAATATTAAATAATTCTACTTTTTTGGGTAAGGTAAGTATTTAAAATATAATTAAAGCGGTTGACTATATGTTTAATCTGTAAGAAAACAGTTTTGAAGAGAAAACTTCGAGCAATTTAGTGCGGCTAGCAACTTGGAATTTCTCACTAACCTATTTAATTTTGGTAAATTATCGTTAAAAACCATCTTTATTTACTTCGAAAAGCAGTACTTGTAGAGCGGAAGGTATGTAATTTAATAATAATATAGATTAATAAAACAAATCTGAACACATTGACTTCATATTTTCAATTTATGAAAAAACACCAGAAGTCACTGAAATAATTAATTTTTAAAGTGTAATAGTTTTTTTGACGGTGCCATGCCAAGTATGACGACTTTCTTAAAAAAACTTTCTTTAAGAAAAATGCTTCCGGAGCCTACCCAAGAGTCAATCGCCAATGGCCTTCGCGTAGCTTCAGTACAAAAAATCATTCAACCTAACCCTGAAGCTAAACATTCTTAAAATGAAATTTCTATAAAATTCTACATACTATTCTATCAAAAATTTTCATTCCAAATATCAGTCTTTATTTAATCTACTAATACTTTATTCTTACCCCAGGAAAGGACCCGTGGAGAAGTCCAAACACTTCCCCAGCGCCAGACTAGGGCGCAGGGTTCATTTTGACCTGCATGTCAAGAATCCAGGTCTCACCATCGACCCTGTGAAGGGGGAAGACGAGGGGGTGTACAGGTGCAGGGTGGAGTACAAGAGATATAGGACGCTCAGCTACATGTACGAGCTCAGAGTCATCGGTGAGTGGTGTTTGCTTGTTGTTAGTTTAAGGGGGATATTTTTTAAATCCTTGGATTTTCCTCAACACCGTATAGTGAAATGAAGACTTAAGTTTAAGAAGTGACAAAAAGGTGAAAAGAAGAAAAATAGCTTTAAAACTATTTGTTTGAATTTAAATATGTTAAAGATGGCAGTTACAAAAGACCAAAAAATTATGAAAAGGGTGAATCTTTAAAAAATATAATGTTCAATGACAAAAACATTTATTTTAAAATGTCACTGAGCATGTTCTTCCAGTAAGCTCTTCAAATGATAGCAAAAAGCCTTGGTCCATTTTCTGCTGTCCAGCCACTGATTTTGGGCTTGCAATATATTGTTGTAAATTCACTACATATGATACAAGCTCAAATACACAGTACTACGCAGTAAACCCACATATTCCATACTCACCCGCACTATTAGGGCGCCGGGTGCATTTTGACCTGCATGTCAAGAATCCAGGTCTCACCATCAACCTGTGAAAGGGGAAGACGAGGGGGTGTACAGGTGAAGGGTGGAGTACAAGAGGTACAGGACGCTCAGCTACATGTACGAGCTGCGAGTCATCGGTGAGTTTTTGTTTGGTGTGACTTTGAGGAAAGTGTGCTTTGGTTTCAGACATTGCCCCTGTTATGATGCTGCTGAGGATTGTTAAACTCAAACTTTAATAATCTAGATATTAAAATAAAATAAAATTATAAATTATTAAGAGAGTTGCGCAAAATATCGTGATCAAAGTAAAAGCAGCAAAACAGAGATTACAAGACACAAGTAAGAGTACTCACTAATTTTATTTGAAAATTAAGGACAGGTGTTACATACAGGTATTTTTGAGCAATGGAAAATCAAATGAAACTTGCATTACATAAGTAAATATCAAATACTTCCGTACCAGCGCCAAATTTCCTCGGCCGGAGAGCAAAAGATATGCTAACTTAAACATCGTGCAAGTTTGTCGAAGTGAGTAATGTCCATTACCGACCATCAGGCCAGAGGTCACGTGACACATGTCTCCGCTAGATGACGCCACGGGGAAACGTGATAACCTCAGCAACATCCGCTGAAATATGCACAGCAAGCCTTGGTCCCCTTTCTACTGTCGAGCAGCCAAGTTTAGGTTATCCAATAGAACATTGCCAATACACTATTGTACTCGCTTAAACACAAAATATTAAATTACAATAATCTACTTTTTTGGTTAGAAGGTTTATCCACACATGCATTGTAGTGCCAATAGCCCTCGTGTAGCTTTAGTGCGACGATATAATTCAAACTAAACTAAATCTAGGTATTCCAAAATAACTGCTGACCTATAAAAGTTTGCACAAAAATCGGCTCTTAACTAGACTGTTTCTAAATTGCAACGCCCATCGCAGATTGCTCTAGTCTAGCTCTCGTGCGATGGTATAATAAATGAATGATGATGAATTTAATAATGTACTAATAAAGGATCGCTTATAAATGTTCAATACAATGAATGTTCAATCTTAAAATGATTATCTAAAAGCGATAATTATTTCAAAAGCTAAAGATAATTTAGCTATCAATAAAATTTTTCGTTATAAATTCAAATGAACACATTTACTTCGGGAAAAATATCACTTTAATGCTATATTAACTGAAAATATTCTTCAACTTAAGTTTTGAAATACTTTGAAGGGCATTATGTTCATTGAAGACGCAAATTTATGACATTTAATGCTCTTTGAGAGTCAATGAATAGAAAATGTTTTTATTCGACATTTTTAATCTTAGAATTTCAAGGATGACTTTTTTAAGTTTTTGTGTATAAAGCTACTGGGCTTCAAATGAAATAAATTTCGAAGTATATATTTGTATCTAACTGGTAAAAAATTAATAAATAATGTAACAAAAATAATAAAGTATTTCATAAACTCGAATTCCAATTAAGCTATTTTTAATTAGTTAAAAAATTCCAAATATTAAAATGTTTACAGATAATAGTTAAAAAAACAAAAATACATCACATTGGTTTACACATATAGATTATTATCTAATTAGCTATATAAAATCATATAATTATTGATTGGATGTATTATTGTATTCAGAAAATAGATGTTTAATTGCTTTTCGGTGCATACAAAAAACAAAAATTTGCAATATTTTATGTACATTTATTTTGATGCTAAACTTAATTTGTTGAAGCTGCAGTAATTATAAATTACAAATTGCAATGATTTTTTTTAAAAAATAGAATCTTGATAAATATCTTGCGAATTAATTGATGAATAAGTATGTGAGTGCATTACTTCAACAATTTTAAAGTATTCTTCAACTTGAGTAAAATTATTAGGAAAACATTAAAATAATAGCGTAAACAATTATGTCCAAAGAGTTTAATAAAAAAAATACGCCATTATAATTCTGTCATAAAAATTATTTAATTTAGTTTGTTAAATTTCGCTGAGAAATTATTTATATACAATAAAATTATCAGAGTTATGTAAAAATAGGCAATGGTATATAAACATTTCATGGATTCTCTCTTTGAAAATTTACTTAAAATTATTTTCGCTTATCAATTTTGTTTATAGTAGGGGTAAGTGGTGTACCTTGGACGTATGTGTGCCTCGAACCTATGCTGATTCTAGCTCGATTAGCTTAGATATTGAAACGACACCGCATGCAGTTAAAGTATTTGCTACCAAGGATCTCAGTGAAGTTCTATCTGTTTGTTTAAAAGGTCAATTTATTAAAGAGGTTTCGAAAAACTAAATTCACAGTTCAAAAGTAAATTTTTGTCAGATTCTTTAGTGTAATTTTATACTCAAACATGTAGTATTTATTCAGAAACGATGGTTATGCAATATAAAGCAAAGTTTTAGCTACAAAACAGTGTGCTTGAAATTAAGTTAAGTCTAACCTTAAGTTGGTGATTAACTATTTTGTTTTTAATATCCAAGTGGTGTACCTCGAACCTCATACAAGTGGTGTACCTTGGACTGGTCCAAGGTACACTACTATAGGTCTTATGTGCTTCAGATTGTTGAAAACCTTTTTTAAAATTCAAGTAAATTCTTTCCTTTGAAAAATTAAGTATTTTAAGCTATTAATATGCAACCCTGATTTGTAAAATCTAGAAAAATGGAAATTTGTAAGAAATTTTGATATGATGTGATAAAGAATTTTTTTTGTAGTTAATTATTTAGATTTATGGAAGCCTATAAAATTTTTACCATATTGATATAATATAGAAAATAATTATTGCATGCTCATCTAAAAAGATATTTTTTGTAATAAATATCTAAGCAGAACATCCTTTTTACGTTTAGGCCTAGTTGAATAAACATAGGGGGAAATATTTGAGTTTTTTTTTTCAAATTTAAGACAGAAAGATAGCCAAATGTTTTTCTATGGCATGAAATAACAGTTTAATTTTATGCTGCATTTTAACGAATACACCCGAGAAAGATTGCATTGCAGCTGAAAAAGCCAAAAGGGCACTAAAAAAACTAAGGCAATAAAACCCCTTACTGAGCCAATTGACCTAACATAACAAATTACTACAATCTTGGCTAGAAATAAGAGTAGGTTGTAAAATGTATTTTTGAATTTTATGTGGCTAATAAATATTGGTTTTCGGACTGTAAATCGGGTCTCTATACAAATTAATAATTGGTCCAAGGTACACTACCGGTTGGACCAAGGTACACCGCCGGTGGTGTACCTTGGTCCTAATTACAATTTTCTGTATTTATTTTTTTAATAGTTGAAATCATTTAAATGACATGTTAAAATAAATATATGTTGTATATAACAACATAAAGTATTCAGTAAAAATATTTTTATTCGCTTTTTGCAAGCAATTAAGAAAATAAAAATTAAAGAGTCAAAATAGGTCCGAGGTAACCCACCTTCCCCTATACTTATTTCAGTTTATCATGTTAGAGTTGACGTGTTTTTAATTGGTTTCTAAATATATTAAAGTATATTTGATACTTGATTAACAACATTTTGTAATAATTTTAAATATATTCACAAATATTGTTAAAGAAATTTGGAAATAAAAGCATTATAACTTGTTTAAAAATAAAAATAAAAATACATTTTTCAAAATATGTTACATTTTGTTATATAAATATTAATAATGCAACATTTGTTTACAAAACAATTGATAACGTTTTCCTTATGTTTGAACAACAAAATTATATAATCCAGAATTTTAATAAAACATTTATTTTAATTACGCGATAAATTTATTGAATTTTCTGTTAAAATGGCTTAGGTCCATTTTTTGCATCGAAATGAATTTTAAATAGTTTTGTATTTTTTTTCTACAAAATATTTTTTCTGAACGTAATGGAAATTCAACACTTTTGGATGTCCATTACGCAGATATATGGATAGATGGAATAGAATAAAAACAAATTTTGGATAGTCGGATTACCGAAGTTCAACTGCACACTTGCAAATACGCCTCTCACCACAACAAAAATACTTCATTATAACCATTCTAATCCTTCAAAATAAAAAGATATCCACCGAATAATAATCCCATAGGTAACAAATGACTTAGGTCAAAAGTAAGGTCTACATCTACATCAACTTCGGGAGCGGAAGACACGGAAAAAACATCAAGGATAGATCATATGTTAAGTCTACATCATCATCTACTGCCTCCCAGTATCTGGGACATGTGAAGGTTTGAAGTTTCTTTAAGGAACAGTTGATGAGTGTTTCTGTGATTTTGGCTGTTTGTCATATGAGTAGTTTTTTTAAGATTGTTTGATAGCTTTTGAGTTTCCTTTAATTGTGGTAGGATTTTAGATTTTCTAATATTTTTTTAAAGTAAATTGTATAGTTGGTGTGAGTTTGAAAACACGATATTTTTTTTTGTGTTATTTTTTTTTGTATTATTGTAGATATGTATTAACATGTTAAATTAACAATATATTGTATTTTTTTGTTTGATTTTGAGGTGTACATTAATAGGGTAGTTTACCCAATTCTCTTTAGTACAACATATACTTAAGCACATGAATAGCGTTGCATACATGGATAAGATTAAGCACATTGATAACAATAAACACATTCACACTTGATACATTATTAACACTAGACACATTGATTACATTATACATATTGATAAAATTAAATACAGTGTTAAAATTAAATACCTGAATAACAATGCGCAATAATGGAAATTAAAGTAATTGACAGCATTCTGCACATCCATTACAAGCATGTTAACAACATTATATGCATTGATAACATTATACACATAAATAATATTAAACATATTGATAATTTAAAACAAAATGATAAATTTAAACACATTCAAATCGGTACACACATTAAAAAAATAAACACTTTGATTACAACGCATTGTTTACTTTAAAAACATAAGTAGTATTTAGTTCATTGATCACAATAAAGGCAATGATAAACGTAAAAACATACAGAACATGGTACAAATAGACATTTATAAATGCATTGTATTAATTTAAACCTTGAATACATTATTCACATTGAATGCATTATACCCATTAAATACCTTACACACAATTATAGCATTAAAAACTTTTGTTTAGTGAGATTAAGCTTAAGTACGTCAAATAACAGTTCACAAAAACCACAGAGTTCTTCCTACCCAACTTTCTTACTTAGTATTTGATGGGGCCCCGTACCGCGATACCATTTCTTTTTTCCCCACCCTATTTCGGGAGCGAGTTTGAGAAATGGGCTTTTTTGTGATGGATGACCGCCAAAAGGAGCGATAAAAAATGCACCTAGGAATCTGCCACTTTTTCGCTTGACACATTTAATAAATTCATATGGTCCTTTGGCGAATGTGTAGGGGGGGAGGAGGGGGCTTTTTAGCTTTGGGCAAGCGTGTGAAAAATGTTAGATTAATGTTCAGTTTTTGTTTTAGTTCTTTTCTTAGATTTTATGGTGCTTGGTGCAGAGGGGAATTTGTTTTGTGACAGGGGTGTTTGAAAAATCGAATATATATGCATGTGGAGTTTTGGTCTTGCATGTTTGCGATAATGCTTTGTTTTTGTTTTGTAAACTAATTTTTACAAGTTTGCATTGTTTAGTACTCATGTTTATATGTGAAACGCAAATATGGCGATTTTTTTATGAATATATTGTCTGTTATTCGAACTTAATTTGAACTTCGCTGCTAAAACATGTTAATTCTAATGAACTGCATTTTTTTAGACTCCAAAAAAAAATCATTCGTCTTAAAATAAGTTTATTTCCCCACGACACACTCATAGAACCTATAGAAACGTTTAATATATCATATTAATTTATATATCAAGAGAAACGTTGTCATTTCTTTCATATATTTAAACGTTCAAAGGAACGTTTGAACGTCTCCTTCGTTCAAACGTTCAAATCAAAATCGTTAGTAAAATGTTGCAGTTAAGAAAAAATGCTAGCCACGGTCCCAGCAAAACTTTTTTGAACATCTACAAAGGTTCATTCGAAGAATATTTTCACCATTAATGATAAAAAGTAAATGACTAAATTACATGAAAAGCATAAAATTTATTACTTCTAAATTGTCCTTGTAATTAACGATTTCAGTAATTGGTAAACTTGTTTTCATTTACTTTTTTAACCTAGTACCTTAAAACACTCAAATTTTAAACTTATAGTTAAGTGAATTTTAATATCAGTAAAAATCTCAATAATTAACTTGGTAACGGTATAAAGAACAGCATTGGCTCTGTGAAATGTTCATTTTAATGGTTTGCATGGATACTCAGATAATCTAAAATGGACCCGACACAGAATAGGAGTTTGATTCCCACACTCACCAAATTAAGTTAAAATAACAAAATATAAAAAAAAAATTCAATATTTCTAAAGAATTAATTTATACCAATCCACCAATAACGTATAACCCACTGCACTTGCCACAAACAGCCAAATTAACACTTCCATTTCGTAATAGAAATCACGAGCAACAACATATTCATAAAGGCATTATAATGTTAGTAATTACATCTTCCAAAATAACTAGCTAGATTGTTTAGACAATGCTGTATGCATCATTTTTGTTTATAAAGCATGAGACGCGTCGTCAATTGTTCTTGTATAACTCTAATGTTATTATTAATTCAACTGAAAACAACATTTCTCAATTCCTAACTCGTTTAAGCTTATAACATAAACCACCAATACAAATTAAATTATTTCAAAACTTGTTTTACCAAATTCAGACGTTTACAAGATTTGCAAATCAAATCATGTACCTTTTCAACGTCGCCAATAGAATCCTAGTGTTACTTTATTTCAATGAAAAACCCCACTTACTTCTAAATTAACAGTCAATATCAGCTACATTTACTTTATAACAAAACACTTATCCTTTCCAAGCCCATTTAAACTCCTTCCTTGCTAAGTTGGGTAAATATAAATATGCTATGGAAAAGATCCTTCCGCGCATGTAAAAAGTTCCATAAATTATTTGTAAATCCATCCAGAAAACATGTTTAAAACATTAATTTTATTTATTTTCTAACAAATTTGAATCTTATTTGGGAAAATTTCGCAATTTTATCATAATGAAAAATGTATTTTGGTTAAATTGTTTTAAATATCATTTTGTATTTTTCAACTAACGGACCAATCGCGATTTTCTCCCTGCCTTTTTACTATTTTTTAAAATTCATGAGATTGGCACGAATTGTAGCAAAGAAATCAGTTAGCAAGTTTTACAAATCAAACCATCTACTTCGTTATCGGTGCCAATAGACTCGCATAACTCTAGTTCAACATAAATTCAACCGAAAACACCACTTCTTAATTAACAGCCAATATGAGCCACGCTTGCATCTCCATAACATTAAAAATATATTCTTTCAAAACGGATTTTCCCAAAAAGTCAGGAAGGGCTGGGGAGCCCAGTCGGTGAGGCACTCGCCTAGCATGCGCAAGATTCCAGGTTAGGGTCAGGACATCGCCAAAAAAACTGCTGACCTATAAACGGCCCGTGCAGCCAAATATGTCGACAAATAATACCCAAGGGAGTACACGTTAAATATTTTTCAAAGTCCTAACGCTGCGCACGATGTCGCTCTTAACGGTTGCGTTGGATGCCTATTCAGGTGTCGACTCCTCACTTGGCTGTGGTTCTAAAATACGACGACTGTCACCAATAGCCCTCGTGTTGCTCTCGTGCAACGATAATTCAAACCCTACGTAACGAGATAAAAAAAAAGTGCTTGAGCTGCTGACATATTAATTAATGTTAGCTACACTTGTGCATCATCATAAAAATACCATCCATAAAAAAAAATCTTTCAATACCTACTTTACCAAAAAACTTAGCTGTTTACAAGTTTTACAAATCAAATCACCCAAGATCCTCCTCGAAGTCATTATCCCAGTTAACTCACCCACTAATAGAGGCTTCTCCCAAATTTTATTCAGAACCCCACAAAAGTAAAATAAATAAAAGCCCTCAAAGGCCGAAACGCGCATTTTCTTATCTAAATTGTTTCATGAGAATGTTGAGAGTATCTGGGGCGGTGCATGGATTCGTTGCACTGTTTGAATATTCATGCTCATTAGAGATTCTATGCGTTCGCCTGCCTTGGAGGGACTGATTTGACTTGAGGCTCAGAAATCATGGAGAATCTGATCATCGTTGAATGGCCTGGGTTGGTGTTGGCTGGAATGAATCTGCCAGTTGGCGTTTTCTTTAAAGTTTTAGTACTTAAAATTTTACTTTAAAATCGTGGAGGACTATATTTTTTATGCTAAGTAAACATGCATTAATGAATTTGAATATTTTTTACAAATTTATTTTTTAAATATTTTAATGGCAAATATTTGCTTAAATATAGTTACTCCATGCTTCTAAGATATAAAAGTTACAGTATAGGAACTCGTATAAAATATTCGTTCGGAAAAACTAATAAAATTATTATGATATGCTCAGTAAAACCTATACGATTACCACCTTCTCAAAAGTATAAAATTAAATAGTATTTGTAATTCAAACCTAAAGTGATAGATCTTTAATACTAATTATAAATTGTTGTAACATATTTTTTTTTCTAATTGTGAATTAAAATAATCAATCTATGGTTATGTAAATACATAGATGAAATAATTGCTGTAAATGGTAAAATATAAGCTCAAAGTTCTTTGGAATATGCCGAGTCTCAAAGGCTTGACCGCCAATGTTGCAGTCCCATTGGAGCATATTTGTTAGCTGCACGTTATACTTTCGATGTTGTCCAAAATAAAATGTGTGTAATTAAAACCTTAAATAATTGATTGCGGTTTAATAGGTCTGCTAATTCGTAAATATAGAGTCTAACCAATATAAGCTCGTTTGCAACTCTAGTGCGTCAAAATTCAAAAACATAAATTTAGCTTTAAAAAATTAAACTATTTTTTACTTTGGCTTGTCGTTTGGCGAGAAAGTTTGATTTCGAGTATTTTTGTCAAAAGTAACCCAAAATGAAGCATCCAAAAGCACTGCAATCTTAAAGATTCAGTTACTGAAGCTGGAAAATCTTATCGGAAGATTTCATGCGTGTAAAAAAGTTTTAATGGTCTGCTATCTCTTATCTTAGATAAAGACAAGATGACTTCTTACTTCTTTATATTTTATCCCAGGTGAAATTTAGTATCGAGTTTACTTGACATCGAATAAGCTAGGGATTTCCCGCGGCGGAATACAGCCAATCAAAAACTTCGTTTTATGTAAGATGCGATTTGGTTGGTTGGCTTCGTGTTTGTAAGCGAAGAGTCGTGATTTGATTGGGTAGTTTGAAAGGTTGTTCCTGTAAATGCGTCATTTATTGAGACTTACATTTAAAGGGTTTTTAGTTTTCGGTATGAATAAATATTTCATCAATGGGAATCTGTAAAAATATTTTCCAGAAATTTGTCGAGCTTGTTACGAAGTCAGATTAAGATTTATGTTATTTGAAGGAGGTGTTTTTTAAGGGGTTGTAATGAATAAAATATATGCTATTTTCAAATTTTTTGCACTTAAAAAATTATCTAAAAGTTGTATATGAAATGATTCTAGAATATCATTTCCAGTATTTCCTTTCAGAATTCTAAAGGAATTTCTAAGCGTGTGTTTCTTCTATCATTAAAATTTGCAGGAAAAAATGGTTTTGACGAATTCCCTTCATGTATGTGAGGGACAGGTGGTATGTATTCGCCTTATATGCGGAAGGTCCCAAGTTCGGGTCCGAGCATCGCCAAAATAACTGCCGACCTATAAACGGCTCGTGCAACCAAAAATGTCTAACGAATAATACCCCGCGTAGAGGGAGTGCACGTTAAATATCGTTCAAAGTCCTAATGCTGCGTACGATGTCCCCCTTAATGTTTGCTTTGGGTGCCTACTCAAGTGTCGGCACGACCGTGGATCTAAAATATAACACCCGTCGCCTATAGCCCTTGTGTAGCTATAGTGCGACAATAATTCAAACTAATCTAAACCAGCCAACTCCATGAATGTGAATGGTGATTTTGCATTTGACAATTCCCAATAAACTTTTATAGTATCTGTATCAATTTTATCTTTAACATTTCTGTTTTCTAACAAAACAACCTGCGCAACTCTCTTATAGCCAGTCTATCATCATATGCCTCCAAAACAAAACTAAATTAAAGATAGGGAAATCAACAAAATAAATAATCGATAGGAACCGGAAGAATTTGTATTCAAGGGGGAGACCCAAGAACAATATTCTAAGAGACGGAGTACATGACAATAGATGTACTAGAGCATCGGGTGAATTTGTTTCAATGGAAAAGATAGTATTGTTGCTAATATTTCTCAATTCTAGTATAGTGAGATGGTAATAGTTTTTCAATGGAGATATACTGTAATGGGTTTTAGAGTATGTAAGAGGTTGTATGGGAATGCATTTCACATCAAGTTTAATATTTTTTATGAACAGAATTGTTTTTGGTTATTTGTATGTTTTGTAAGATGGGCTTAAGGGAAAATTATGTTGGTATGTTCCCTTTAAGCAGCCCGCTGCCCACATGTAGCCCATACATGAATTTTTTCCCCTTTCACACTGTTTAATGCAAAAATTATTAAAATTCAATAATATAAAAAAATCAACATTTTTAAAATCCATTTTTTCTTTAAAAATTAATTTTAATACAAAACTATCAAACCGCAATTTTCAATTTTTTAACAAGTCTTCTAAAATATATATTAAAAAAATAGCGTGAAAAATATTGAGATAAATGAATAATAAAAATAAGAGAAATTTATATTCATATTAAACCAAAGAACAAGACTCTTAGAGGCAATTTTATATATTTATCAATCTAAATAATGTTTCCGTTATCTATACCGAATGTATAACTGTTTTACTAGGAAAACAAAACATCAGTTATATTATCCAAAACAAAACTGAATTAGCGGAGAAAGATAGGGAAATCAACGAAATAAATAATTGATAGGAGCCGGAAGATTTTGTATTTAAGGGAGACCCAAGAACAAGATTCTAAGAGACGGAGTACATGACAATACATGTACTGGAGCATCGGGTGAATTTGTTTCAACGGAATAGATAGTATTGTTGCTAATATTTCTCAATTCTAGTATCGTTGGAAGGTAATAGTTTTTCAATGGAGATGTACTGTAATGATTTTTAGAGTATGTAAGAGGTTGTATGGGAATGTATTTCAATTCTTGTTTTATATTTTTTATGAACATAATTTTTTGGGGTTATTTGATGAATGTTTTGTAAGATGGATTGATAGAAAAAATTATGTTGGTGTATTCCCTTCACAAAAGTTTCAACACTTTTAAAATCCAATTTTTTTCTTTAAAGTTTATGTTTTACAAAACTATCAATCCACAATTTTCAAACAAGTATTTCATAATAGATATTTTTTTTAAAAAAATCGTGTGAAAACATTGAGATAAATAATAACTAATATTAATAGAATTTTATATTCATATTAAACCCAAGTACGAATAAAATTACCGCTATCTATCCGGCTGTATATCTGTTTTACTTGGAAAACGAAACATCAGTTATATTATACAAAATATAACTAAATTAGCGAAGAAAGATAGGGGAATCAACAAAATAAATAATTTATAGGAACCGGAAGAATTTGTATTCAAGGGAGACCCAAGAACAAGATTCTAAGAGACGGAGTACATGACAATAGATGTACTAGAGGACCGGGTGAATTTGTTTCAATGGAATAGATAGTATTGTTGCTAATATTTCTCAATTCTAGTATCGTTGGATGGTAATAGTTTTTCAATGGAGATATACTGTAAATGGTTTGAGAGTAGGTAAGAGGTTGTATGGGAACGGTATTTCAATTCCAGTTTTATATTTTTTATATGAACATAATTTTAATTTGTTATTTGGTTAATGTTTTGCAAAATGGGTTTGTGGAAAATTATGTTTTTGTATAACCTTCATCGCCAACTAGCAGCCCGCTGCCCACAGCTACCTATACATGACTTTTTTTTTTACTTTCACACTGTTTATTCAAAAAAATTTAAATTTCTATAGAATACAAAAATTCAACACTTTTAAAATCCAATTTTTTTCTTTAAACATTTATGATTTTCAAAACTACCAATCCGCAATTTTCTAACAAGATTTTCATAATATATATTAAAATAAATAAAAATAGTAAGAAAAATATTGAGATTAATAATTAATAAAAAGTAAGAGAAATTTATATTCATATTAAACCCAAGAACAAGACTCTTAGAGGCAATTTTATAAATTTTTCAATCTAAATAAAATTACCATTATCTATACCGGCTGTATATTTGTTTTACTTGGAAAACGAAATATCAGTTATATTATCCAAAACAAAACTAAATTAGCGAAGAAAGATAGGGAAATCAACAAAATAAATAATTGATTGGAACCGGAAGAATTTGTATTCAAGGGAGACCTAAGAACAAGATTCTAAGAGACGTAGTACATGACAATAGATGTACTAGAGCATCGGGTGAATTTGTTTCAATGGAATAGATAGTATTGTTGCTAATATTTCTCAATTCTAGTATCGTATTGTGGTAATAGTTTTTAAATGGAGATAGATTGTAATGGGTTTTAGAGTACATAGGAGTTTGCGTTGGAAGTGGGTATTTAGGGTCAAGTTGTATATTTTATATATTGTAATGGGTTTTAGAGTATGTATGAGATTATTTAGGAAGTGGGGATACTTTGTGTCTAGTTTCATATTTTTTTATAGCTAGAATTTTTTTTTTGATTGTTTGGTTACGAATGTTTTGAATGATAAATTAATGAAAAAGTTATGTTGGTGTGTGCAATGCATCATCAGTCTACAGACAGAGGACCATATGTGGCTTTCAGACGACATTTTGTGAACGTTCGCACTTTTATAGAGTTCAAATAGTTTTTTATTTAAAAATTCAAAACAATTAACATTGTTTAAAAAAATTATTTAAAAGCAATCCACACTTTATCAACAACTCATGAGTCATTAAACATCATAATTAAAACATCATACATCTTAAAATCATAACGAAGGAGATTCTGTTGGAAGTGGGTATTTTTTGTCTAATTTGTAACTGAGAAATTGGGAAAGATAAATAAAATGTATAAGTTTAAATTTCGATATTTTCGAAACAATATATATAGTTGTTTAAGGCAGATCAGTACCTTGTATTTTTCAATAAATCGAATTTTTGATTTTAGTATTGTGTAATATAAGTTTTAGGAGCTTTCCAATGATGCCCTTTGTATGTCATTCAGACACGTTTAGTAGCCTTGTTAAATTTTAATTTGGATATGGATCAGTAGAATTTTCATAATGAAAGTTTTCAAATTTAAATCTCATTTTTTCTCAGAATGGAGTTTTTTCAGGTTTATGTACCTTTTCCTTAAAAACTATTTCATGTCTAGACATAAAATGTTACAGGAAAACTGTTTCAGAGTGATTTGCTTACTGAAGTGAGCCTTTCTCAAAAATTGAAGGAGAAAAAAATATGGGTAATTTTGTGATGTAAAAATGCTTTCAAAAATAACACATTTACGTGAATAATATTAAAATAAACTACTACTTGAAATAATGTATTGATAAAATCTCATTTCCGTGTATTGTTCAATTATGTGCATAATGCACACATATTTTTGTGTTGTTTTGTAAGTTAGTTTTAAAGAAAAGGAACATGAAAAAGGTCAGTTTAACATTATAGCCGTATAAAAGGTACCGAACTGCCTTAAAATTATACAATTTCAATAATTATGAACTAAACCCATCATTACTTAAGCTAAGCTCACGTGAATTTTGTTTTTTACCTTTTATATTTTCCAATGCTTAGGTCCAGTCTCATTTGAAGTTTCTCTGCAAAACTCGAAGTATCATCTTGCCCTGTTTTCTCACTCTCCTTACAATTCTCAGCTTAGTCCTCCTCTCAAAGTGCAATTCTCATATTTCTACTTAGGGTTTAGTGCACTCTCGCATATTGCAATATTGATACTTTCTGCATTAGTGTTTCCAAAATCAGTATATATTGATACTTTACTGGGGTATTTTTTTCCATTTTTTCATTTTGCATTAAAAACAATGTTAAAATATATTAACTACAAATAAGAGTACGTCCTTTTTTTGTTGCATATATAGCACCAAAATTATTTATTTTTAGAGTTTATGCATGTCCCTAGGTAACTATTAAACATAATTTTTTACAAATTTCTTTGCAAAACATTCTTTTTAGCATATATTTGTGTGAAAAGTATGTTTAGATTAAGAATATACGTTTAGGATTTTGCTCGGGTCTTTAGAGGTTAAATTTAATAATGCTTAGGTCCAGTCTCACTTGAAGTTTCTCTGCAGAACTCGAAGTATCATATTGCCCTGTTTTCTCACTCCTCTAACAATTCTCAGCTTGGTCTTCCTATCAAAGGAGAATTCTCATATTTCTACTTAGGGTTTAGTGCACTCACGCATATTGCAATGTTGATACTTTCTGTTGTTTCCAAAATTAAGTATACATGGTGGTTATAAAATAACGCTCGCTATTCGGAGTGGTCTGTATCTTGAATGAATAATCCAAATGCAACGAACATTGAAAAACTTACTAATCAAGACGGGGGGGGGGGGGAATGGGTTCTTAAAAAACCAACTCGTCCCTTGACCAGGGTTCTAAATTACGAGGCGTAACTGGATGTGTTGGCCGTAATAAGCCATACTTGGCTATGCCTCGTGATGTAGAGCCTTGGTCAAGAGACGAGTTTCTTTTTTATGATCCCATTCTTTTTGGAAAAAAGAAACTCGTCTCTTTACCAGGGTTCTAAACTACGAGGCGTACTTAGCTGTGTTGGTCGTAATTGGCCATAATTGATAACGCCTCGTAATTTAGAAAACGGTCAAGAGAAGAGTTTGTTTTCATGATTATTCTTTTATATGATTATTTTTTAGGATTCTATCTTTTTTATGATTCCATTCGTTTTCTCCCTTCTTGATTAGTAAGTGTCTCAATTTTTGATACATTTGGATTATTTATTCAAGCTAGAGACCAGTCCGAATAGAGAGCGTTATTTTATAACCACCCTGTATATTGATACTTTACTTTGGTATTTTTTCTTAATTTGTTGATTTGTGAAAAACACAAAATAATTACGGTTAATTAAATGTTGATACTAAAAGACACGTTTGGTAATGTTGAAAATATTATTAAAAATAATATTTAGAATGTCTGATGTGATTAAATAAATAAGTTAAATCACCAAATTAGTTATTTTCCATTTGTAAAAAAATGCACAGATATATTTCTTATTACTTAGCATTCAATAAGAGCCAGAAGGATCTTGTTTTTATTTTAATTTAAACCATACATTAATTTTTCAAATAAATCGAACATCCTAAAATTCTAAGTTTAACATAAATGAAATTGAATTTTTCTTATAATTGAAATAATAATAGAATAAATGAAGCCACAATTAATTTTTATTCAGTAAAATTTCTTGAAAATCTTTAGAAAACGAATTTTATAAATAAAAATATTTTTTTTTACGATTAAATATATGAAACGTATTCATTCATCGCATATAAATGCGAATAAAAATACTAGAATTTTAATATTAATCAAAGAGCTGTAATACGACAAAATGCATTCATGTATGTTGTACTAGATTTTCTAATTTGACATGCAGATTCGTTTTTCAAAGTCAAATATTGCATTTGAATTATTCATTTTGATACTGAATATCCCAAAAGACTGATGTTTTAGTGTGTTTCAGATCTAACGTTTGTTTTCTTTAGATTGATGGCCTTGGTCAGTTCTATAAAACCTAATGCATTACTTTTTAAATTTACAGCGTCTGTCATAGTATTGCATTGCACTTTAAGCATTTTTTCACCAAGGTAGAAGTATAATTAACAGTTGAAGAGTACACGGGAAAAAACGATTGATTTTTGTTGAAAAGTTTCCTTAGCAGGCCACTTTGGCGATGATAGCGAGTGATCGTCTAAACTTGTGTAAGATAACCAGTTCCTATCACAGAGATCATAGTTAGAGTAATAGAGTGGCCGATCACGTGACCTCCAATGCTAACGACGGGACGCGCAAGGAGCTCACAGTAGAGCCCCAATGAAGCCACACGTGATCTTCCACTCTAATGCTTTAACTACCATCCCTGTGGTTCATAGCTACCAAGATTCAGGTTGACGATCCTGACGCTTGGACCAAGTGAAGAAGAAAGATAGAAACCGGTTTTCTGCCGCCAAGCAGACAATTGCGGGCGAGCGCCAGTTATGAAATATTTAAAGCTAAAATAATATCAGATAATTTAATCAGTGATTAATAAAATTTTAAAATAGTGTAGTTGCTTGGCAATATCGGTGATACTTTAAATACTTGAGTGTTAACAATTAAATAAACATATCATATTTTGCTTTCAAATCAGGGTACATTTTAATTTCGCAAATGATAAAGTCGCTAAACATTTACAACGCAGCCTCCGCTAATCAAAATATTTCTAATAGTAACCTTTAACTGTGTTTACTGTGGTTCTTAACTGCGTATACTGTGATTAGGCGCCAGAAAATTTCTTATTTGTGCCAGTGAAACGGAAAACTACACAAAATGCGTTTAGTTGTTATTCTCTTTGCCAACCTGGTGAAAAACGATTAGCAAGTAAAACTACTCAGACAGATATTATTAAACCTAATGCATTAATCCTTAAGATCCTTTTTAATGAAATGCTAAGTTAGTTTTGAAACTGGATTACTGAATTCCGTTCTGTCATTTTCTCCTTTGAATAAACAATTTAAATAGTAATCTTTTGAAATATTAAAATGGATTTCAATACAATTGAGTGTAGGATGATTTACTTAAGCTTCCTGAAACCTGACCATCTATTTAAATGAATGTTTTGTATTACGCTCAAACAAATACAGATTTTTTTTCAACTTTGATATTCGAGTTAGTTTTAAAAAAGGTGATTTTAACATCGAATCAGCCTTTGATTGCAGTTATTAGTGGTTTATTTGCATAAAAAAGATGTCGGACTCCGACCAAGCGCGATTTTGTAGCTCTTACTACTTTACGATAGAAAATTTAAGAGTGCATTTAACAAACAAAAATTGCACAAATATCTCTCAGTATTTTCGGAACAAAAATCTACTTTTTTCTAAAACATCAACATCCATTAAAAATGACGACAAAAGCTATGAGTTTTATATACTTGGTTAACATTTTTGATCGGTAAGAAAAATATTTATGTAATTTTTAAGTGATTCTATTGCAAGTTAAACTGACTCAAGCGCCAGTTACCACTAAGGCATGCCAACTTAGAATAAGGTCCGTAAGTCTACAAATGTCCTAGCTTCTACCATTCAGAAAATAACAACCCGACGTTCTACACTGCCTTTACAAAACGTTCCCCTACAAAATATATGTTCGGAGTTCTACGATCCGTGCAACGCAGTTACAGTTTGATTCGAATCCCGTCGAATTCCATTCGAAGAGAGGCAAACATTTTCTGAAACAAAAGTAGGGATGGTAAATCTGAATAACAATTGGGTATTTCCATATATGTTATTAAACATTTTGAATGTTACTTTTCGCCCCCGATATATTGGAAATTGAGCATTTTTATACATTTCAAAGCATCAGAAATTCGGTGTTGAAATTGAAATAGGTTTCCACAAATCTCCATAGGTGTGAATTATCGTCGCGATAGAGCTACACGAGGGCTAATGGCGACAGAAGTCGCTTTAAAAAAATCAAGTGACACGCCGACACCTGAATAGGCACCCAACACAACCGTTAAGGGTAACATCGTACGCAGCGTTAGGACTTTGAAGGATATTTAACGTGCACTCCCTTAAACGGAGTATTATTCCTCGGACCTTTTTGGCAGCACGGGCCGTCTAAAGGTCGACAGTTATATTGGCAATGCCCGGACCAGGGACCCTTCGCATGCAAGGCGATAGCCTAACCGATTGGGCTCTCAGCCCTGGAATGTAAGGTCATGAAAGTATTGCGATAGGATCAAAAATCCAAAATGGAGATTTGCATTTTGTACAAGTTTTAGATAATGGGAATGCTTAAAGATAGGGGTTTCGAACATTAGTCCGTCTCTCTGAAACCACTCTAAGGCTCGAACTAAATGGCCTTTCACTTCAAAGTTGTTTCCAGTTATCCGCCGAACGTCATAATAAAATTTTTGTGAAAATAGATCGTGTGCTTAGTGTGGCTGTCATAGACTTTTCAGGTTTAAAAGCTTATGAAATTACCTTATAGGGTACCTTACAATTGTTAAATTACCTTAGTTGTTACATTACAGGTACCTTAATTGTTACATTATTAAGTTATATACAATTAACTTTAGATGTGCAATGATTTAATGAATGGTGATTGAAAAACACTTATTGTTAAATATACCGAGTTTTTCCTTGGCAGCACACTTTTCGTTGAGCACGTGGCTATTATCCAGAAACTATTTCAAAATAAAAAGCGAAGGCAATGTTTTCTTTTCCAATTGATATCCCTTCAAAAAATTTTGAGTCTAATACGTACACGAAAAACACGGTCCATATTTTTGGAACTTGAAGCATCTGTTCCAAATTAAGATGCTAACAATTATTTCCTAACACAAAATTTCGTAAAAATTCCATGTACTTCACAACTCAAAATACTAATGTAGTTTTTTTAGCCACTTATTCCCATAAAAGGAAAATTATTTAAATATGATGACAGAAAAACGGAAACAAAATTCAACTATTTTTCAAAACCAACTCAAATTTATTCCTTAAAATGATTTCCATTTCGAAAAACTTCATGAATTGGCCTCGTTATTGAAGTCGAAGACAAAAATAGGCGATTCCGAATTCTTCGAATAATAAAATAACTCTATCCTTTTTTTTATTTGTTGATATTTCCCGATCCTCTTTGCTTAACATCCATTCTGGGATAGATTTGTTTTCCATCCGTAAATTGCTCAGGACGGATCTTGGATAGAATTAGGATGCATTTCCAGGATTTGGAGAGTCACAGAGTTAAGAATGCGTTGATGATGCTGAGAGGAAAAAACCAATACAGTAACTGGTTTGGCAAGTGAAGAAACCGATCGTCTTGAAATAAGCCCAAAACAAGCCACCTTGGCGACCTTTATGGCATCATTCTAAACTGGAATTAGTATATAGACTTATGGCATAGACTTGGTGACTTTATTATTATCGAATGAAAATCATAATTATAGCGTAATTTCCTTACCTGTGAAGAGAATTGAAGAGCACAGGAGGAAGAAACGCCTTCATCGACATGTCCTTATCAAGCCCCTTTGGCGACGATAGCGAGTCATCGCAATACCACCTAGATTAGAAGGCCGAAGAACTAAGCAACACAACGTCACACTAGTAGACCAATTTCGATTTGTTGACCAATAAAGTCGTATCTTAAGATGACGTCGCATCTTGATTCATGTTATCTTAAAAATTTATTCAATTACAAGATCTAGGCAAGAATGATCATTGGTCAAAACCACAGAATCGGTCCCCTAATATGACGTCAAGCATTTAGTTCGCCGGCCATCAAATTTAGGTGGTATTGGTCATCGCCGGTTCCTAAAGTGGTTTAAGGAAACTGGTTTCTTATTTGGCCCTTCTCTCCTGATTCACGCGAAATACAAGTTTCTTGTTTGTACAGTGATAGAAGAATCAGAGGAGAAGCCAGTTTTCTATCGCCGATTTCCAGCTAAGCAGGCATTAATACGGAAATCTTCCTGGTCAATCAAGAGGTTTCTTCCCTGGACTTCTCAATTACTACCTTACTGAAACGCCCTAAAGCGAACGAACAACTAGGGATTCGATAATGTTATTCCCATCAAATATTACGAGGAAGCAAAAATCCTTCATGGCGAAAGGGTTAACATTGCACTATCACTGAGTAAGTGGTTTGTTTGGGTTTCATTAGGGTTACTTGGCGACTTTCCGACGACTTCATCCTTTTTTCTCGCCAAGCTTCTTTAGCTTCTCAACTCTATGTCGAGAAGCGACTTGTGAGCGATTTCCGTTGGAAAATTCATTGAAGTGTGCATGGATTTCTGTTCCGTATATTTTTTTGCTGAGTCCGTATATTCGCTGTTCTTGAAAGATGCGCCTTGCTGCTGTCGCTTCTGCTTATGTATGGTGATTTGGTAAGCTGAATTGAATATCAGTAAGAAATCAGCTTTATAGAACAAGCGTGGACTTCAATATTTTGGTATTAAAAAGGAATTACGCTAATTGTGCCTAAATGTACGGTTTGTTTTATTGTTTTTTATAATTGTTTTATTGTTTTTTTTATTATTTAGAATGCATTTTTGTGTAATAAAAACTGATTATGTATTATGTTTCTAAATGATTGTATAATATTGGTAAAGGTTTAAGGCATTTTTTTAAGCGTCTCAAAACTCTCTCTCTCTCTTTGAATTTCATATCAGTAAAGGCATATGTATCCACAAGCACATGTGTTGACTTTCAATTAAAAAAAGTATTTTCATGTTTATCATCAAGCTGTGTTGAAAAAATACATAATATATGTCATAATTGGGACAGACAAAAGTTTAAAAAAAGTTTTAAAAAAAACAGGATAAGATTTATTCTTATTTAACCGGGTAGAACAGCACAAGGCGAGCGTTTGGCTATCACCGTGTCATATTCAAAAGTGCGCAATAACGCATCGAATTGTATTAGTCGAACTGATCACATGGCTATCGAGAACCTTCCAAAATCATGACTCTGTGAGAGCTGCGCGTGTAACTGAGGCAATATTGTGGTTTTATTTTAAAGGTAAATTTTTATCCGGGCGTGTCAAGGTTACAAGTAAATGAGGTTGATAAATAGGTGTATAATTTTACAATATTTAAGTAGTGGGAATATTGCCTCATATATATTGCAACTTTGTAATGATGAATGGTTAGCACACAAATTGTGTTCAAGGGGCAGCACTCTTGTGTTCTACAGAACTGTAGTTCGTTATCTACTCTTAAATGTTTCTGATAAATATCTAGATTTGCAATATCCCTAAGGCTAAAAATAACCCTCTCTAATCCATAACTTAAAAACTGTCTTATTTATATTATCTTTCTCGATAATTTATAAAAGCAATAATTGTAGTAAGTATTAAATATTAACTTTCTTTTTTTATTGCAGTTCCACCAAGGGAGGTGAACATCCTCGACGAGACGGGCCAGCGAATCGACGAGACCATCGGACCTGTAGACGAAGGGTCGAATGTCACGCTCATCTGCGAAGCGGAGGGAGGTCAGTAACACATTTCTTTTAATTTTCTGACTAACTACACTCTCTAAAACAGTGGTTCCCAACCTGGGGGCTTTCATATCGTACCCGTCAACATATTTAATTGAAAAGGATTTGGTTCTGTTATCATCCAGTCCTTACTAAACAAAGAAATCAGTTGGACATTTTCCTCAAAGACTTGCGCATTGTTGGCATAACCGTTGTCATGCAAATTACGAGGTGTTGCGTTGTCTCGCTGCGGCGCTGCCCATGATGTCATGGACTATATTTGATTCGGACAGCGTCGCAGTGGGCGTTGCTGACGTAGCACCCAGTACTATTATATAAGCTTTGTCTTTAGTTAACTTAAGAGAGATGACTGTTTATGAAATATTCTTTGATGGTTATCAGATTATTACTGTCAAATATAAGATTGAATATTATAACTTTAAATCTTTCTGCCGTGTTAATGTTTAGTGATGATATTTTATATACTTTGAAAAAACGAGCTGATTTTTCTGGATCAATAAATTAAAAGTTTTTGAACTCTGGCTTATTTCATTCCACTGCGCAAATATAACCGAATATCGGTTATGGGCCTTAAGCCCACGTGGAAATAAGCTGCTCGTTTTCTTCGATGGGGGCCGCATCCGCGGTGTTTCTACATCCAGCTTGAACTGTGTTCTGTGAAAGTCAGCGTCACGTAAACATGGAGTCTCATTGCGACCGCATTGAGAGATTGAACGGCCAGAATTGGTCGACTTGGCGGGATGACGCCAAAGTTCTACTGATGGAACGTGGTCTCTGGGGATTTATATCCGGTACGGAACCAGCCTTGAGAGAGTCTGCCACAGCTAAGGAGAAGCTAGACTTCAATCTTCGAAAAGACCGTGCATTTTCAACGATATATTTGTCTGTGGAGCCTAATCTTCGGATCCTTATCTCTTCGACTACCGACGGAAAAGAAGCCTGGCTGAAACTGAAAGATCATTTCGAGCCGCACTCAATTGCTCGAGTCATCAACCTACTAGATACATTCTTCTCGTGCAAATTTCAACCCGGTGAAGACATCGGACTTTTTGCAGCGCGACTTCAAAAGATTGTGATGGAATTGAAGGACGTTGGACATCCACTTGACGATTTGTATCAAGGATTTCAACTCATCAGGTACTTACCTTCTAACTTTCAAAATATTGTGCAGTCTATTTATCGTTGGGAAGATAAAAACTTTAAGTTTGACAAAATATTGTCGGACTTGATTACGGAAGAAAGTCGACTTGGTCAATGTAAAAATGATCTTGAAAATAATACTAGTGCTATTAGTGTTTATAATTCAGTGACTAAAAATTTAAATAATAAATCTAAGTCTAAACCTACTCAAAAGACTTGTTTTCGATGTCATAAACGTGGTCACGTAATGGCCGATTATAAAATTGCAAAATCAAAGTTTAATGATGACTATAAGAAACCGGTTAATAACTTTTGCAAACTTAATAATTCTTTTCACCTTGAGGCATCAGTTAGTCACGTTAGTGAACCTTCGGACAACGAGTTATGGGTCTTTGACACTGCGGCCTCGTCGCATTTTTGCAATAATCTCGATCTATTTTGTGATTATGAACCCTTAAAGGATGTTAAAATGTCTTTAGCTATAGGTGACATGGATAGTCCCGTTGAATGTGTTGGGACAGTCCAGTTCTATGTCACGCTTAACAATAAGACCAAAACAGTAACCCTTAATAATGTAATGTATTCCCCAAAACTTAGAAGAAATTTAATTTCTGGTTCTGTTGTGGAAAAGGCAGGTGGTTCTTTTGTAGGGGAAAATGGAAAACTGTGGGTTTATAATAAAATTGGTGAAAAGCTATTTTTTGCAAAACGTATTAATGGTTTATATTATTTCAGACCTCATGGGTATGTAACCAGTAAGGACCCACAGGCATCTAGTGAAAATGCTTATAACTGTTCAACTAAAAGTGTTAATAAAAGCGATCTTAATCTTTGGCATAAAAGATTTTGTCATATTAATAACGACTACATCACTCATACTAGTAAGAATTCAAGTGTAAATGGTTTGCCAGATTTAAAGAATTCTTGTAGTGATGAGTGCGTTAATTGCAAATTGGCGAAGTCGAAAAGAGTTTCATTTTAGGCTATTTCTAAGATAAGGTCAGCCAAACCGCTTGAACTATTGCATATGGATGTCTGTGGCCCTCTTCCGGTTACCTCCTATGACGGTAAAAGGTATTTTCTGTCAATAACTGACGACTTTTCCCGGAAAGTTGTAACTTATCCTATGAAAAATAAGTCTGATGTTTATGATATTTTCACTAGATTTCTAACGAGGGCAGAACGGTTTCTAAACTTAAAAGTGCTAAGTGTTAGAACTGATAATGGACTTGAATTCTGCCACAATGAATTTAATAACTTCCTGGAAAAACAAGGCGTAAAAGCCGAAAGAACGAACGTATATTCTCCTGAACAGAATGGGGTATGTGAGCGTTTTAACCTTACAGCGCTGGACAATGTAAAAAGTATGTTAAATGATAGTAATCTCGACCAAAAGTTTTGGACAGAAGCTTTAATGTGCTTCACCTACGCGTGGAACCGAGTGTGTCATAAAACAAAAGATAAAACCCCGTTCGAACTCTATTCTGGTAGAAAACCTAGCGTGTCTCATTTAAAGGCTTTTGGCAGTTTAGCTTACGTCGGTGTTCCTAAAGCACTACGGAGAAAATTAGACATGAGATCTAAAGTGGGAATAATGATGGGATATGCCCAAAACACTAAGGGATATCGTATTTGGTTACAAGACGAATATAAGATAATTGAAACTATTAACGTTAAGTTTAATGAAAATGTTAGTGGTGTGGAAGCTGTCCTGGGCCAAAAAGTCAATGCTCCTAAAAACTACGTCTCCTTTAAAAGCTACTCCTCTGCAAGTGAATCGGATATTGAAGAGGTTACCCAAAATCAAACGCCATGTGAAGAAATACCATGGGTTCGATGTGTACGTAGGAAGGCCGATAAAACTAAGAATGATATTTACTATAGTATTGATGGTACGAGAACTCGTTTTAAGTCATACAATGACATAGAAAAATATTGTGGTTCTAAGAACATTAATTTTAAGAAAGAACTGTTTAATTTTAGTAGTAAGAATAGCTCGTCGGGAAAAATCACATCCGACCAAACTATTGTCGAAACACCGGACGATAGCTCTGATTCGAATAATGACTCTAATCCTGAAGCGAATCAATAAAAATACCTAAAAATTACAAAGAAACTTTAACTTCTTCTGAATCCTTTAAATGGCAAAAAGCCATGGAGGAAGAGTTAGAGGTAATGAAAGACCGAGAAGTTTGGAGTATAGTCCCTCCTCCCAAAAATAAAAAGGTTCTTGGATCTAAGTGGGTATATACTGTCAAGAAAAACGAAAATAACGAAATTGTTAGGTATAAAGCACGTCTAGTTGCACAAGGCTTTAGCCAAAGAAAATTTGAATCCTACGACGAAGTATTTAGCCCGGTGGTTAATTTTTCTGTTATAAGATTGTTTTTTGCTATTCTAGTATGTATGTGTAATTGGTATCATTGTCAATTGGACATTAAGTGTGCTTATTTGTATGCTCCGCTAACAGAAGAGGTATTTATGAGCCAACCTCAAGGTTTCTCTGATCCTGTAAGAAAAGACTATGTTTGTCGCCTAAATAAGGCTATTTACGGTTTGCACCAAAGCGGCCGTGAGTGGTTTTTTGAGTTTGACCGTGTATTGGAATCTTTGTGTTTTAAACGTTTAAATTGGTGTAATTGTGCTTATATATTAGATAATGATATAATATTACTTGTACATGTTGATGATGTAATAATCTTCAGTAAAAATCAAACTAAACTTGATTTTGTGATATCTCTTATAAATAGTAAATTTGATGTAAAAATGTTAGGTAAAACTAAAAGATTTTTAGACGTAGATTTCGTTCAAGAACATGGGAAATTGTATATTCATCAGCAAGAATACATCGAAAAGGTGTTAGAAAGATTTTCGGAATATAATCGTGCAATTTCGTCTCTACCCATTCCAAAAGGTGTGGTTTTATCTAAAAGAGACTGCCCTTCAACTGAAGACGAAATTCTAGAAATGAATCGTTTACCTTACCGAAGTATTATTGGTTGTTTATCATATGTTTCAAATCGTACCAGACCTGACATTGCATATGCCGTGAATTTATTATCCCAATTTCAGGAAAATCCTGGAATAGTTCACTGGAACACTTTATTAAAACTTTTGGGATATTTAAGTTACACTAAAAATTTTAAATTGGATTTATCTGGTGTGTCAAATTTAGATATTAAGGGGGAATAGTACCGAGAATCGACCTCTCAAGCGAAGGCTTCTCTCTGTGTTAATCCTATGGGAAAAAAATAAAAACTTTGCCACATTTCTCCGGCTGTATTGAATATTTTTTCAAACGGTTTTTTTTATATGATACATGCAGATGATTTGCAGGTCTCTATCTTTTCATTTTTTTGAAATTGGTTAAAATAATTTTTTGATTAATAATAAACATTTTTACAATATGAACAAGGTCGAAATTTGAAAAACTGAGAAGATAGAGACGTAGAACTTTAAATTTCCTTCGCAATGAAAAAAAAAAGTGTGAAATTATTTGCATTTTTCGGGTCGAAAAGTGGCAAAGAAATTATGAAATTCCCTTATCCAGGAAGTGGCGCCCCCTAGGAGTAGAACATAAGCTCCTCCCCCTTGTAACATAAGCTCCTCCCCTTGCATTTAAATGAGCTAAAACTCCGATAAGATAAGGTACGTGTAGTTCAATTTTAAGAGTCAGCGAGTTTTAACTTCTTGTCTGTAAGCTAAAGTTTCAATTGAGTGTGCCTGTGTGTTTTTGGAGGCTGATTTCGAAAATGCAAAGAGATTTTTTACTATCGCTTCCAGTTTAAAAGTATTAAAAAAAATTAAGCAGCATAGATTCATTCTATTAGATTCGAAATCTTAATTAGTAAAATGTTCATTTTAAATTGTTTCCATGTCTATGATTTATTTAAAAGATATTGATAAATGTTTTGGGAACGTGGATCTTATAAAAAGCATTACAAAGTGTGATCAATTGCACAAATTTTGGACTAATTTTTGTTGAAATATTAATTCAAGTTTAAATCCTAAAAAACAATATTTCTTGAAGTTTTTGTTTTAATTTTGAATTTCTTTCAAAAAGGTTTTTTACGACATTTTTAACTCTGTTTGGGCATTAGGCAGTAGTATTGGCTTGTTTTATATTAGGGATTTTATTTTCCAGTTTTTCATTTTCCGCTATTTCAATAGATGTTTCGGTTTCACTCTCAAAGCGAAGTATTTTCATCTGTTGTGTTCTAATTTAGTTTAGTAAAGTTATTTTAAATTATCTTCGCACTAGAGCTACACGAGGGCTATTGGCGACGGGCGTCGTAGCCCCGGTCAAGTGACGAGTCGACATCAGAGTATGCACCCAACGCAACCGTTCAAGGAGACATCGTACGCAGTGTTGGTACAGCTGTGGAAATAAAAAAGTACCCACTTGAGGTTATTTCATCCCTTAGTCACCCTATAGAATCGGACCTTTTTGATATTATGTACAATTAACATTCTGAGTTAATTGCACGATACAAAATTTGCATAAGAGGCCGTCTTCATATTAAAAATATTACGATCTTTGAAATTTCCAATAGCAACACCCAATTTTAATAACTTAGAAATGTTAAGCACTCTTGAAAACCCTTAAATCTAAGTTTTTGTTACATTTGGATGAATATTTGACGAGTTATTCAATCGAATCACTTGTGGACCTTTTGGGGACCATCTCTAAAATGACAAGCAAGCATGCATGCAGAGCCGTCTTTATTTATCAATTACACACGTAATCTTATACACAGTCCCCTAAAGGGTAATTAAAAAGTATTTTGTGATTTACTCAGCAAATTATGAATAAAAAAATTTAAAAATTGGGATTTCGCTTAAACTTCTTGTCGTAAATTTATTTCTTTAAAAATATTAAGTGGTTTCCATTCATATTTTTTTAAAAAATTATTATAATAATTATTTAAAAATATAAAAATCGTTTTAAATACGCCAATATTGAATGCATTTTGTTTGGGTTATTATAATTTCTTTTCAGTAAAAAATTCGCTTCATTATCTTAATTATTTATTGATCGGGATAGTTTTTTATGTGCAACTCATTTAACATTATGGGACCTAAACTTTGCACGCCTCTAACTCCCCTAATAATGCTTAAAAACTAACAAAATTTGGCATTTCGTGTTAACATAGGTCATAGATTTGAAATATGGACTCAAAAAGGGGTGTTACTATTGGAAATTTTAAAGTTAGTAACATTTTTAATATGAAGATGGCCCCTTATGCAAATTTTGTTTCATGCAATTAACTCAGAATGTTAATTGTTCAAAATGTCAAAAAGGTCCGATTCTATAGGATGACTAACGGCCAAAATAATCACTAGTGGGTACTTTTTTATTTCCACAGCTGTACTTTGTGGAATATTTAGCGTGCGTTCACGTCTCTGGTCTGGTTTGGTCGGTGGTTGTTCTGGACATGCCCGAACCGAACCTGGGACCTTTCACATGCAAGGCAAACGCCGTAAACGACTGTGCTCCCCAGCCGAGTGCATCTTTGATTAAATACAGGGTGGTTATAAAATAACGCTCGCTATTCGGAGTGGTCTGTAGCTGGAATGAATAATCACAATGCATCAAAAATTAACACACTTACCAATCAAGAAGGGGGGAAAAGAATGGACTCATAAAAAAGATTGAATCCTAAAAAATAATCATAAAAAATAAGCATAAAAAACAAACTCGTCTCTTGACCAGGGTTCCAAATTACGAAGCGTCATCAATTATGGCCAATTGCGGCCAACACAGCTAATTACGATTCGTAATTTAGAATCCTGGTCAAGAGACGAGTTTTTTTCCAAGAAGAATGGAATCATATAAAAGAAACTCGTCTCTTGTCCAAGGTTCTAAATTACGAGGCATAGCCAATTATGGCAAATTACGGCCAACACATCCAATTACTCCTCGTAATTAAAATCCTGGTCAAGTGAAGAGTTTTTTTTTATGGTTCCATTCTTTCCCTCCTTGATAAGTAAGTGCCTTCATAGGAGTCTTAAAAAGTACCCACTAGTGATTGTTTTGGCCGTTAGTCATCATATAGAATCGGACCTTTTTGACATTGTGAACAATTAACATTCTGAGTTAATTGCATGACACAAAATTTACATAAGGGGCCATCTTCATATATAAAAAATGTTACTAACTTTAAAATTTCCAATATATTTTCCCCTTTTTGAATCCGTATTTCAAATCTCTGACCTATGTTAAGGGGTCACAGGAGTCTTATAAAAATGTGCAAAGATGGTACTACAAAACATAGTTTGATCTTTCATGCCATTTTTGAACTACTCAATGTATAAGTATAATTTTTTTATATGTAATTCTACAAGAGATTTATTTATTATAAAACAAGTTTTAAAATGTATGAAACTTTAGCCAAAACTAAAATAAATGATATTAAACATGAAGCTATTTGAACACATTGTGATTAGGCTTGCGCGGCAAATTGTGAGGTCAAAATTGAAAAAAATGACCAAGAAAATGACTTTATATTGTACAAATATGTACAAACAAAGACTTATACCTAAATTCTCAGCTCAATTTTAATTAGAAATTATTTTAAGAACTTTTTTCTAAAAAAATTAATAAAAATTTAAAAATTTTGATTTTAAATTTTTTTACAAATAATTTCTAATTAAAATTGAGCTGAGAATTTAGGTATAAGTCTTTGTTTGTACATATTTGTACAATATAAAGTCATTTTCTTGGTCATTTTTTTCAATTTTGACCTCACAATTTGCCGCGCAAGCCTAATCACAATGTGTTCAAATAGCTTCATGTTTAATATCATTTATTTTAGTTTTGGCTAAAGTTTCATAAATTTTAAAACTTGTTTTATAATAAATAAATCCTGTAGAATTACATATAAAAAAATTATACTCATTTATTGAGTAGCTAAAAAATGACATGAAAGATCAAACTATGCTTTGTAGTATCTTCTTTGCACATTTTTAAGACTCCTGTGACCCCTTAAGGTTGCTTATAGCTCAAGTGTAGATTTAGAGCGACGTAATTCAATTAACCTGCAAACTAAGTATGTCATCCCGTTTTCTCGGAGGGAAGATGGTTGGTTGGTACATGTATTTTCGGCTTGTGTGCTTGATGAGAGATCCGCTTATAAACCTTCGTCAAGTAAGACAGACATAGACAGAATTTGTACTGATACAGAGAGAGAAATTACACCCAGGGCGAAGGCGGGGATTTCTCATTGGGTGTGTAAGATTGGTTGACGAGGGAGGGGCTTAGAAAAAATAGTTTCCAAGTGACCAATCGGCTACTTATAGAAGGGCTGAAATCAGAGATAATCAAGATAAATACGTCAATCAATTAATTGAGCATTGTGATTTGCTGGTCTCCGAGTTCTCTGACCCTCCCTCTTTAACAGTTCCAATATCTTCACCAGATGTCGCCTTCGGCCAAGTTGAGTTGCCTTAATCGGTACTATCCCGCCTTAACTGTTTCAGCGACTCGGACTTTGCAGCAAACCGTGACGACAGGGTTTCCATTGGTGGAATAATTCTGTTACTAGATAGAGCTCCAATTTTCTGGAGAGTTTTCAAACAAAAATGCGTAGCGTTATCCACCATGGAAGCCGAATATGTCACGATGACTGAAGCATCAAAAGAGTTGATGTGGTTTAAAAATATAATTGAAGAGTGTTATAACTTGGGTTTGAAGCAATTGTCTTTAAAGAATTGTTTTCTATTTTCAGACAACCAAGCTGCTATAGACTTCTCAAACTCGCCGATCGAAAACTACAGGACTAAGCATATTGATATTCGTTATCATTTTCTTCGAAATTTAATTTTTGATAAACAGTTTAATTTATCACATGTGGGCAGCAAAAATAATTTGGCTGATATTTTCACGAAGCCTGTATCAAAAGGCGAGATTGAGAAATTCTATAATCGCGTATTTGTTAAAGAATAATTTACATTCAAATGTATTTTCAATGTTTTAATGTTATTTTGATGTATTTTAAATTTATAAGATTTTTGGATTTGCATGAGGGGGCCGATTGTTGGCATAACCGTTGTCATGCAAATTACGAGGTGTTGCGTTGTCTCGCTGCGGCGCTGCCCATGATGTCATGGACTATATTTGATTCGGACAGCGTCGCAGTGGGCGTTGCTGACGTAGCACCCAGTACTATTATATAAGCTTTGTCTTTAGTTAACTTAAGAGAGATGACTGTTTATGAAATATTCTTTGATGGTTATCAGATTATTACTGTCAAATATAAGATTGAATATTATAACTTTAAATCTTTCTGCCGTGTTAATGTTTAGTGATGATATTTTATATACTTTGAAAAAACGAGCTGATTTTTCTGGATCAATAAATTAAAAGTTTTTGAACTCTGGCTTATTTCATTCCACTGCGCAAATATAACCGAATATGATAAATATATTTGACAGTAATAATCTGATAACCAACAAAGAATATTTCATAAACAGTCATCTCATAAGTTAACTAAAGACAAAGCTTATATAATAGTACTGGGTGCTACGTCAGCAACGCCCACTGCGACGCTGTCCGAATCAAATATAGTCCATGACATCATGGGCAGCGCCGCAGCGAGACAACGCAACACCTCGTAATTTGCATGACAACGGTTATGCCAACAATCGGCCCCCTCATGCAAATCCAAAAAATCTTATAAATTTAAAGTACATCAAAATAACATTAAAACATTGAAAATACATTTTAATGTAAATTATTCTTTAACAAATACGTGATTATAGAATTTCTCAATCTCGCCTTTTGATACAGGCTTCGTGAAAATATCAGCCAAATTATTTTTGCTGCCCACATGTGATAAATTAAACTGTTTATCAAAAATTAAATTTCGAAGAAAATGATAACGAATATCAATATGCTTAGTCCTGTAGTTTTCGATCGGCGAGTTTGAGAAGTCTATAGCAGCTTGGTTGTCTGAAAATAGAAAACAATTCTTTAAAGACAATTGCTGCAAACCCAAAAGTTATAACACTCTTCAATTATATTTTTAAACCACATCAATTCTTTTGATGCTTCAGTCATCGTGACATATTCGGCTTCCATGGTGGATAACGCTACGCATTTTTGTTTGAAAACTCTCCAGAAAATTGGAGCTCTATCTAGTAACAGAATTATTCCACCAATGGAAACCCTGTCGTCACGGTTTGCTGCAAAGTCCGAGTCGCTGAAACAGTTAATATCTAAATTTGACACACCAGATAAATCCAATTTTAAATTTTTAGTGTAACTTAAGTATCCCAAAAGTTTTAATAAAGTGTTCCAGTGAACTATTCCAGGATTTTCCTGAAATTGGGATAATAAATTCACGGCATATGCAATGTCAGGTCTAGTACGATTTGAAACATATGATAAACAACCAATAATACTTCGGTAAGGTAAACGATTCATTTCCAGCATTTCGTCTTCAGTTGAAGGGCAGTCTCTTTTAGATAAGATTACACCTTTTGGAATGGGTAGAGACGAAATTGGACAATTATATTCAGAAAATCTTTCTAACACCTTTTCGATGTATTCTTGCTGATGAATATACAATTTCCCATGTTCTTGAACAAAATCTACGCCCAAAAGTCTTTTAGTTTTACCTAATATTTTTACATCAAATTTACTATTTATAAGAGATATCACAAAATCAAGTTTAGTTTGATTTTTACTGAAGATTATTACATCATCAACATATGCAAGTAATATTATATCATTATCTAATATATAGGCACAATTACACCAATTTAAACGTTTAAAACATAAAGATTCCAATACACGGTCAAACTCAAAAAACCACTCACGGCCGCTTTGGTGCAAGCCGTAAATAGCCTTATTTAGACGGCAAACATAGTCTTTTCTTACAGGATCAGAGAAACCTTGAGGCTGGTTCATAAATACCTCTTCTGTTAGCGGAGCATACAAATAAGCACACTTAATGTCCAATTGACAATGATACCAATTACACATACATACTAGAATAGCAAAAAACAATCTTATAACAGAAAAATTAACCACCGGGCTAAATACTTCGTCGTAGGATTCAAATTTTCTTTGGCTAAAGCCCTGTGCAACTAGCCGTGCTTTATACCTAACTATTTCGTTATTTTCGTTTTTCTTAACAGTATATACCCACTTAGATCCAAGAACCTTTTTATTTTTGGGAGGGGGGACTATACTCCAAACTTCTCGGTCTTTCATTACCTCTAACTCTTCCTCCATGGCCTTTTGCCATTTAAAGGATTCAGAAGACGTTAAAGTTTCTTTGTAATTTTTAGGTATTTTTATTTCTACGTGATTCGCTTCAGGGTTAGAGTCGTTATTCGAATCAGAGCTATCGTCCGGTGTTTCGACAATAGTTTGGTCGGATGTGATTTTTCCCGACGAGCTATTCTTACTACTAAAATTAAACAGTTCTTTCTTAAAATTAATGTTCTTAGAACCACAATATTTTTCTATGTCATTGTATGACTTAAAACGAGTTCTCGTACCATCAATACTATAGTAAATATCATTTTTAGTTTTATCGGCCTTCCTACGTACACATCGAACCCATGGTATTTCTTCACATGGCGTTTGATTTTGGGTAACCTCTTTGGTATCTGCTTCACTTGCAGAGGAGTAGCTTTTAAATGAGACGTAGTTTTTAGGAGCATTGACTTTTTGGCCCAGGACAGCTTCCACACCACTAACATTTTCATTAAATTTAACGTTAATAGTTTCAATTATCTTATATTCGTCTTGTAACCAAATACGATATCCCTTAGTGTTTTGGGCATATCCCATCATTATTCCCACTTTAGATCTCATGTCTAACTTTCTCCGCAGTGCTTTAGGAACACCGACGTAAGCTAAACTGCCAAAAGCTTTTAAATGGGACACGCTAGGTTTTCTACCAGAATAGAGTTCGAACGGGGTTTTATCTTTTGTTTTATGACACACTCTGTTCCACGCGTAGGTGAAGCACATTAAAGCTTCTGTCCAAAACTTTTGGTCGAGATTACTATCATTTAACATACTTTTCACGTTGTCCAGCGCTGTAAGGTTAAAACGCTCACATACCCCATTCTGTTCAGGAGAATATACGTTTGTTCTTTCGGCTTTTATGCCTTGTTTTTCCAGGAAGTTATTAAATTCATTGTGGCAGAATTCAAGTCCATTATCAGTTCTAACACTTAGCACTTTTAAGTTTAGAAACTGTTCCGCCCTCGTAAGAAATCTTGTGAATATATCATAAACATCAGACTTATTTTTCATAGGATAAGTTACAACTTTCCGGGAAAAGTCGTCAGTTATTGACAGAAAATACCTTTTTCCGTCATAGAAGGTAACCGGAAGAGGGCCACAGACATCCATATGCAATAGTTCAAGCGGTTTGGCTGACCTTATCTTAGAAATAGCCTTAAATGAAACTCTTTTCGACTTTGCCAATTTGCAATTAACGCACTCATCACTACAAGAATTCTTTAAATCTGGTAAACCATTTACACTTGAATTTTTACTAGTATGAGTGATGTAGTCGTTATTAATATGACAAAATCTTTTATGCCAAAGATTAAGATCGCTTTTATTAACACTTTTAGTTGAACAGTTGTAAGCATTTTCACTAGATGCCTGTGGGTCCCCACTGGTTACATACCCATGTGGTCTGAAATAATATAAACCATTAATACGTTTTGCAAAAAATAGCTTTTCACCAATTTTATTAAAAACCCACAGTTTTCCATTTTCCCCTACAAAAGAACCACCTGCCTTTTCCACAACAGAACCAGAAATTAAATTTCTCCTAAGTTTTGGGGAATACATTACTTTATTAAGGGTTACAGTTTGGGTTTTATTGTTAAGCGTGACATAGAACTGGACTGTCCCAACACATTCAACGGGACTATCCATGTCACCTATAGCTAAAGACATTTTAACATCCTTTAAGGGTTCATAATCACAAAATAGATCGAGATTATTGCAAAAATGTGACGAGGCCGCAGTGTCAAAGACCCATGACTCGTTGTCCGAAGGTTCACTAACGTGACTAACTGATGCCTCAAGGTGAAAAGAATTATTTATTTTGCAAAAGTTGTTAACTGGTTTCTTATAGTCATCATTAAACTTTGATTTTACAATTTTACAATCGGCCATTACGTGACCACGTTTATGACATCGAAAACAAGTCTTTTGAGTAGGTTTAGACTTAGATTTATTATTTACATTTTTAGTCACTGAATTATAAACACTAATAGAGCTAGTATTATTTTCAAGATCATTTTTACATTGACTAAGTCGACTTTCTTCTGTAAGCAAGTCGGTTTTGGGCCTTAAGCCCACGTGGAAATAAGCTGCTCGTTTTCTTCGATGGGGGCCGCATCCGCGGTGTTTCTACATCAGCTTGAACTGTGCTTTATGAAAGTCAACGTCACGTAAACATGGAGTCTCATTGCGACCGCATTGAGAGATTGAACGGCCAGAATTGGTCGACTTGGCGGGATGACGCCAAAGTTCTACTGATGAACTTGACAAAAGATAAAATAATAAAAATAAGTTTTCAACATTCAATTTTTTCTTTAATTTTTAATGTCAACTCTCTTAAATTTTGCAGAATCGAGTTCAAAGATCTTGTTAATTATTTCACTTTTGTTCTTTAAAAATCTGTTAAATACAAACATTTTATTTTTTTATTTTTTACTTAAGAGTGTCTGAATAAAGCTGCTTTGGTTGTTTTTATGAATGGTAATTAGTCTTAAAAATGATAAAATTGCTTCATTAGTTACACTTTAACTTAAATTTATAATTGACCAAAGCATGAAACTTAAAAGGGGGCGATATGTGTTAGTCAACCTAACAAAAGGCGCGATGGTCCAGAAAAGGTTGTTAACCACTGCTCTAAAACGACGAAATTTTAATTAATTTTGACTATTCCGTTACTGGCAAATGCTCCGAGTTTTCGTTTCCTCAGAGTGAAGAAATTTGAATCGCCATTTTTATGAGGATTTGAATGTCGTCTAATCTAAGGAAATATTTCGTTATTCTTGAGCATGTGAATACAACAATGAGATTCAGTTTCCTCAAAATCAAGATACAGAATCTTCAAATCCCGATCGTAAAAGTGAGGATTCGTGCTCACTCAAAAGTCACGTGATAGTTTGACGAAACAATACTCAAAATTAACGAAATGAGGCTTGAGGATTCACGAATCGTCAGAAATGAAAGTGGTATTTCTGAGAGTGTAGCCTCCTGATGCCTTATCGATGTAGACATAGTCGTAGAGACCTAGGAGAAATTTAAAAATTATGTGCAGGATGCGAATTTACATTCTGTGCATGTAGCGATATTTCACAATGTAACTTAATACTTTCAAAATAGTTATCTTCAATGAATAAAAATATGAGAATTCAACTGGAGTTTTAGATAATAATTGCAATAAACTTCGATAAATAATTTTTACATTATTAGTGGAAGTACTGAAATCGTACGTGAAATTTAAATTATATATATTCCTAACTACCACAAAGAAGAACCGTTAAAGAATTTTTAACTATTATTATTACTTTATAAACGAAACTATATTTTATGTATGCATAAATGACAAATTAAATCGAGATTTTATTTTGAGTTATTTTACTATCATATAAAAAAAACGTAATTATTTCTCTAGAACAATAATTACGATAAAATAACCACAATGCACACTCCTATTTAATATTTTGACAAAATCAAAAATAGTACTTACTAAATTTTCTCCGTAAAATTTCCCGCAACTAATTATATTTGTGTCTTGAAGTTTTATAGAGTAATTTTTATATTTAATGTTATCTATAGTTATATCTATATTTTAAAATAAATGTTCCAACTATGAAGAAAATATTAAGTTTTATCATTTAATTAGAATATCCGCAATTTTAAAATGTCGTAAACTGGAGCAAGCTTTTATCTGTAATAAAACTAAGCTTAATACACATTTTTTAATAAAAATAATTTGCAATAAGAAATATTTCACAATACCATTTTATGTTTTAAAATCACTTTTTTAAATGAATAAAAATATACGTATTCAACTAAAGTTTCAGTTTATAAAAGCAATACATTTCTATAATGATTTTTTTTATTATTATTATGAGTACTGATTTCGTTAGCGTTATTTAAAATATATACTCCTAATTATTACAATGAAATATCTCAAGTATAGTAGAAAAAATTCAGCTATTATTACTTGCCAAACATTACTATATTTTATGCATACCATTTTTAACTAATGTACAATACAGCTATTATAATGAAAAATTTAATTGGGATTTCAGTTCCAGGTTATTTTACCATCCAATAAAAAACAAAATTATTTCTTACAACGATAATTACGATAAAATAAATACATGCACGTCCCTTCTTAATATTTTGACAACGTCAAAAATATCTAAACACTTACTAAATTTTCGCTGGGAAAAATTTCTCGCAACTAATTATATTTGTGTCTTGAAGTTTTAATGAGTAATGCGATATTTTAAGTTATAATTAATAAGAGTGTCATTTTTGCAGTCCGAAAACTTGTCAGTGCCTTCATTAAATGGCTTAAACATAACATAATTTACATTCCAGGCATATCATGACTTGAATAAGTTTTTTCTTATTTATCGTTCTCAATTTTTAGTTCTTTAAAACAACATGCAAAAATACTAAGGGAAGTTTTAGAGATCTTTATAATTGGAGTTGTTATTACAAGAGCTTTTAAAAGATGTTTGAAAGAGGGTTTACATTTTTACTGTTAGTTATTTAACCTAAAAAATTGCATTTGAACAATGATTCGTCTGTCAGACTGTCTATCTATTGTTCGGTCTGTCTGAGGCCACTCTACAGCTAGAACTAAAATAAATACTCACTTTAGAATTGGTAATAAGATTTTAGTACCTGTAGGACGTCATAAGTTTTTGAAAAAAATATTCATGTGCACCTACCATGGAAGTTATCAGGTTTTAAGGGTTTTTGAGGTAATTTAAATTACCTTATTGAGTACATACTTATCTGTAAATGATTGTTTTATTGAATGATAATATTAATAGTCCCTATTGTTAAATACTCCTAGTTTTTATTTCTGCAGCTGAGTAATAACGTTGCTTAACAAATTACTCAATTATATCTGGCAATAAAAATTATGGCTAATTGTTACGAAACATTTCCTGTGTGTACCTACTTGTAATACTTATTTATTATGTAAAAGAAAACCCTCCAATAGCTATCGAAACATTTCCTGTGTGTACCTACTTGTAATACTTATTTATTATGTAAAAGAAAACCCTCCAAATAGCTATCGAACAAAGTTTTAAAATAAAATTAGTAAACTGATTTACATGAATAAAACCAATTTAGCTTCATATATTATTTTATTAAAATTCCTCATGCTGTTGTTTATTATGTGTCGACATTTATTGAAATGTTTAAAAATTCAATTTCAATGGAATTCTGGCAAAAAAAAATATATGAATCGTACCGAATTTAAAAGATCAGTACGGGATGAATTTCATTTTTTCACAAGTCAATACTTTTTTTTGTTTAATTGTTCAAATACTTTGGAAGCTATTTTACTCAACTTTAAAATTAAGCCAAACTCTTTTTAATAGCCATAGATTCCTTGATATTTTATAAGACTTACGTATTACTTATTGGAATAATACAAAACTTTCGTTTTAATTCTCATTTTTTTTTTCCATTTGTGGATTAAATCTTAAAATCAAACATTGATTAAAAAATTTAGAATGTTATAATTAAATCGTGAAATATATATATTTTTTTCATTTGTGGAATAAATATATTAATATCCAACATTAATTAAAACATTTAGAATGTTATAATTAAATTGTGAACTGTGTTTTAAAATACTTTAAGTAAATGTAATTTTTTTCATGAAGGACAATTTATTCTATTTGAACTTCTAACATTGAAAGTCATCCTCTACTAGTATTCTTTGTAACGTAAAACATACCGAACCAGCCAGAAAAACCAAAGTAAAACACGAAGCAGCTATAAAATACTGCGAAAAAAAAGTCCAATATCAAACACACTAGAATTCTTCTTAAAATAACTTTTATTTTCCATTTCCCAAATTCGATTCTTAAAGGAACATCTTCAAAAAAGAATCTCTGAACCTTGTTTAAAAAAACACTAAAGGAGAAAAATAGACTGTTTTGGTAGCGATTTGATTCCGTTAAGAGTTAAGCCTAACTCTGTTTGATAACGCCATAGATTACTTGATTACTTTTAACACGACATCTGCAGCCATTTTTGTTTCTTTTTAAAACTTCCTGTTTCCCTTTCAAGTTTTCTGGTTTTTATTCGATACAGGTTTTCTTTTATCTAACCTCGAATCGAAAAGCAATCCTAGACTCACAAAAAGGGCATTTACATTCTTTTCTCGCTTTTATTTTCGTTGAAAAAATGGCATAGAATATATTATAGCCGTTAAAGATTTTTATTGTATGTTCAGGTTGACTTTAAGATATTGGATTTTCTATTTTTCGATAGTACCATAAGGCAAACATTAAATAATGTTTGATTTGTACTTTTGAGGTGGAAAAGATTTTAATAGATAACAATTTTATATTATGATAAAATACGAAACGTGGCCTATTGTCACTGTTCTAATTTTTCTATTTTTTTAAATTCTAAATTACCACAACTTACAGCAAAATTACTTAATTATAAACGTAAAATAACCATTTTTTGCTACATTTTAATTTCTAACCTCCAAAAAATTAACCAAAATAATTAAATCTCCCAATTAACCAAAATAATTCTAAACTCCCAATTATAACACTCAATAAACCAACTAACAACTAAATGTAATTATTTTCCATATAAAGTAATTTCAATAACTTTGCTGTGTTGTTGATGTCGTGTGCCTCCAGGCCGTAGTCTGGAAGTCAAGAGGGTTGCAGTAGCATCCGTTGGCGCAAGGCTTTGAGTACCCATGAGAGGGCGGATGTCTGACTTCTAATTCGAGATAGCGTCACCTCCTCAATTTAGGCATGACGCTAAAGGGGAGATGCAATTTTCTCTCCAGATGACCTGCACCCATATTAAACTGCACTATGACCGATCACAGGAATTTCGGAAGCTCAGATTTAACTAGCACGTTCTCCACAAGTTCTCAGGGCAACACAAATATCCATACCTTACCCAGGATTCAAACCCGGTCCCACTCGCTTGTCAATAACTTTAAAATATAAAAATCTAACAGCAACTTAAATTTGCACATTCTCGATTTTCTCAAAAATCTCATTATGACGTCAGACAGGTACTGGAAACTCGTATACCGCAATTGAAATCCGTAACCCTTTTGATTCGAGCTGTAGTGTGGTTTCAGACAGACTGACTGATGTTAAAAAATTACTTTATTTGGAATCGGAACCCTCCAAAACGAGTAGAAAATACTAAACCTTCACTTCGAATTTTCCTCCCCTCCCCAGCAATTCCATTACCTTATATTTCATCTTAATTAATTATGTTATCTTAGTAAAAATGAAAACTACTTTTATACTACATTTTTACTGTTAAAATATTTCTTAAACTTGCAATTTGTTTTGTTGAAAAATATAAAAAAAAGGCCATTTTACTTCTTTTTAAGGCTTTATCTACATTATTATAAAATTTAGACTTTCATCTGGTTTAAGTGATTGAAATTGCCTCCGATATTTTTCTTCTTAATTTACATTTTCGAAAAGAGATATAGAAGGTAAGGTATTAACTTTGTAGTGATAAACGCGCGAGCGAATTTATTCCATTTTTAAATGTTTGTCTAAGATAGAAACTAAAAATTATTTTTAGCTTGGATGGTACGATTTCAAAAATAAATTTTTTTAATACACTCTTTGCTGCCTTTCAGTCAGCATTATAACAATTTCTTTGACTATTGAAGCAATTCGAAAACTCTCTCAGAACATTATATATGCTTGGATATTTTTTTTTTTTGTAGAATCTAAAGTAAGTAGTCATTTCTATGAAGCACGTAAAACTTTGTTCAGGGAAGTCAAACTTTTTTTTCTCTCTGCTACAGTATGTATTTTTTTGAAGAAACATATTGAGCATAAAAAAGATGGTAATCTTGAAGTACATATGTGTTTAAATGGGAAATACAGAATGGCTGCAATAACAATTCGCAATGATAAAAACGAATCAAAATTGTGTGTTTAGATATAACCTCTTTCGACCCGAGCAATATCCAACTCGTATATTCTCAATCTAAACATACTTTTCATATAAGTATGTGCTAAAAAGTATGTTTTGCAAATAATTAAAAAAAATTGTTTCATAGTTTACTTAGGGACGAGGTCCAGTAGCTTAGAGGTAGTGCTTCGTAATGGCACGCCACAGGTCCGGGATCGAATTCCGGATTAGGCGAGGTTGACAAATCCTTTAACTCCTTGAGTGGGTAGATAAAATGGGTACCAAGCATGTTTGGGAACTCAACCCTGGGGGTTCCGCGTGAGGCTGACCAACTTCCCGGGACAGAGCCCCAGGTCACGAAAGCTGAAATTTGTACGCAGTCCTTGCCCAGTAATGGGCTGTTGCGTCGAGAAGTTTAGAGTTACTTAGGGGCATACCTTAAACTCTAAAAATACACAATTTTGGTGCTATAAATGCAACAAAAAAGGCAGTATCACTTATTTGTAGTTAACAGATTATTTTAACATTGTTTTTAATGTAAAATGCCTTTAACACATTAACTACTAAAAGAACGCTTTGAAAAGTTTGATTTTTTTTTTAATATCTCATTGACCCTCGTTAAACTTCAGTTTTATATATATATATGTAATTACAAATTATCTGTGTTGCAGGAACACCTGACAGTCAGTTGGTGGGTTTATACCTCTTTATCCATAGGAGTATTTTTAGGAACAAAAATTATCAAAGATATTTACAAATTAAATCAACGTTTAACATATCTAATGAATAATACGTTAGAATAGTTACTATGCCAATTAGGAAAATGATTTAAAGATATCAAACATGAAACAAATTTACAAATTAACAACAAGAAAATATAATTTTTTATGTTCCTTAATATCAAGTCAAGATAAATGAAAATTAATTCTTAAAAAAACTGATCTTTCAGAGAAAAAAGTTAACTCTTTTAGCAAGACTACATTAAAATAAATCCTTTTTTTACATTAAAAAAAATCTCCATATCTTTAATTAAGAAAGTACATCCTCCATTTAAATCTTAAAATGTAAAAATAATTTAAGTTTTTTGGAAAATTTTCCCTTAGGCTTCTATTTTAACATATTAGTAAAAGAATACAGCGTGTAAGGAAATGACTCTGTGCAATTGGCCGTTTTTTCATTTCGCGACTCATTTCAAATACGACACGTAAAGACTAAGCGGAAACTCCAGCTATTTGTATTCTGAAGATGTTCTTTTTATCTTTATTTTTTCTTCGTGATTAATTGTAAGATCCAATTTGTACCATTTCCTTTTGCAAGGTAACCTTGGTTTCGAGTTACAGTCACAGATTACAAAGACTACTTAACTTTTTGACAAATCGGGTAATTACCAATTTCAAAATCGTCTGCTCAGAATAAAAAAAAATAAGAGATGAGCTTAATAATTTTTTTCTTGTCCATTAGCTTTTATCTTTTTTCGAGCTTCAGTGTATTCTCGATTTATTTTTATATCAAAGTTTTTCTAGTGTTTAATAATCGAAAAGGTGTTATGTTGTTCATTAATCTATTTTAGCTTATCAGTGTATATTTAATGGGATATTAATAGCTTATTGAAGCAATAAATATACAGGGTGTCGGTAAAAGGATGTCCGAGGTTCAAATTATAATAGTATCAGCTGTAATCGTTCGACAGTTGTAGTTGAAGACGACGAGTAAAGAATAACTCCAAAAGTTTCAGATAAGGGCATGCGCTTGTACTTTTACATCGTTTTCACAGTTGCAGTGTCATCTATTCATTACTTACTTCCATTTTTCCGGACTTGCTGCAGACAGTATGGAAATAATAGCATTTTCGTTTGGACGTGTGCCGTATTACTAAAGGCGCTCACATTGAACACTTATAGGGAAAACTAGATTAGTTTTCCTTCAATTTCATGCATGATTTGTTATATTTAGTATAAAATAAACCCTGAAATTTACCATTAAACCTTGGACATTCTCTTACGGGCACCGTATTTTACGTGTAGTACAAAGAATAGATTAAGTGTATTTTGATATCTAGGAAATAAGCTAAAATATATGACAACTTATTTTTTTAATATTAGTATTGTTTAGGAATAACACATAACTTAACTACAGTAAAGTATCTTAAAATTCTGTTTATGATTTTTTAAAACAATATTTAAATGAAAGAGTTGCATACATCAATATTGTTCTGTTATTATGATGATTATGAGTAAACAGTATTAATAAACAAAGGCTGGAATTCTGGTAAGATAACATTGGCGTTGTACTCGATAAGATCTAACCATGGACTATGGGACCCTCGTTATATTTGTTAATTCAAAAATGTTTCGTCAAAAATTGTTTATCATCACGCTCATATAATAACACTAACCATAACTATATGTATATTTTACCTTTCTTTCAAACCAGCACACATTTAATCTAGCATTGGGAGGGGGGGCGTTGATAGCTTAGTGGTTAAGGCAACGTTCTCGTAATCGGAAGATCCCTCGATCGAGTCTTGATACCACTGAAGACCATCGAGTATATGTGGAAAAGGTGCTCGTTAAATTTGTGGGTCCAAAGTCAAGTGGGCGGTCATGGTGCAGTTTCTCATGACTGGAAACTAATTACCTCTCTTTCAGGAACATGTCTAAATAGCGGAGGTGGCGATAGATGGCAGCATCTGTCACTTGTTATGTCTGTCTTACTTGACGAAGGTTTATAAGCGGTTCTCTGACCAAGCACACAAACCTGAATATATATGTCTACCAACCAACCAACCTAAAAATGACATATTCTACAATGCGCTCTTAAAAACCACATTTCTCGTAGAGTTTTACTCGCATCAGCCTACCAGTAAAATTATTTTCGCTTCAGGGCATTTGACGTCACTTTAAACGGCACCATTATGGCGAGGTTTTGTTTCTCTTCCATTTTTCGAATGTGATAGCATGTTGGCCTGGGGCATAAAGTCTAAAGAGAATGGAGGAAATAAAAGATGTTTGGCGTCATTTTAGCTGAGACAGTCTAAAACTCGCCAAAATATAATTTTGAGCTTATATATTAAAACCACAATTTTGAGCCGGCGTGGGGCGATGAGTTAATTTCACAAACATATTCAATGTTATTGACATACTACATTAACTTTTTACATTGTATCCAATTGAAAAGTGCTCAAGTAACAGTTGTTATTACAATATGTAGGTCTATTTGTTTTATATCCAAAAACATGATTTATGAAGTGTGAATTAAATAATAATCAATACAACTTTATGTATACTATTTTTTTAGAAACACTTATTACTTAAACATATCCAATTACTTAATAATCTTATTACTTAGTGATAAGTAAAGTGATAACTTAGTATAAGCATAGTAATAATTTAGTATAGTGATAACTTAGTACAAGTATTATGCATGGTATTTAAAACTTCCAAATTTTTTTATAATTCTATATACGAATTTGTTTCAATTCCACTAAGAATATTGGAATTTTAATAGCACCTTTCTTAGGTGTTGTAATTGTTTTGAAGCGATAAATTGGTTCTTCTTGTAAACCCGTTTTCAGCTTGTCAGCACCTCAAAAGTTATTCTAACCCTCTAATATAAAATCAAAAGAAAATGGTCCTAGAAATCTTTAGCGGCCACAAGTTTTATGGGCTTATGTTCTAGTTTCCTATTATTCTTATCGAGTCCAAATATCCCTTTTATGGGGTAGCTATTTCGGCTAGGGAAGATAGATGAATGTAAATGTGTGATAATTTTGCTGCTCTGGAAGGAAAGTTCTTCTATTTTCGATGGAATTTCAGTTCCACATACCAAGTGCATTATTTCTGAAATTGTAATATCGCTGCTAGTATTGCTTTCCAACTTATAGTTTTTTCACCAGGTGCATAAAAATCAAAACTAGGAGTGTGTAAAACATTACACGACTTTCATTTAACATTAATTCAAGGGTTATTATCTAGTACGTTAACATGTTATTTGAGGAAGTTTGTTATAACCGCACCACACACAATAATATATCTTAATATTTTGTTTCTCTAATGAGGCTGTAACATTGGTGGTGGACTCGGCATATTCCCCAGAACTGAAAGCCATTTTTTGTGGCACCATCTAGGCGACTCTCGCTACCAATTTCGACGCACAGATTACAATGAATGAGTTGAATTGAACCCACGATCTTGCGGGATTACGAGGCGGACTCTAATATCTACACTAATATCTTAATGTAGGGTTTTCCAAAGTGACCGGTCAGTTTTAACGGGAAGTCTCATTTAAAAATGGCAGGTCAATTTGTAACACCAAGTTCGTTGCCTACCTTAAACAAGTTGACTACAATATGAGTTGCAAACAACTCACACGTTTTGTACTCCAAGTTTTGGGCCTTTCAGCAAAGCACAGGGTGGTTATAAAATAACGCTCATTATTCGGAGTTTTCTGTAGCTTGAATGAGTAATCCGAATGCAATAAACATTGAGACACTTACTAATCAAGAAGGGGGAAATATAGTGGTATAGAATGGAATGTAGAGCCCTGTTCAAGTGACCAGTTTCTTTTTATCGAAAAAGAATGGAATCATAAAACAAACTCGTCTCTTGACCAAGGTTCTAAATTAAGATGCGAAGCCAATTATGGCCAATTACGGCCAACGTAGCCAATTACGCCTCGTAATTTAGAATCCTGTTCAAGAGACGAGTTTGTTTGTTATGATTCCATTCTCTCCCCCCCCCCCCCTTCTTTAATAGTAAGTGTCTAAATTTTTGTTGGCATTCGGAGATTATTCATTCAAGCTACAGACCACTCCGAATAGCGAGCGTTATTTTGTTACCACCCTGTCACTCTTTCACTCTTTAAATAACTGATTTTACTAACGAAAATCCTACATTTATATTATTTAGAAATTCATAACTCTTTAACCGTTCACAAACATGTTTGTCTACTTACTTTAATTAAAATTCAAAAATTTTCCTGTGTATCCCTTAAGCTCATATCTAAATGCTTGACAGGCAGACTAAATTTTCGGAATTTAAAAGACTTCATTAATACAAGTCTAGGTCTTAATCCACCTTTAATAACGAGTATACGATCAAATCAAGTGAGTTAAGTGTCAGTTTAATTGAGAAAGCAAAGTTCTTAGGAAACTTAGGCATTATATTTCATAATTATTTTCTCAGTTAATTATTTAAGGATTTCGGAACAATGGTTTAGTTATGCATGGTATAAGATTTCATATCATATTTTCTTGAATTATGTTCCGTGTTTAAAATGTATTCTTTACAACCTAAATTTGGTGTTTTTGAAATGTTTTATAATAAGAATTTGCAAGAAATGTTGAGGAATTGTTTTTTATAGATTCGCAAAAAGTATGCTTTATAGCTCATTGAATATCAACTCTGCTTTTATTTTTTTCACTTTTAAGCATTTTAAAGGTTTAGCTTCAAACCAGATTTGTTTCAGTAATTAACTTTTAGACTTTGTTGTTTAGAAGCCGCGTACGTTGTTTTTGTTCGAAAAAAAGGTAACACCATTTGCACAATTTTATAGCTAGATAATAGAATTACGAAATTAACTGCATTGCAAAAGGCTGGTTTGGATATCCTTAATATTACCAAAATATTAATTATTTGATTACAAAATTGAACACAGAACAACTCTTTCAGTATATACTTACATCATATTGCATGCTATTTCTGTATAGATAAACTTCAGATTATTGAAAAATACTGTTATAACGACTCCTAACTGCATCAGAAACTGCTAACAACAAATTGAAAATCATTGCATGAGACGAACCATAACACAATTTTCAAAACACATTGCCCCATATTTAAGCCTAGTTCCTACTCATAATCAAACGCATCTAAAATATGAGTATTAGAATTAATTGGACAGACTCAATTGTCTCCATGCGTTAAAGGAGATCTTTTGGATATCTCTAACGCGGTGCTTAAAGTGAATTACCTTTCGCCGTTTCCGATATTGAGTTAAATTCATAGATGTGGTGCAAGAAGAAAGCCAAAATGCTGATACAGGTTTGCCAAATTGAAGCCATTACCGCTTTTTAACAAAGCTATTAGCAAAAGATTTGGCTTGGTTTTGATAAGAAATCGCTATTGACTCAACAGTTTCCAATAAGAAATTTTTATTTAATTAATATGAAAGTGCAAGAAATAGCAGAAATTTCGGTGAGACCCAAGCTAATTTTCTTTTTACATTAAGCCTGATCAGAACAGTAGTTAAGGAGTTTGCCTTGCATGCGATAGGTCCAATGTTCCGGTCCGGGCATCGCCAAAATTACTGCCGATCTGTTAAACGGTCTGATCAGCCAAAGGTCCGATGAATAATTCCCCTTGTAGTGGAAGGGCACGTTAAATATACTCCAACGTCCAAGAGCCGTGTTCGAAATTGCCTAGTTAATATTTCGTTGGATTCCTATTCGGCTCTTGAATATGGTTCTAAATTTGGCGAAGATAATCCAAACTAATCACGGCCAACTTCAATTTCAAGGCCAGAGAAGCTCTCCCAAACATGTTCGCAGAATGCATTATTGACGTCACTGTTCCGAGTGCCGAAGATCGAGAAAGAAGTTCGGACGCATTCGGAACCTTAAAAATGTGCTCAGCTGTGACCGAGTGGTACCAAACAGGTTTCGAGATAGGTTGTCTTCATCTTCGGAACAATGTCGCTCGGAACTATGACGTCAAAATGTCCGTCCCCGAACGTGTTTGGGAGAGATTTGGACCCTAGTTGTTGAGTAGGCCGTGAACTAACCAGAAACCTTACTCTTCGAAATGGGTGTATCACGCCAATTTGGCGACATTCAGGCTGCCTCACGTTCTTTCTCATGCATGCATAGGAGCGCATATTCACAATAATCTAACCTCCATCATGATAGCCTTCCACTACTTTAGATATTGAGTTAAATCTGTATTACTGAGACTTCCTCCATACTTTTAATAAGAGATGCTGCTGCAGGTAATCGTGGATTGGTTAGTCGATTTCAGAGTTCTGGTTTATAGCTTGTCTGGCTAATTTAGTTTATCCTTCGAGGTAAGAATTACTTTGATATTGCCATGCTTTATGTTATATAATTGATTTTAAAATAATGAAGAAGGTAACGTGAAGTAGGTGTTATGTAATATCCAAAATTAGGGTACTTCCCATTTCTTGCGGGCGAAATTGTTGAACTAATGGAATCTTTGGCGACAAATTGAATTTTTTGGCGATGAAACACAGTATGCACAGTTAAAAGTAACTGTCGAAAATATATCATTTGACGGTGATTGCATATTTTTGGTAACCAAATCACTTATGCTCGTGAGGAAAAATTACCAATATAAGATTACCACAAGAAACGTTCAGTTAATAGATTTTGAGAAAATTAAAATTTTCTTCAATGACTTTCAGTCTTACAACATTGAGCAGCATCGTTAATAAAGAGTTGAAATAGTGATTTAGGAGCAACAGTTTTCAACCTTTTTTTTTTAAAGGAACTCACAATATTTTATTTAGATTTATTATATTGGGTTTTTTTAGATTATCTATATTTTTACTTCATGAGTTTCATTAGTTCTCTAAAAATTTGTTTAAATAAAACATTCAGTAATAAGCTCTTTACTTTTTTCATATTTTGTTCATTAAGATAAAATAAAACAGGATGCTAATTTTAGTACGAAAAGTTTCCTTTCCAATTGAAGAGTACAGGGGAAGAACCACTTTATTTCGTAGAAGGCTTTTCATAATAGCTTCTTTGAGGATGATAGCGAGAAATCGCCTAAAATGGAGTAAAGAAACGGGTTACTCGCTTTGTTTGTCTTTCGCGGCAACCCTGATTCACGCTAGAGATCAGTGGATACGAGTCACACGTTTGTACCGCGAATGAAGAACCTAAAGAAAAACTGGTTCCCGGTCCCCAATGTCCACCAAGCAGACACAATTTTGGAAAGACTCTAAAGAATCAAGCGTTTCTTCCCGTGTACTCTTTGATTATGATCTTTCCTCTGAAGGATATGTCACTGGTGAGATTTTCCAGATAAATGCATATTTTTTTTATTATTTAAACTATTTTTTTATATTTTATGACACTAAAGTATGGGTGAGTCATTTATAATACGCAACATAAATAAAAAATAAAAATAATTTTCGTTAAAAATAATTTCACTACAGCGAAAACTAGTTTAAACTTTAGTTAACCTGCTTATCACTCAGAAGGCTAATGAGTTAAGTTAAAAATCCTTGAATCTTATTACCTTTTACTTAACACATTCCCCAGACCATACACATTTATAACTTAACCTTAATATCCATTCATAACTGAAATCCAATGCATCTCTCTAATCAACAGCATTCAAATTACGGGTACTTATAACTGAATGACTTTCAATTGCTATTCAGATATATTTATCTAGTTAAGCCAGTTAAAATACTTTTATTAATGAACTATGATAAGCATGATCACATGAATCTAGGTCGACTCTTTAAGCTGGGACTTCAAAGGAGAATGAAAATCTAGCTAATTTATTTAATCTATGTACAGGAAATTACTTTGAGATAGTACATGGGATGTCCTTTAAATAACCTATGACGGGATATGGATAAATTTTTAGTTATTTAGGTTTATTTGATAATTAAGTAATGTTAGGAGGGATGGAGAGTTTTTTTTGTTAGGAAATTGAAAATTTATTTATCGGTGTTAAGTTTGAAACAAAAAAATGTTTAATTTTATATGTGTGTAAAATTAGCTCTACATTTTCAGCAGGTTTTTTTTGTAAATTTATTTAAATCATAGCATTAAATTGCCATGTTTCATTTTGAAATATGCTTGCATATGATTATGTTTGTGATGCGTATCATAATTTAAACGCTGTCGAAAAAAATATTCATGCTATGGAAAAGTTTTGGCCATGTGTAATTATTGTAGATTCTTTTGCTAATACTAGACAGAAACATTTCTTTATCTGGAATAAGTTCTCTCACGCTGCTATTCATGTACTTTCATAACCACAACTAATCAAAATGACGGAAAACTGTCTCCTGGCAATTGCGTTTTCCAGAGACTTTTCTTTAAAAAAATTACTAATACTATAATTTTAATTAATTTTGAAATGAAACGAAATGGTGGGGGGGGGAACCTATTAAAACTATCCACTACAAAATAAAATAAATTAAAACTTTAAAAATTACATTTTCAATATTTTTTTTATTTAAATCCCATTTAATGAAATCATGGCGAATGAAATGACATTATGTGCCCATATCATTTCTCGTGGCAAAGATTCTGGGTCCAGTTAGGTGGAACACCCAGTCTTTAGTTCAAAAGCATGCTTGATTCTTAAAATGAATTATCACCACAATATCGAAAACAGTTCCTTCAGTAATGCAAACTTCACCGGGAACTTTGATTGTGATACTACCTTAAGTCTTAATACTCTCTCTGCCTACCTTATAAAGGAAAACAAATAAAAGAACATGTTAATGCTGATTACACTTGGATTACCTTGGAAAAGAAGGAAAATGAAAGGGGAAAAAGTGGGCGATCCTGGAAAAAAGGAAAAAGTTTCCTGGAGGAAAAGACTCTCTCGGAAGAATTCCTGAATAAATAGGGAGTTGATGAGGGAATGGGGCGATTAAATACCGGATAAAATTGCCTTGGGATTAACATTCTTTTATAGTGTTATTAACATTTAGGTATAGTGTATGTTATTGTAAGTAAAAGTCAATGCGTTCTGTGTTTTTTTAAACTTGTTATATTGTGAAAAGGTATTTGATACTGTAATGATGCAAATTAGAGTCATTTTTTGATTTTTTTTTTTGTGAGGGAATTCAAGTATGAAGGTATTTCTGACCACTTGTGTTAAAAAGGTTTTGGGAGCATTAAGTACACATACAATCATCTTTAATTAGTGGCTCAGTGGCTGAGAGGTTAATCGTGTAAGCCTCGTAAGCCCGAAAGATCATGGGTTCGAGCCCTATCTGAATCGTCGGATTTTCTGAAGGAAAATACTTGGGCACGCAGGTGATATGATTATGTGGCATGTAAAATATCCCTGAAAGGATATATTTTTCTTGGGGTTCTCTCGGCAAAATTAAATATCGGCATGCTTTACATCAACAGGCAGCTCAAATTTGTACTAATATGCGCTTTAATATTGGTAACGAGAGTCGCCAAGACGGTGCCACAAAAATATGGCTCTCAGTTTTAGGGAATATTCTGAGTTTGCAAATGCTTGACCACCAATGTTGCAGCCCCATTAGAGGAAAAAAAAATATCTTACTACAAACTACAACTGCGAAGTCTTTTTTGAATATTTACGAACATCAAGACTTTTTAATGGTTTCCAAAACAGAAATTTTTTAACCTAAACATAAAGTTGGACATTTATATAAAAATCTTCCATTCAACTTTCCTTTCATTTAAAGGAAAGATGTTTCCCGGCAGAGGATATCAAATCTAACATATTACTAATATATCTTAAATATATTATCTATTTCCGGGCCGAGAATCTTGATAAAGAACATGAATCACAAATCCTACATGTTCGACCATCATAAATTACATGTTCTGTAACCCATCATATTAAAATCTAACATGATTTATCTTCAACAGGTTCCCCTTCTCCCAGCGTGACCTGGTGGCGCGACTCTGTACTGCTTGACGACACTTACCACATCACGACTCAGGGCTACGTCCGCAACAACATCACCCTGACGCGACTGAGACGACACGACTTGGGGGCCGTGTTCACGTGTCAGGCGGCCAACAACAACCTCACCGTGCCCACGTCCAACTCGGTGGCCCTAGACCTCAACCGTAAGTCTTATAAGACATTATAAGTTGCATACCGATGTAATCCTTACATTTTCTTGGTAATATTGGAGCTTTACTTGATCTATGCTAGGAAAACATTTAATAACCTTTGCTTAACGACACCTGAAATGTAACAACTACCAGACAGTCAACAACAACTTCAGTGTAACCACGTCTAACTCGGTCACCCTAGACCATCAGCTGTAAGCTATGGCAATTTAGTTTTATACTTTCCAAGTAACGAATCTTATTTACGAAAGTTACTAAAAGTATTTCAAATCTAACAACTATACTTTGACTAAAGCCTCCACAATAACCTTAAAAGCTTCTTTAAAACCATTGAGTATCTTTCTTGTCGACGCCTACATGAAACGACTTAGGGCTACGTCCATAACAACATCACCCTGACGCGACTGAGACGACACGACTTGGGGGCCGTGTTCACGTGTCAGGCTGCCAACAACAACCTCACCGTACCCACGTCCAACTCGGTGGCCCTAGACCTCAACCGTAAGTTATATTTAAAGCATTCTTGAAGCAATACTGTTCCTGAACCGAACCAGTTGCGTTGGACAGGTCTGCAGGCTCTTTCTCTAGTTCAAGTCAATCAACCTTCCAATTTCCCTGATCTTAACTCAATAATAACCATTTTCCCCGTCGCTAAGATCAGGTTTAAAGTTTCCTCCTTCGCAAATCCAGCAATTAATATACAATATAGGCGCGTTTACATGAGCCATTGAATCCATGGAATGAAGAGCAAACTGCGCATTGTTGGGGATTTTCGCTCAGGCAGAACCGGAATTGCAGGGTTTCATTGGGGGGTTTCGCAAACCCTCCAATGAAAGTGGGTTTCATGTTTCACTCCATGGATTCGGCCAACAGACTCTCATTTGGGTTAGAAATCCTGCTCGACCACTTTTTCCCCTAATGGAGGGTTTGACATTCCATGGATTCGATGCGCATGTAATCGCACCTTTTGTGTTATACGAAAATTAATAAAGTAGTTAAACATCCATTCCAATCCATTAAGCTGCCGGTATAAATCCGAAAAGTAACCGATCATTCGTAAGTTACTGATGTAATCAGTACATTTAGTATAAAAAAAAGCTTGATCTTTACTTAATCAACGCTTATAAAACCGTTTATTACCTTTGCTTGACGACACCCAACTCATCACGACTCAGGACTACGTCCGGAACAACATCACCCTGCCGCGACTGAGACGACACAATTTGTGGGCCGTGTTCATGCGTCAGGCTGCCAACAACAACCTCACCGTTCCCACGTCCAACTCGGTAGCCCTAGACCTCAACCGTAAGTTTTATACGACATTATATGTTGCATACCGATGTAATCCTTACATTTTCTTGGTAATATTGGACCTTTACTTGATCTATGCTAGGAAAACATTTAATAACCTTTGCTTAACGACACCTGAAATGTAACAACTACCAGACAGTCAACAACAACTTCAACCACGGCCAACTCAATCGCTCGAGACCATCAACCGTAAGTCATGACAATTTAGTTTTATTCTGTCCTAGTAACGCATCTCTTTTACGAAAGATTCTCAATGTCTTTTTTTTTTAAATCTAACATCTATACTTTGACTAAAGTCTAAACATTAACCTAAAAAGCTTCTTTAAAACCATTGAGTATCTTTCTTGTCGACACCTACATGAAACGTCTTATTGCTACGTCCGTAACAACATCATCCTGACGCGACTGCGACGCCACGACTTGGGGGCCGTGTTTACGTGTCAGGCTGCCAACAACAACCTCACCGTACCCACGTCCAACTCGGTGGCCCTAGACCTCAACCGTAAGTTATATTTAAAGCATTCTTGAAGCAATACTGTTCCTGAACCGAACCAGTTGCGTTGGACAGGTCTGCAGGCTCTTTCTCTAGTTCAAGTCAATCAACCTTCCAATTTCCCTGATCTTAACTCAATAATAACCATTTTCCCCGTCGCTAAGATCAGGTTTAAAGTTTCCTCCTTCGCAAATCCAGCAATTAATATACAATATAGGCGCGTTTACATGAGCCATTGAATCCATGGAATGAAGAGCAAACTGCGCATTGTTGGGGATTTTCGCTCAGGCAGAACCGGAATTGCAGGGTTTCATTGGGGGGTTTCGCAAACCCTCCAATGAAAGTGGGTTTCATGTTTCACTCCATGGATTCGGCCAACAGACTCTCATTTGGGTTAGAAATCCTGCTCGACCAAGCACTCCTGTGACGCCTTAAGGGGTCTAAGGAGTCTTAAAAATGTGCAAAGAAGGCACTACAAAACATAGTTTGATCTTTCATGTCATTTTTGAACTACTCAATGTATAAGTATAATTTTTTTATATGTAATTCTACAAGATTTATTTATTATAAAACAAGTTTTAAAATTTATGAAACTTTAGCCAAAACTAAAATAAATGATATTAAACATGAAGCTATATGAACACAGTGTGATTAGTCTTGCGCGGCAAATTGTGAGGTCAAAATTGAAAAAATGAAAAAGAAAATGGATTTATATTGTACAAATATGTACAAACAAAGACTTATACCTAAATTCTCAGCTCAATTTTAATTAGAAATTATTTTAAAAATAATTTAAAATCAAAATTTTTAAAATTTTATTAATTTTTTTAGAAAAAAGTTCTTAAAATAATTTCTAATTAAAATTGAGCTGAGAATTTAGGTATAAGTCCTAGTTTGTACATATTTGTACAATATAAAGTCATTTTCTTGGTCATTTTTTCAATTTTGACCTCACAATTTGCCGCGCAAGCCTAATCACAATGTGTTCAAATAGCTTCATGTTTAATATCATTTATTTTAGTTTTGGCTAAAGTTTCATAAATTTTAAAACTTGTTTTATAATAAATAAATCTTGTAGAATTACCTATAAAAAAATTATACTTATACATTGAGTAGTTAAAAAATGACACGAAAGATCAAACTTTGCTTTGTAGTATCTTCTTTGCACATTTTTAAGACTCCTTAGACCCCTTAAAGCATTCTTGAAACATACTGTTCCAGATCCGAACCTGTTGCGTTGGACAGGTCTGCAGGCTCTTCTCTAGTTAAAGTCAATCAACCTTCCAACTTTCCGGATCTTACCTCAATAATAACTATTTCCCCGTCGCTAAGATCAGGTTTAACGTTTCATCCTTCGAAAATCCAGCAATTGCTATACAAAATGTATAAACGAAAATTAAGAAAGTAGTTAACAATCCAGTTTAATCCATTAAGTTGTCGGTATAAATCCGAAAAGCAACTGATAATTCGTAAGTTACTGTTGTAATCAGTACATTGTAGAAAAAAAAAAGCTTGGCCTTATATAAAAAAAACTCATCGTACCCACGTCCAACTCGGTGGCCCTAGACCTAAATCGTAAGTAATAAAAAGCTTTCTTATTGTCTACTGCTCAAGTAGCGTACCTATTGCGTTATATAGGCCTGCCGACTTGATCCAAGTCGACGTTAAGTTAGCCGAAACCTTCCAACTTTTCCGATTTTATTCAGTAACAAAAAAATTTCGGTCGCCAAGAGAAAGTGTTTTTTTTCCTTTCGAAAACCTGGAAATCGGCATATAATGCAGAAATCCACAAAGAAGTTAAAAATCCAGTATTGCAGGAGTAAACCCAATAAGTTGGCAGATCTGGTTACCTACTTTCGACTGCCTACCGATATAATAACATGAACCATGTAGTGTTATTGTATACAATTGCTTATATTATATACAATAGAATTCCTACAAATGTAATCATTAAATTTTTATTCAAAAATCCTCTAGCTTTACTTAATCAACGCTTATAAAAACCGTAAATATAACTTTTTAGTAAAGACTCCTAACACTTAAAGACATAGAGCTAAGTCCGCAAAAACATCACCCCTGTCATGCGGCCAACTTAGTACAACCAATTAATATTCCAATCTAACAACTTGTACAACCAATTAATATTCCAATCTAACAACTTGTACAACCAATTAATATTCTTAAATAGAATGAAGTTTAAAAAACAATAGGTTTTCTTTCTTCTTTAACTCTAAAAGTAATTTTCACCAAATATAAAGCACTATGCAGTGTAAAGTTATTATGGGATATCTTAAATTAAACATTGGATTTTAAATAAAACTTTAAACAGTGTGCTAATACAACCTTTTATTGAATATAAAAATCTGAATTTGTTTACAAAGATTTTTTCCAAATGGGTATACACTGTGTACAAACACTATTGATGGATATATATAAGAATACATGAATACAATCATTTTTTTTTCACTTTTCCCTCATTACAAAACAATGTTTCGTCTTAACAACAAATTTTGATGGCTGTCAGCAAATAGACAAAGTATTAAAAAATTATTCACAAAATGATGAAACACTATTTTTAAAAACACGTTAAATGACTTGTTTTTTCTTTGAACGTAACTTCTATTTGGAAGTAGGTGGAAGAACTGTCTTCTTTTCCACTGGTTTTCGCTGTTTTTTGCGCCAGGATTTGAAGAACTGGCGTATGGCTGATTTGCCGGAAGCTGGACCCTCTTTTGGATTCTCAAGCACTGGCGGGTCAGGAGCACGGCGTTTCTTCAATGATTTCGCCTTCTCTCTTTTCACATTAAGAGGAGTGCAACTAGAGGCAGTTGCGATAGTTGGCTGCGCTGGAGAAGATTGTGAATTTTCAGTCGTATCACCAGTATCTTCTACATCTTCGGCAGAGAAGGGGTTGAGTGCTTCGTCGTAATCTTCGACTTTGACTCTTAGAGGCGCAGGTCCCGAGGTTTTTGAGTCTCCTTGAGCTGACTCATTGACTCCTGGAGCGGACCCAGTTGGTACGATGCACGCGGTCACTGAAGGCTCTGGAGCACGGTATTTTTTAGTGGATTTGTCCTTCTTTATTTCGTTTGGCAATGACACTAATGACGACTGTCCACTTTCAACTTCCTCATCTTCGCTGTTGAAGGGGTTGAGGCTTTCAGGGTACTGCTCCTCCTGCTGCCCACTTTCAACTTCATCATCTTCGCTGTTGAAGGGGTTGAGGCTTTCAGGGTACTTTTCCTCCTGATGCCCACTTTCAACTTCATCATCTTCGCTGTTGAAGGGGTTGAGGCTTTCAGGGTACTGTTCCTCCTGATGCCCACTTTCAACTTCATCATCTTCGCTGTTGAAGGGGTTGAGGCTTTCAGGGTACTGCTCCTCCTGATGCCCACTTTCAACTTCATCATCTTCGCTGTTGAAGGGGTTGAGGCTTTCAGGGTACTGCTCCTCCTGCTGCCCACTTTCAACTTCATCATCTTCGCTGTTGAAGGGGTTGAGGCTTTCAGGGTACTGCTCTTCCTGATGCCCACTTTCAACTTCATCATCTTCGCTGTTGAATGGGTTGAGGCTTTCAGGGTACTGTTCCTCCTGCTTCCCACTTTCAACTTCCTCATCTTCGCTGTTGAAGGGGTTGAGGCTTTCAGGGTACTGCTCTTCCTGATGCCCACTTTCAACTTCATCATCTTCGCTGTTGAATGGGTTGAGGCTTTCAGGGTACTGTTCCTCCTGCTTCCCACTTTCAACTTCCTCATCTTCGCTGTTGAAGGGGTTGAGGCTTTCAGGGTACTGTTCCTCCTGCTTCCCACTTTCAACTTCCTCATCTTCGCTGTTGAAGGGGTTGAGGCTTTCAGGGTACTTTTCCTCCTGCTGCCCACTTTCAATTTCATCCAATGGATTGGTTTCTTTTTTATCATTTTCAACGGTATTTAGGCCTGGTGAACAATCCTAAACGACAAAAAAATATTAATACAGTAGATGAAATTTAATGGTTGTCAAATTGACCACTTTCAAATATCGGTTAAATTAGTACTAAATACTATTATTTTGGTAGATATATTGTTTTTGATAAATCAAAACTTGTACGTCTCCGCAATACATAATTTAGCGTGGTTTTTATGTTTATTTTTAAGAATTTATTTAAGTTTGTGATGAATCGTTTTTTTTTAAAGTTTATCATAAAGATTTTGTTTCTAATTTTATTATAAAGCAGTATTGTAAGTTCATTATAAAGCGTTTATTTCCATATTAGCCAAAAGCTATATTAAAAGTGTTAAGAAAAATTTCAATAATTTAGAGATAAATTACAAATATTATGCAGTTTTCATATCAAATTATTTACATCACTCAGAATATATATCGAGCTAGTTCAAAGTGACAATATATATATATATATATATATATATATATATATATATATATATATATATATATATATATATATATATATATATATTTACCTCAGACTCTTTTTCGTCTGTTTCAGCAGATTTTAGGCAGGGAAGACATACTGAGCTGTAACAAAAAGAAACAAAAGTAATTAGCATGTTATATATGATTTCACGTTATTACAAACATTTAACAAATTTCGAAATAAAAAAGATAAATATTAATTTATTGGTTAGCAGTTATAAACATACAAGATTTATATACCTGGCGTCGCACGGAAGTACCTTTCAATAGTGACTTCTATATTATGTAAACTTTATTTTATGCTAATCGACCAGTTACACTGTAAAAAATTTCCTTAACTTTCCGTATATATACCAGGAACTTTCCTGGCTTTTTCAAGTATCCATCACTTCGTGATAAGTTCCTGGGATTTTCAGGTTTTCCCTCTCAAATTTGGCAACGTTTGCTATGAACCGCCGCCATTGCTTTCGCTCAAAATCGGTTGTCTTATTGTAACGTTGTTGGTATAACGAAGTTCATGAAAGGCATGAAAAGAATGGCCGAGTGGTTAAGGCATCCGCCTCAGGATTCAGCCTTCTCAGAAGTGCGCGGGGGCTCGAATTCCCACCTACTGCCAGTCATCATATAAATATTTTCTAGAAAGGTTCCTGGTATTTTCCAGAAAGGTTCCAGGTATTTTCCAGAGAAGTTACTGGCTCTAAGTGGGATTGTTTCTATATTTTTGTGGAAGGTTACTGATATATTCCAGGAACATTACTGGTAAAAATTGGGCAGCTCAGCTGCCCATTATTTCCCAGTAACGTTCCTGACTTTTTTTTTTACAGTTTAGCAGACCATCATTATATAATAACAGTCTTTTATACTGAAGTCTGCATTAGTTTTTAAAAATCTGTCAAACTGGATCTTGGCCGCTTTTTTATGAAGTACAAACTCCGTATTTTCTCATAAATATCAATCAATATTTCAATTTTTTGTTCATTGTAAACATAAAAGCTAAGCATCGATTCGGATTATTTCGGATTTGGCGATGAATATTTTTTTGTGTCAGCCTGTCTGACTGTGCCTGAGGATTCGAATTCCTTGTCTCCGCCACGATGGAGTATTCCGGCAACCTTATCTGACCGTTATTTGCTCATTTCGCTTGTGTTTCTGTTCTGGAAAGTCGCCAGAATACAGACTTTTGGCGCGATTTCTAAAAGTTCGCCAATGATTACCGTACAGTAAATTTCTACCGAAATTTCTTATTGATTAAATTTAGTTCAGCTTACTTGATGGTTGTTTTTCTAAATATGCCCGTTCTCCTATATTTTAAATGTATTTGGAAGTTATTTCTATTTCTAAATAAAACTATGTGTATCTATCTTATGTCATTGATGAGTAGTGGCGATAGAAAATAGAATGTGTATGCGTATCAAGTTTTGTCGAAATAAAATTTTAACCACAATATTTCTTTAGTGTATAAGTATTAAAAATACTTTTTAAATTATAAATTGGAAAGAAATTTCGAATTACATTTTAAAAAATTTATACTTACAACAGTCTATAAAGCCATCTGTAAATGGAAGCCATGTTAGGTTGATATACGAATGCGATTTCAAAATTAACAAATACGAGCAAATTTTTAGTGATGCTTGTTTCTTGAAATCTTTTCGGCTTCTGATTAAAAAATCAATGATAAATATTGTTGAATAATAAAATAAAAAATTCGATTGTTATGAATACTTCTGCACTCTTTGTTTAAAGCTGTAATAAAGTGCCAGTGAAAAAAAAAACATTGTTGATCGAAAGTTTATGAGCAATAATGCGGAAAAAAGAACACTTAATTTTAATTGTTGGAACTCGGGACACCTTAACTGGAGTCTAAAAACAGAGTCTCCCTGTGTTAATCCAATAGGGGGAAAATATTTTCAAAGCCAAATTACTTCGGCTGTATGGATTTTTGCGATTTCTTCTTATATGATAAATGCAGTTGTATTTTAGTGCTCTATAATTCCTCTGTTTGAAATGGGTTCAAATACTTGTCTGTAAAACTATTTATTGAAGATTTTAAAAATATTTGAGACCCCCCCCCCCCATATGAAACAAAAAAAAATCAGTTGTATTTGAATAGGTACGAAGTGTATGGGATCCAGTTTTGATCTCGGCACCTTTTGCATATAAGCCTCAGCAACCCACAGCCCACGCCAAATGGATAATTTATATTCTAAAGGACTGCTATTGCCTTTTAAATTGGTGGATTAAATTTGAATTTTAAAATTATCGGTGCATTACTACTGAACGCTCCAGCCCTGAAATGTACCATGTTTTAAAAATAAAGCTAAAATTAATTTTCTACAAAGCTTTAAGAATTTAAAAATACTATTCAAATCATAACTTGACCTCCTAACGTTTTCCAGAGTTTCTAGTTTCTGGATATTAAATAGTTTGTTTGGTAGGCTTTAACCCTTTCAGTCCCAAAAATTTACTACACTACAGAAACTTCTGATATTCACAAAATAAGCTTATTTTAGGTCAAATATACGAGTTCCATAAGGAGAAAAATTCATTTTAATTTTTTATATGGTTTTTGAAATAATGCCAACATTTTTTTACTGTCGAAAATTTCAAAATAAAAATATAAATTACCTCAAAACACTTCGAGTTATATATTTTAAGGTATCTGACCCTATTAAAAAAAATTTAGTAATTATTTTAACCGAAATAGTTTAAATTGTGTTTAAAATATGTGGAACTGAAGTGAACTTATCAAAAATCAGGTAAAACGCTTGTTGGCTTTTTTCTGAATAAAAAAATAGTAGTTCTGACTTCTATTGAGATTAAAGTAAAATTTTGTCGGATGGAACAAAGTGTTAAGAATCGAATGATGTGTGTTTGGATGTCATAGCGGGACATAAACATTTTGAAAAAAATATTAAAAGTGATGATGCCAAATTGCATCACTGGGACTGAAAGGGTTAAATAGTTTGTTTGGTAGGCTTTAAAATGCTACATCGCACGTGTTCAATGCTTGTTTTTTTTAGTTTTTTTTAAAAACTTTTTCGAAGCTATTGGTTAGTTATTGATGATGGCCCTGTATCTTTCCTGGGTTTGTTTTATACCCATTTGGTAGGATTTTTTCTGACGCTTTTTTTTGAGTCACAAGTCATGTTCCTCCAAAGCCATTTCTAGTATATCTTTAGATAAGACGTTAAAACCAACCAGGGCAGTTGGTGTACTGGTTTGTTTCAAGTTGCGGAATTCCACCCAGCTTTCATTCCTAGCTTCCTTCTATTGATGTTTCATTTACACTTACATCGTTTCACCAATTAAACCTCACGATATAATACAGGGTGTCTGTAAAATAATGACAGAGTTTCAAATTGTAATAGTATCAGGCTGTATTGGTTCGACAGTTGTGGTTGAAGGTGACGAATTAAGAATAACTATAACAGTTTCAGATAAGCGCATGCGCTTGTATCGTTACATGGTTTTCACAGTTGCAGTGTCATCTATTCCTTTATTCCGGACATGCTGCTACAGTATGGGAAGAATTGCATTTTATTTTTGATGTGTGCAGCATCACTAAAGGCGCACACATTGAGCACTTAAAGGAGAAACTGGGTTAGTTTTCCTTCAATTTCATGTATGGTTCTTTCATATTTAGAATAAAATAAACTCATGTAATATACCATTAAAACTCGGACATTCTTTTACAAACACCCTGTATTTTAATTTAGTATTTATGTTGTCATTCAACGAATGAAACAAGTCAACTGTAGATAGCATGATTGGTATGCTTAAAATAAAAGCTCCCACAGAGATTATTTAAGGGACATCAGTCATTAGATCTCAAAGCAATTTTCTATTCATGGCCTAAATAAATTAACTACAAATGCTTAATCCATTTTGAAGTCCCCAAATAAGTAATTGACCTACATTCACACCGAACATAATCCTGTATTAAAAGTATGGGAACAGATTTAACTTGATAAGGGTTTCCGAAAAGCAATTGAAAGTTATTCACTTATAAATCTCTCATCTTTTAAATGTTGTTGATTATGGGGACGTTATAGGTTTAAAGTTATGAATGAATGGGTAGTTTGGGAAAATATATCGAGTAGAAGGAATTTCGGTTTAAGGATTTTTAACTTAATTCGTTAAAGATATAGTTAGTAAGAAAATTTCAAATGCGAAAATGAGCTTTCTGCTTAAGTTTAATAACACTTTCAGTCCCAATGACAGTTTAGCATAATCATTTTAGATTTTTTTTCTGATCATCTATAGCCATTTATGATATCAAAAAGCACATCTTTCGATTTTTCAATTTTTTTCATTAATCCCAATAGATGTCAGCCCTATTATTTATTTTTTTAAATTATGATTGTTGTTGTCGTGTCTGTGATTATATCACAGAAGATGGCTGCCAGAGCCTCCGAAGAGGTTGGACTTATTTTAATTATAATAAAAATTATTATTGTAGAAACAAGATAATGCCAAATGGCATCACTGCAACTGAAAGGGAAAACTTGTTAACAACACATATTGACCATAGTATTGCAAAACTTATGCAGACAAATTAATTAGCGTGAATATCGAGTTTTAAAAACTTAAAGTTTTCATTCGCTAAGGTAGGTAATTGAGTATTAACTTATAAATATCTCACCTTGGTCCTTGGTGTTAATGGTGACAGTCGCATTATTTAAAATGGGGACATTAATTAATCAATGTCTATTAATAAATAAAACATCTATTAATTAATTGAACACATAACTCATACAACAAATTTCTAATTGCCGAACCGGGAATTCCATGATCATAATTCTGAACCCAAAGACTCATTAAATCAGAGTTAATTGATTATTTTAATTAGTATCTTGAGAATTATTTTTTTTTCTGATTTATCCACTTATGAAACTGATTTTTTTTACAGTTTTTTAGTGCCTTTCAGAACAACGATGACCGGGATAGCCTGGTCGGTAAGGTCTCGGACTGGTATCCCTAAGGTTGCGAGTTTGAGCCCCGCTGCCTTACGAAAACCCCCCTGTACGCTAATGGTGATTAGTGCACGCTAAATCCGTCGTGGTCACAAAATCCTACAAGTTCCTTTACAAAATCAATACCTCTGTAGGTGACAAGTCAGTTCTGGGGATCCTCTAGTTGGCCCCTACACTCTTAAAACAAACACTCCCAATCGACCTCATTTTGAGCGGATTTCACTCCTCCAAACTGGAAAATGCACTTCTCCTTTTGGAGTGGATCCTTTGTGTGTTAAACCTCCGACAGGATCACTCCAAACGAGTGATTTTAACTCAGTCTGAGAAAATATGCATGCCTTTAGGGTGTCGAAAACGCACTTCTCCAACTGGAGTGGATTTCACTCTTTTGTTTTAAGAGTGTATGTTTCTAAAAATTAGTATGTAGTCGCAAACTTTGTTTAATGTAGATTTTTATATGTTATAACTATTTTAGTAAATTCCGTTTAATTATTCAGAAAAAAGAGTTAATGTTTTAAAACTGCAAACTGAATTCGATAAGGATTAAAAGAATTTTTTTAATCGAATAACGATAAATACGGGATCATTGCTTTTTAAGGTTAAACTATGGTTTATTAATAATTACGGTTTCGTTTAACGATCGATGTAAGGTGTTAGACATTAAAAAAAGATCCAAAAAAACTAAAATTAGTGTATAGGAAAAAATTAAGAAAATATTGGGTAATATATACGGAGAAGTTTAATTAAAAAAATACAAAATAAATAAACCAATGTTAAGAGCAATATTATTTTTTTTGTAGTAGATAAAAAGATATTTACCTTATGGGTAAATAATCACTTCAAATAATCTTTCTAATTGCTTCAGATGTTTATTAATTAGATTTATGGGTAGTAAATTAACTTTTATCTTTTTTTTTTTCATGTAGTTCTTCGTTTCAAGTTATCTTGATTTTTGTTTCGGAATAATTTATTCGAGCATGATAATAAGATTATTTATTTCTTACTTTCACTTTATCTTCTTTTATATATTTTTTATTGGTAGAATCAGTTAAGTGTATTCATCCAGAATATTTTTTTTTAAAAAATCATATTTAAATAATAACTGTAAAAACAGTTTTACACGCTTACTTTAACTTTATTTAAAAATTAGTATTGGATTAGTTGCAAACCGATTAAAAGTTTGATATCAGAAGACGTAACTTAATAAACAGTTTATTTTTTAAGTATTCGAAGATAAAAATATTTTTAATTTTTTTTTTTTTCAAAATTCGGTAAAGTTTGTTTTTTGTTATTTAACTACTAGTCCGTGAAAGGAAAGCAGAAAAAAATCTTATATCTTTACTGTTTATAATTTAAATGTTAAAATTAACTATGGACTTCCTTTAAAGATACATTTAAGTAATCTAGTCTTTGCATATTTGGCCCAGTGCCGTGATGTGATGTGACAGAAAAGACAAAGAATGTTTCAGAAGGATTTTAAGTGGTTGTCAAGATATTTAGTTGATACTACTTCTTCGTAAATATAACGAAAGGGGGGTTCGGAGGTAATCTACTGAACTACTTTGTTAATGAAAAGAAATAACAGCACATAATTTCAGCACACACATAGGCAATATTAAATATGCATCGATAAATCTGGGCATCTTCTTCTCATGAAAGCATCTTAAATAGTATACCTTAAAGGGACTTCAGAGGAGGGAGTTTAAAGGTATTCTGGATTCTCTAGGCAAAATTAAATATCGGCATACTTTAACATCCACAGAGAGTTCAGATTCACTGTAATCTGTGCGTTAAAATTGGTAGCGAGAGCCGTCTAGATGGTGCCACAAAAAACGGCTCTCGGTTATAAGGAATATGCCGAGTCTGCAAAGGCTTTGACCGCCATTGTTGCAGCCCCATTAGAGAAGAAGAATTCTTCCATCACCCTATATTTAATACACTGCTCAAAACAATTAGGGGAACACTTAGCGTACTTTTGTTAACCCTTTCAGTTTCAGCGTTTTGTTTTTCATTATAAAAATCTTAAATTTCTTTATAGTAGATTCATTATGCATCCAAAATGAAATGGTAAAAAAACACGTGGAAAAATATTAATTTTTTAACTAAAATTTAAGGGGGGGGGAATTGGAAAGAACAAATTATAACAACAATTTTTTCAAATTTTTATTTGCAAAACAGAGTACAAATCAATTTTTAAACATCTGAGAATGCAAGCGTGAAAAATTTAGGGTCAATTTATTTCATAAATTATTTTTGGGAGTGAATTTTATTTTACCATGCTTTCATATTTTCATTTGATTAAAACAAACATTATTTACATCCCCAAAAGCCATGATTCTTAAATCTAACGATAAATTAGTGCAAGCCCAACTTATTGAGAAAAAAATCGCAAGCTCATGATTCCAAATAGATACATTGCATTGAAAGAGTTTAAACCATGCGCTCCCCTAATTGTTGTGAGCAGTGTAGTAGGTCATTGAAAACAAAAAATAAACCACTAAAAACATTATTTTAAATTCCATCAACTACTACACATATTCCAAGAATATATTTTATTCAAAATTCCGTCAAATTGACCCCATTTTGGCAGTAATTTATTTGGGCGGTCGTTATAACTGCATCGACTAAAACGTATTACGTATTCCAGAAACGTATTTAGTACGTGAACTGAATACGTATCAGCTAACTTAAAATTTCAGACTTATTTACTTAGGGGAAGTTTCTTTTGGACGAAAATTTTCTCACATGCTCTGAAGAACTTGGAGTATATTTTGTCGAGGAAGTTTGAGGGAGAAGCTTTTGGACGAATTTTTTTTTAGTATTTTGTTTAGTGAAAAATGAGATTGAATTACGTACTAATTATTTAAAGTAGATTTTTTTAAAGGTTTAAAAACTTAAAAAAGAAAATCTCATAACATCTTCTTATTTTAGATTGGATTGATTGAATAAATTGATTGGATTGAAAAATAACAAAACCAGATTTTAATAAATTCTTTTGAGTTTTTAAGTAGCTGTTGAAACTTTTGAAAATAGTACGGAAATGTGCCACATTTAAATCACAAGAACCAAAACACTTTTTCATCGCATACTAGAATTATTATTAGCAACTTTAAGAAATATATATTTTTTAGTGTATTGTGTTAAATAAAGATAATTAGTTAGCAGAATATATATTTTTCTGCGTAATGTGGTAATATTTGCTTTTAATGAATAGAGTAGTAGCGTAATATAAAATTATTTATCTCTTTTTACAATTTAAATTGAGTTAATATTTTTCTTGTAAAATAAATGTTGATTTTAAACTCAACATTTATTTACAGTATTGTACCACTTTACAATTTATAATTTCTAGTATTGAATACGTTAAAAAAAAGACATGCATCAATTGTCACGGATTAGCATAATAACTTTCTAACCTAGCTTATATCAACTGCCATTAGTAGGTGGATGTCTGATTTCTTCTACGAGATGGTGTCATGCCTAAATTGAGGGGGTGGCGCCATCTCGCAGTAGAAGTCAGACATCCACCCTCTAATTGGGTACTTAAAGCCTTGTGCCAACAGATGCTACTGCAACTCTCTTACCTTCTAGGCTACGGCCTAGAGGCACACGACAACAACAACTACTCATAGTACCGAATAACTCATGTACATTAGTTATACGGTCTAACTAATATAACAAATTAACTAATAAACAATACAAATATTTAATCCTGGGCATTTGGTTTCTACCCAACTACCATAAAAAAAATCTTGCATATAAAACCTTTCATGGGTTTACTACACTAACTACCCATTAAGCAATGCATCTCGCAGGATCTTTTACCCCAAAAAATACTCTGACAGAAAAACTACAAACATCTTCTACGGAATTTCCGCATCAGTACCCTAATGACCCAATACTCAGTTACTATGCACCCACCACCCCTCGGAACAATTACCATTTCCATTCATACCCGAAAGTGGACCCTTCCGCGAATGGATTTGTTGACAAGCATGCTGATCCCCAGGGTTTATTACGCAAACTGTTCATTCAACTAATGGGGAGCCATCGCGGGAGACTGGTAAAAACATGGCGTCGGATTAAGAATAGATGATGAGGTATTATCAGATAAGAATAGGTTAACTCGTATCAGCATTTGTATTAAAAGTAATAGACATAGGTACGTATAAAAAGTAATAGACATAGGTTCGTATAAAATGTAAATAGGCATAGTTCCACAGTTCTGGAAAAAGTTTTGTAGAGACTTGTAGATAAAAGAATGCTTGAAACGGACAATTTCAATGGTTCGTTTATGGAGTAAAAATGCAATGTCTGATGTAACTGTAGGAGTGACCGTTCTAATTTAGACGAATTAGCTGTCTGTAGTGTTTTTCGTTTAAGATAATGTTTGACCATCTGTGATGTCTCTGTGGGCGTGACTGTTCCAGTTGTTCATTACTAGATAATAGGAAAGTACTGGCATGGGCATGGCGTCGGATTAAGAATAGATGATGAGGTATTATCAGATAAGAATAGGTTAACTCGTATCAGCGTCTGTATAAAAAGTAATAGACCTAGGTACGGATAAAAAGTAAATAGGCATAGGTTCTGGAAAAAGTTTTGTAGAGACTTGTAGAAAAAAGAATGCTTGAAACGGACAATTTCAATGGTTCGTTTATGGAGTAAAAATGCAATGTCTGATGTAACTGTAGCGTAACTGTAAGAGTGACCGTTCTAATTTAGACGAATTAGCTGTCTGTAGAGTTTTTCGTTTAAGACAATGTTTGACAAACTGTGATGTCTCTGTAGGCGTGACTGTTCTAGTTGTTCATTACAAGACAATAGTAATGGACTGGCAAGAACATGGCGTAGGATTAAGAATAGATGATGAGGTATTATCAGATAAGAACAGGTTAACTTGTATCAGCGTCTGTATAAAAAGTAATGGACATAGGTACGGATAAAAAATAAAAGGCTTGGTTCAGAAAAAGTTTGTTAGAGACTTGAAGAAAAAAGAATACTCGAAATTACAATGGAAGTTAAATGTTTGCTCTTTGGTGACAGCTATATATGTGCAACTATATAAGACATTTTTTTCCTTCTCTAATGGGGCTGCAACAATGTAGGACAAGCATTTGTGGGCTCAGCATATTCGCCAGAACTGAGAGCCATTTTTAAGGCACCATCTAGGGGACTCTCAATACCAACTTTGACACGCATATTACAATGAATCTGAGCTCTCTGTGGAAGTTACAGTATTGCGGAGTATTCGTAAAATATAACTGTGTTTTACTTGTGAACGACAACTGACAAACTTAGACGTAAACTAGATCATAACTACTTTAATGGCGGCTAAAAGAACAACGACTCTTTTACATTCAGCGTTGCTAGGGCAACGGCTTCACAACACAACGACTGTTGCCACTCGCAAGCTAATAATTGATACACAACATACAGTATGCCGAGATTTAACTAGAGAGACTTTAACAGGGCAACATTGACGGACCGATAAGAACATGACGTTGGATTAAGAGTAGATGAAAAAGTATTATCAAATAAGAACAGGTTAACTTGTTTCAGCGTCTGTAAAAAAAGTAATAGACATAGGTACGTATAAAAAATTAATAGGCATAGGTTCTGAAAAAAGTTTTGTAGAGACTTGTAGATAAAAGAATGCTTGAAACGGACAATTTCAATGGTTCTTTTATGGAGTAAAAATGCAATGTCTGATGTAACTGTGGCGTCACTGTAGGAGTGACCGTTTTAATTTAGACGAATTAGCTGTCAGTAGTGTTTTTCGTTTAAAACAATGGTTGCCAAACTGTGATGTCTCTGTAGGCGTGACTGTTCTTGTTGTTCATTGACAATAGTAACGGACTGGCAAGAACGGACTGGCTTATCAAATGTTTAAAAATATTCTTTTACACCTGCAGCAGCATTTTTCAAATCACCAAAACGTAATACATTTTTAAAAGATGTAGGGGAAAAGTCAGACATTTTTCTCCAAAAGGCATATAACAATGTTTCAATATAAAACCTTTAAAAAATGCCAAAGTCAAGTATTTTTCAGAGATTTCACCAAGACGAAATTGTTTTAAATTTTCCAAACTTCAAATTTGTATGCACACAAAGCTTAGAAAAAATCCAATATCAAAAACCGTCAAAAAAATCTCGTAACCTTTAGCTACAAAAGAACATATGTTTAAACTAGGAAAAAAAAACCCGCTTAGCTCTGAAGAAAGATTCGTGGCTTCTACAAACATTATATCACAAAGAGCGGCCCTTTCTGAAACGAACGTATATTTACATTGCATTGATCCGCAAACTCATCGGCTTTCGTTCAAAATCCAAGGTAAATAGTAGTACTTCATAAATGGGAAACCATTTTCAAATACTCCATTTCTGTAACATCTCGCCTGACGTTTGTGGTGTTTCTGGTTGGTGGGGGGTTTTCTCGCCAAGATTTTGATGCGTCGCCAAATGAGTACTGACTATTGCATAGCTACGCAAAACATTAAAAAATAGTTAAAGAGAGAGGGAATTTATCTGCAGCTCCATGGAAGCTAACGGTTTGCAACTAGTAAATATGATTATTAAGGTAGGCGTGTACCCAAAATTTTAAAATTTTTTTACTACATATTACTTTAATATTTTCCAAATTTGGCATAGTGATTTCAAATATAATGAACAATGCTTTTGGAGCAATTTTTTTTATTTAAATATAATTGATTTATTTTAAACCGTGTTTGTCAACTAAAAAAAAGGGGGTTACGCCCACACTTCTAGCATAAAAAGTTTTTCAGTAATTTACCTGAATTTTTTTACAAATGTTATTACAATATATATCTGTGCTATAAGCCTCCAACATCTGGTGTAAATATCGTAGTTTTTCTTTTTAAAATGTCCAAGTGTAAGTTAATCGAAAAAATCTTTTTTTTAATTAATTCATAACATTTTTCTTAATAACTTCTTTTCTTGTAATTTGTATGTAACTCTAGAGGGTCATGCATGTATCAGTTCAAAACGTATAATTTAACACATAATTAATGTTTATAGGATAAAGTTCAATGTGGTAGTGGCGGGAAAAAGTGTTCTCTTCAAATATGCCTGATATAGCACGGCATAAAAAGTATGCAATAATTGATCGTGTTGGTGTCAGCTTCGTTATTATTTTACGAAAAAATACTTTTGTAACTTTAGTTTTATATTCTTCTTACAAAGGCATAGTCTTTTTTAGATCCTAAAGCCCTAAAAAATCAAATACAACCATTTAATTTCTGCTTGATGTGGGTTTATTGCAAAGTATCACTCATCATGTTAAATAATTAAGCGAGCGCAGTTATATTACACTGAAAAAAAAATTACAAATCCACCATCTTGGCGAGACTTTCCGTGAGTTGGTGGCGAATCAGAAGTTTGGCGCCGAAACCCCCGGTAACTAGTATTTCCCCTGAGGCTTGATACAGTGAAGAGTGCTGAGTATGTGGTAGGATGAACATGTAAAGAAGGAATACCGGAAGCATAAAGGAATGGTGTGACATTATGGCTTTGAAGTTGTGTTTGTACTATTAAAGTTAAAAAATTTTGTTGAATGAAAATGAGAAAATTTTACAGTCAAAATATTGAAGGTTTTTTTGAAAGATCATGTAAATAAGTTTTGGTATAATGTACATCGATATTTTTTATGCCTAGGAGGCTAGTTCTATTCATTTCTATATTTTATGTTTCTAATTTTATGTTTCGATGAATAGCCGTAATGGTTAAGGAAAATTTCTAACCCATATTTATTGAAAAATTAAAACTAAATGTAAATATTTATTTGAGGAATCCCTGAAAAATATCGGTTATGTAAAAGACATGTGTGATTTAAAGGTGTTCATTGGTATGTGATTTGAAAATTGGAATTTTTATAGTTTCAAGATTAAAATGATTAAAACGATAAATTGTGTGTAAACAAAGAGTGAATATTCATTTTCATTACATTTGGCATAATATTTTGATATTACTATATTTTATGCTTTTTAATGCTCGTGATATTTCACTACTCTGTGACATGTCCGGTGTCCTAAACAATTTTTTAACAACGCTCACTCAGCCTTTCAAGTAGTTTTATAAAATTACAGACGGCCGGGGAGCTCAGTCGGTTAGGCGCTCGCCTTGCATGCGGATGATCCCAGGTTCGGGTACGGGCATTGCCAAGATAAATGCTGACCTATAAATGGCCAAAGCAGAACAAAATGTCCGGTGAATAGTACCACGTGTAGAGGGAGTGCTTGTTAAATACTCTCCAAAGTCGCGACGCTGCGTACGATGTCACATTTAACGATTATATTGGGTGCATATTTAGATGTTGGATGTCGTCACCTGACTGGTTTTATATTACGACACCCGTCGCCATTAGGCCTCTTGTAGCTCTAGTGTGACGAAAATTCAAACTAAACTAAAATTATTAAATGAGGACCATATTGTCCTTGGTCTTACAAGATAAAATGCAAACACTTCAGGTCTTGCCCCTTTATGGCTGTCCTACCACTAATATTAGTTGAGAAGCTAAATATTTTCCATTGTCCCCAACAAAAAAAATACAAAATAAATACATCAATCAATCGAAAAAAGAAAAAAAAAACTTCCCAAAAGAAACACTTTCCATCAAACCTAGAAAAATATATTTTTGTCATGGGAATTAAAAGTAAACCAACGGAAAATGAAATAAGTTTAGAGTACCAAATCCGATAAATAAGTCCCGTGTGAGTCATATTGTCTTTTATGGCATCCGTGTTATCTCTGTAATAATAGAATTTATGATTGTCAGACTCGGGATCATTTTGTGTTTGGGGGGATCGAACCATCTCTCTGTAGATGAAATCGGAGTAGATTTCCATCGGGATATGAATCGTTCAAAGTACTTGACAATATGGCGGAGTGGTTTGGACCAGTACGCTAGCAGTCTGCGCGCTGTAAAGGGTGCGGGTTCGATTCCCACCGCCGCCCTGGGTGTATGTCTTTTTTTCTGTGACAGTAAAAAATTTGTTATGTGTCTGTCTTACTTGACGAAGGCTTATAAGCGGGTCTCTGATCAAGCACACAAGCCGGAATATATATGTACCTACACCAAACTACTTGAAATAATTTGCTGTACTAACTTATTCTCTTTTCGATGCTTTGGTCGGTTAATTGTTAAGTTAATTTTTTTTGCAATATTTAAAAATAAACACGAAAGAAAATACAAAATCTAAAAAACTACAAATAAAACTATTCCTAACGGCCAAAACTTAAGCAACACGATTTATTCTAAAATATTTATGTTTAGCAGCTCCCATTACAAAAAAAAACGTAATTATATGTTAACTAAACATTTCGGAAGATGTTAATGATATAAGTTTATGCGGATCAATGACTGAGAGGTATTGCAACCCATAAACCCTTGGGGGTCATATGATTATATGACATGAAAAAATATATCTTGAATACCTGTATGCCTTTGGTTCTCTCGGAAAAATTAAAATCTCGAGGTACTTTAACTTCCACAAGGAGCTCAGATTAACCCTTTCCGACCGGGCTCGCACGATCGTGCGAGTAGAAAAGAGAATGTTGAAGCTCTTCAAAAATATTGATACCGAAGCAGCTGACTTGTAGCATTCGTTATTTGTTTAAAAAATGACTTTGTTTTTAAGGAGTTGCTAGCATTGATGCTGTTTAACGCATTTTTGTCGATAAAACTCCAAATTTAGTCTCATAATTTTAAATCAGCGCCACCTGACCGCCGGTCGAAAAGGGTTAATTGTAAATATGAGCGTCAAAATTGGTAGTGAGAGAGTTGACTAGAAGGTGCCACAGAAAATGGCTATCAGTTCTAAGGGATATGCCGAGTAAGAAAACACTAAGCCGCCAATAAAGACGCTCCTTTGGAAAAAAAATATATAAGTATAATTCATTCGCTTTTTTTTTAATTGGTTTAAAACTAGCGCCAAATGATTTGGAGAGATATATCAGGGCAATGGAATAATTCACAAGTATCAAAAATTTAAGGGTGTCCTCCTATTAAGTTTTTAATCCTTTTACATATACATCTTTTAATTTAATTGTCATCGGTATCCATACCAAAAACATGAAAGATCATCTATCGTACAAAAATCTAATCCTATCACTAGTACAAAAATATGATACATTAATTCGTAACTCCGGAAAATTAACTGTTTTAGCTAGAGTTAATTTTAAGATGGCTTAATTAATTTTTGAGACACTGTATACGCAACCAACCAAACATATCGAAAATCAGCTTCATATTTCCGACTTAGTATAATGAAAATTCGTAAAATAATATTTATCTTCTGATTTTAATTATAAGAATCAACGTCTTAAGGAAACAGCGCCCTGTAAATGAACACCCTATTGTTAGAGCTCGTCTAGCAAAAGTAAACAATTCCGCTAAGTTTCCTCGGAGCTTCAGATAACGGAAAGCATAACATAAACCCTCGCAAAGACTTGTGTATAATAGACTGCACTTTGGTAAACCTAAAAGGGATCAACATATGTCATGTGACTTTGGCCCAGTTTACCTGGTAATTTTTAGCCTTAGATCAGAGAGTCTGCCTTAGATCAGAGAGATTTTGAAATTTTTTTTAATAAAAAGGTTCGTTTTATGTAAGCAAAGAGTTCTATAGTAGGGCAGAGACTGAACCTGGCAACACCACCATGGACCAACACGGAGACAATATAGGGTGGCATGTGGGTCCAAGTGGTTTAGATCGCAACGCTAGAAGTCCGCGCACTGTAACGGGTGCAGGTTCGATTGTCGCCTTTGCCCCGGGTGTACTTCCTTTCTCGGTATCAAAATTATAAATTAACTAGGACTGTTGCCACTCTATTCGGGCTCCGTAGTGAGACATGGCTGCCGATGGCAACTAAGTACGAGTCGTTCCTCTTCCCTACTGCATAGAACTCTTCGGTTTTATCCGCAAAGTTTTTGATAACGTTTGCCGTTGTCTTTCATGGGACTGAAACTATGCTTGAGTTTTATTTGCGGTTTGCAATTATGTAGTGGTAATGTGAAGTGAATTTGAAGGGTTTAAAAAATGCTGCCTTATACATTGCCTGCTTCAGCAGTTTCAACGTTCACTCTCAAAAATAACACTTTCATTTTTGACGATTCATGAATCTTCAAGCCTCATTTCGTTAATTTTGAGGATTTTTTCGTCAAACTATCACGTGACGTTTGAGTAAACGCGAATCCTCACTTTTACGATCTTGATTTGATGATTCTGTATCTTGATTTTGAGGAAACTGAATCTCATTGTTGTACTCACATACTCAAAAATGACGAAATATTTCTTTAGATAAGACGACATTCAAATCCTCATAAAAACGACAATTCAAATTTCCTCACTTTGAGGAAACGAAAACTCGGAGCATTTGCCAGTAATGGAATCGTCAAAATTAAGGAAAATGACGTCGTTTTTGAGCATTTATTTTTAAGGGTGTTGCCGCTAATCGCTTTGAAACGTTAGGTAAAACCATTAGTACGGTTTGTGCCTCCGTCGGATGTGAGAGATTTGTCTTAACATTGTCATTGCAATTATTAGGCAGGACAAGTTCGTCGAACTCTATCTGAATGATAACGTTTTGAACACGCGTTTTTCTTTTAAATATTTGAAAATGAAAGTAATACTATTAGTTCAACGACACGACATTATACTTTTAAAACGTATCCGTAGCGGGGCCCACAACAAAATAGTTTTATAAAAAAAAATTGATGGGGAGCCCAAAAGGTACGGAGCTTGACTTGCATGAGAAAGGTCCCAGGTTCGGGCCCGGACATTGCCGAAACAACAGCCGACCAATAAACGGTCTGTGCAGTCAAAACGTACGTCAACTGATACCCCGTGTAGAGGGAGTGTTTGTTAAATATACCCTTATAAGACCTGACGCTGCAAGCGATATCTCTCTTTAAAGTTGTGTTGGGTGCCTAATTGGGTGTCGTCGGTTCGTCACTTAACTATTTTTCTACACTCTTAAAACAAAAGAATGAAATCCACTCCAATAGGATAAGTGAATTTTCGACACTGAAAAGATTGAAAATCAACTCAGATTGAGTTAAATTCACTTGTTTGTTTTAAGAGTGTAAATAACGACGCACATTATCCTCGAGAAGCCTCTAGTGCAACGATAATTAAACTCAACTAAACTTTTTAATTGATATTTTATTCAGTCTGCAGCGATAACGAAGCCAAATATAGCAACCATACCCCACAACATAATGTACTTGGCGCGATTCATCTTGTATCTTATTCCAGCCGCATTTCTTAAAAATTTGTCCCGTACTAATAATCATAATCATATTTACGTCATTGTTAAGACCGAGATAATGAAAACACGAACATGCAACGAAATTGTGACTTCGTGCATCACAAAGCCAAAGTCATAATGAAACAAGAAGCGTAAAATTAGCAAAGCAATTTTTGAAGATTATATGAGACTTTAAGTAATTAACCATGGCTGAATTACGAATTTATGGGCGTTTTTGACTACGCAGTGGTTTGGTTAAAAATGTTTTGTGCGTAATTATTATAACTCGCTTCTTGAAGTTCTAAAAGTTAGTTTATTAAAATCTTTTAAGGATAATAATGGTGGGTACATGGAAGGAACGTTTACTGAAGTACGTTTATTGTTTGAAATTGCAATAAATTGTAATTTTTTGAATATGAAAATTTTATTTTCAAAACTACAATGTATTTATATAAAAGCTTATATTTTAACCAAATAAAGACCACTTTGTAAAGTATATAATAACTTTTCAACTGCCAGTAAATCTAACTTCCGCTTTAAAAAATTTGTTTTTCGTGACTTATTTCTACGACATAAATATTTCCATTCTAAACTTGATTTATATTTTGTTATTTAATGTAAAGCAGAAAGCTAACTTTCGCATGTCCTGTTTTCTCTTCTAATAATGTTTTATGATTTAGAGGACGTATTCAACTTTGCGTATGATATCTGAGAATATTCAAGAATAAAAGAACGATCATTCTTCATGCAAATAGTTTATTCTGCAGAAATGTACATGTTTCGACGGGAATAATTGTATACAATTCTGAAGAAGGTGGACTTATATTCCGAAACATGTAAATTTCTACAGAATAAACTCTTAGCTCTAACAGCTAACATTGTTTTCTTTATGTATCTTCTGACTTCGTCAATGAGTAAAATAATTTGGCTCTTATTTAAATGAGCACTAACAGTAACATTCTTTCCGAACAAATCGATCCAAATAGTATCTCGATTGAAATTGTCCCAACTCTGCATCATTTCAAGAAATTATTTCTTTCTCTTTGTTGATGATATGTTCTTATGGAGATTATGATTGCATCAAATCACTGAATTTCTGGGATCACTGAGGACTGATAAGTGCTGAGGAAACACAGAAAAGGGCAGAAAAAGAACTAAAAGCCCATCTGAGTAGAAGAATTCATGAAAAAACAACCTTAATTGTTATGACAAATAGTTTTTTCTATAGAAATTTACATGTTTCGGTGCAAACAAGTGTATACAATTCTTAAGAAGGTTGACTTATATTCTGAAACGTGTACATTTTGACAGAATAAGCTATATATGAGCCAACAGCTAACATTGTTTTATTCATGTAGTACCTTTTTACATTTTGTGTTAAATAATTTCACTCTTTAACACGATCAGGTCGTCTTGACCACCGATGGGTCACACTAGACTGTTCTGTGGGGCGGTGTGACCCACTAGTGGGTCACGCTTAACTATGTCGTGTGGGAGCGTGCATCAGTGGTGAGTCACTTGTTTTCAGAAAATAAGTCGTTCAGAAGTGAATTTATTTTATTTTTCTCAACATTATATAAAAATTATTGGGTATTATAAACATAAACATTCAATATTTTAAATTTAGTCACATTAAGCCCTTTCGAACTCTCAAATTGTAGTTCCCGCCCCACGAAGCGTAAAGGTATAATTCAACGCGGAAAAACGTAGATATTTTCCTCGGCGAGAACGTTTCAAAGGAATATGTACTGTCTATCAGAGATATTTTTTTCAAACTACTCGGCCAAAATGGTCTGATGATTGTCCCAACCCTGCACCATTTTAAGAAATATTTCTTTCTTCTCCGTTGATGGTATATTCTCATGGCGGAATCTTTTATTTATTGCATCAAATCGCTGAATTTCTGGGATCACTGAGGACATATAAGTGCTGAGGAAACACAGAAAGGGGCAGAAAAAGAACTAAAAGCCCAGCTGATTTTTATTTATTTGTATGGAATATTCGGATTTATTTTTTCGGGGGCTCTGACAATAAATGGTTTTGCGAAAATAATCGATGTTATTGAATGGGTTTTCAATAAGGATTTCTTTTGGTTTGGGATAAAAAAATGTGGATCGAAATATATTGGAAAAAACGTTAGGTATTGGTCTGGAGGAAACTTATTTCATATTTGGGTTTTGCCATAAATAGATTATTTCAAGGGGTAATGCTCTAACAATTTTTTTAATGAATCATGTGATATTAACTAACAGATACGAATTTGGGGTTTACAGTTGTAAATTTTTGTTTAAATTTGCATTTAAAAAAAAAAGGTTTGCTTTGGTCGGGGATTTTGAACTACTTTTGAAGCTTTATTAAAAGTTTTAATTTTTTATTCTATTTCAATTTCATTTCATATCAAATTTTGTTATTGGATTGTTTCGAGTATCTGTTGCTAGTGCTCAATATTTGAAATATGCCTATTGTTTAATTAAGAAAAATAAATTACTAAAAACGCACCACGGTTGTGTCTGAAATATGACTAGAATATTTTAAAATTATTAAAACATCTAACTTCAAGTTTATACGAAACCTAATGTACCTTGTATATTACGTTATTAAATAAGTAATAAAATTTAAAGTTTAGAAATATATATTTAAAATATTCATATAATAACAAATATCTTTTCATAAATATCAAAATATGATTAACTATACAAAAGACATGATGCAAAACAAAATTTATCTACTTCCAAAGATTAATATTGTCTGAATTTAGTGAACATAGGAAATTCTTATTTCATTTATATTCACATAACACAACTTTTCTTCATAACCTAATGATTGTTGTATATATATTAATACACTGCCCAGACACCATAACACATTGTCTAGACGTGTATACTGATTATTTTTATCCTATATAAAGTTTTTGTCACGTTCGGACGCAATATAAAAATGCATCTATTCCCATTGTATAGCATGGTTTGGTTCTCTGAGGGTTTTGCAAGTCACGTATTCCTGTATTTCTTATCCTGTATTTTTCTGAAAAATAACAAAACATATTCTCGATATTTCTCCTTATTTTTGCTCGGTGGTATTATGTGTTATATGGTATTTGGATTGTTTATAGAACTTGATTATAAAATGAGTAAAGCAATATGATAACCATATTTTATTCATGAATTTGATTCAGGAATTCAATATTTTATATCGTTATTAATAATAATAAATTTATTTTGAGAAAAAAAATATCCATGAATTGATTCGATATTCATACGCTTCTTTTAAAAATGATCATGTCTTTCATATTTTTCTAGTTTAACCTTTTAAGATCCGAGAAAAATATTATACGTATTTTCTTGTATATATATAATCTAAACATACTTTTCTTACAAATATTTACTAAACAGAATTTTTGCAAATTAAATTTTTTAAAAACTATGTTTAATAGTTGCTGACATTTGAAGATTTCAAACTTATAATTTTCAAATATTTTTATTTTAACTGTGTGGCGCAATGATTTATAAACATCTGCTTAAACAATGTAATCTTAGCTAAATTAAATAATTTAAATTGTTACTCCTGGAATTCAATAAATTTGCTAATACTTTAAAGGACTATTCAGAATTAACTTCAGCTATCTTGTTTGCCATATGACACTGAACTAAATGGATATACTCGGTAAAAAAGAACTCTAAAAATAGTTTTAGAGTAGTTTTAAAACAACAAGAAATGTTTGTTTACACGAAAACAAGAGGGCAAACCACAGATGAGACACAATAAAAAACATATTTAAGATTTGTCACATTGTTTCAAATAACAAGTTGAAACGAACAAAAACATACATCAAAAACATCTTACAGATTACAAACAAAATACTGTAATAAGTTTCTATTTCCACAGAAATTTTTTTAAAACTTTCATCTTCTTTTAAAAAAGACAAATTTCCTTTTGTCAAAAAAATAATGCCGACTCGTATATTTTCCAAGGATGACATATTTATCTATTATAACTCCTAAAAATCTAAGCCTAACAGAAAATGTCCAAATACCTATTGTTCTGTCTGAAATGTCGTGTCAGTTGTAGCATTATGTCATAAGAATGTCAGTGGTGAGACAAAAATGGGCAGAGGGCAATGGTTTAGATATGTTGTGTCTTAGGTGTAACTTGGATGAGTTAAGGGGGTTTTTTTCTGGGAAAGGTATACTTGAATGTGCATCATGTCATTGCTTATGTTATATGTGCCCAGTCGGTTTGGCACTTGCCTAGTATGCGAAACGTCCCAGTTTCGTGTCCGGACATCGCCAAAATAATTGTCGATATCGGGAATATGTTTTAATTGGGCATGTAAATCAACCTAAATGTGTTTTATGATGAAGACACGTTATAAATAGGTTGTGAAAAACAAGTCTATGAAAAATGTATTGGATTATTTGATGTATAAATATGACTTGAATAACTGAGTTTTCACATTAGGTGCTCATTTTGAGTTATAGGGGAGACCGGGGTTAGTTGGCATAAGGGGTTAGTTGGCATTGTGCCTTTAAAAAAATTCACTGTTTATTAAGAGCGCTACTGAGCCTGTCACATGATCGTCATTTAAACGTCCAACTTGCATGAGAACGCCAGTTGGATCCAGCCATTGCCTTTAGAAGAAGGATGGAAAACGTGATTTTCATATAAGAAAGTAAAATTTTGATTATTCAGTATTTGTCGTTTTGTGCAGTAGTATAGTCATTCAGGAATAGCATTCACAAGTTTTTAGTATCTTTGGGCATTTAGCTACGAGGTTATAAGTCCATTTCTGCTGTAGTTGATAAACTAAAGTTTTGGTCGCCATGTTTATTTTACTTGCTCGATTGGGGTTAGTTGGCATAGGGACTCGGGGGCTAGTTGACATAAGCTGACTGGGTATGCCAACTAACCCCGCAACAACGGGTAAGTTGACATAAGTATGCCAACATTCATAACGACCTAATTTTAGTTAGGTATAGGCTACTTCATAATAATAAATTATTATTATTTTTATCTATACATATATAAATGCGGAAGGCGTTTTCTTTTCGCAGTCATAACTCAATAACGGCAGGACATATATTAACTTTTACTTTAGATACTTTTATGTAGATTTGCCATACTCAGAGTTTCAAAAAATGGCATAATTTAAGACTATACAAATTTCCGCTCGATTTCAAGCAAACGGTTATCTAGTTATTATTATGTAATAAACGGAAACTGTAAATTCACTTTTTCTGCCTTACCTATCTATGATAATGTAAATATTTTTTGTTCAGATTATGAGTACCTATAAGCGAAAAACTTAGAGGGCTACAATGACAGCAGATCATCGAAAGAGAGCTGTTGAGGCACACTTTCTTGAAAAAAAAAGTTTGAGAAAAGTAGCGGATGAATTTAAGATCTCTGTTAGAAGTCTCGCATGGTATTGTAAGATCGCAAAATTAAAAATGAATTCTCTTTGCCTAAAGGGCACCAGAGGATATTGGAGGATATGGGATAGTGCGGCAGGTGTTCACTCCTGAACAAGAATTTGCTTTGAGTGAATACCTTGTGAAGGCAAGTGACATATACTTCGGCCTGAGCCCAAAAGAGGCAAGAAAGTTGGCCTATCAATATGCAGTTGCTAATGGCACTGCACATCCTAGTAGTTGGGACTCAAAAGAATGAGCAGGTGTTGACTGGTGTTCTTTTTTTCCTAAAACGTCACCCACAACTTTCAATACGTACCCCCGCGGCAACGAGTTTGGCTCGAACGTCCAGTTTCAACCCACATAATGTTCAAAGATTTTTCAACCTCCTATAATCAGTAATGAACCAACATTCATTTTCCGCCCAGGACAAATGGAATGTTTAATTTTAAGCTGATTAACATTCATTATAATTACACCTTACATAAAGACGAGTAAAAACGCTTGCTCCACTAATGCCAACTTACCCCACTACCTATGCCAACTAACCCCGATACCGGGGTAGGTTGGCATAGTTTGACTGGACAAGGAAAAACATTTTTCACAAAAAGTGGCAACACTACATTTATTCAATTGTATGTGTGATTTGTAGCCAAAATGGTTACCTACATTACCAACTTTTTACATTTCAAATATCTTCAAACCAAAAAATTAGAAAAATTTTGAAGTGAAAACTGTGCCAACTAACCCCGGTTTCCCCTACTGTTAAAACTTGTTCTTGGTTTCACCCCCCAGTGGGTTAGGAAATTCGCCTAGCATGCGGAGGGTCCCGGGTTCGGGTCCGGTCATCGCAAAAATAACTGCCAACCTATAAACGGCCCGTGCAGCCAAAAATGTCCGACGAATAATACCCCGTGTAAATGAGTGCACGTTAAATATCCTTCAAAGTCCTAACGCTGCGTACGATATCGCCCTTAACGGTTGCGTTGGGTGCCTATTCAGGTGTCGGCTCGTCACTAGACTGTGGTTCTTAAATACGACGCCCGTGAAGCCCTAGTGTAGCTCTAGTGCGACGATAACTAAAACCTAATTTTACCTTATATTATATGTTGAGGGAGTTTAGGGGTGACTCGGTTCCAAAAAGAATCGATGAAAATAAATTGTTTGATGCTGTAAAGTACTTTTAAAACACTCTCGTATGTTTTTACAAAGTTCTAAATTTATTCTAAAACAAATTCACAGAAAAGCCCTGGTATTTCAATATAACATCAAATGTTACTAAAACGTTAAATTCTTTAGATTGATTTAAGTCGTCTTTGTTATTCTTAGAGATTTATAAATGAACTTCTTTCATCTAAATTGCAGTAAACAAAAACACGAAAGCTCAAATAAAAGCCTTAATCTTGTTTTTGAAAAATAATAGTTTGTATTTCAAACAAATCTGCATTCGAAAAATGTGATTTTAAGTATAATAATGCGGTTTTTATAATCCTTACTTTGTTATGATACATACAACGAACAAATGAAATGCACTCTAACAAATAAGTACTTATTCCATCTTAATAACAATAAATAAAAGACATAAAATATGCAATATTTTCTTCTTAAAACACCCCATAAAATATTAGAAAATATTTACAGCAATTTATTTTAAGCCTACAAGATATTTAAAATACACGCTACAAACATGTTCCTTAAATTCTCTTTAATCTTTTCGATTTATTATGAAGAAATTAGTTTTGCAAACAAACCTAAAGAATCCATATTAAATGTAAAATCTTTAAGCATCTTTTGCAAGAAATAATATCTTTTAAAAGCAAAGAAATTCAGCGCACATAAATAAGGGTTTTTCGAGTTTTTGGCTGAACGCCACTTTTGTTAATGCTCTATTCAAAGTTTTCGATATTTTTTTTCTTGATTTTGTTTTCTTGCTTGGCAAACTTCTAGATTTTCTGAAGTTTTTTGACAAAAGTGTAACTAACAAATTTATGGGTTTTGCATATTATTGGTTTGGAAACTGCAATTTTTTTGTACTGGGTAAATTTGACTGAATTTCCACCTTGTATTGTTCGTAATTGGAGAACCACATAATTGCAGTGCGCTATTTAAAATTATTGACCGATTATTAAAATTACATAGTCACAATATATCCAAGTAGTACATTTGCTAGCTACATATTATTTCCCAAGTTGAGTTAGGTTTTCCAATTTGAATAAGGTTTTACCAGCTTACCAGGAGTTAGGTTTTACCATCTTAGGTTACCCAGTTGAGTATCGACCTCGTAACTTGAACCATATTTGAAAATCGGTTACAGCTACGTTACCATTACGTTACAATTACGTTGGCCATTCTGGTTTTTGTTTATTCACTTTTTGCAAGCTTGAAAGTTTAACAAGATGTTTCTTTACTTATCGATTCGAATGAAATACGAAATGGAATGTTCACTATATTAGGGTATTCTAAGATTAGCATCGTAACACAAATCAACAAATCGAGACCGGCCATTATATCATAACCGCTCCAAAATATGCCAATAGTTAAAATATTTAACTCTTGTTCAACGCAAATTCAAAGAAACTTTTTTAAATAATATTTATTGCAACCATTGTTCTTATTTGTTATTATCAATGTTATCATCATATTTACATCAATTAAAGTCAATAAATGTAATATTTTTATATCATTATTAACACTGAAAGACATTGAATGTTTCTATATTACTTCCCATATATAGACTGAAAAAACATTTTCTTTTGAAAATATTTTAGAATGTATCTTTTTCAAACCAAAGTATCCATTTCTTTGACCAAGCGTAAGGTGTACCGTACAAGCAAATACACACAAAGTTTAGGATTTCTTCAGATATTCATGTTTGAAAGGGTATCATTATAACTAAAAAATATTTAGAAAAAAAGAAAATATTTAAAATAGGAGAAGGGCTCTTTCTTTTGAAAATCACTGGGATCTTTCACAAGAAAAAAAAACAAGCTTTGTGTGTGCTTGAACGCACCATGCTAGGATGCAAAGATGTATTAAATTTAAATGTACCGTAAAATATTAATGTGTTTCTTTTCTTTCAAATGATATTTTAAAGAGAAATAATGTCCTGTGATTTGCAGATGTTTTTCATTGCTTGACATTTCAATCTGCTTCCAAAAATAGATTATTTTTTTTTGTAAATGAGGATATAATTCCTGTAATAACCATTGTTAATACATATCATTTGCATACACAATGTTATATTTGCGACGTTTTTTAATTTTTAAAATTATGTTTTTGTTGAAATAAAAATTTTATAGCATAGGTAGGCTATAATTGTTACTTTCAATTGTTTTTTCATTGACTAACCAAATGTTAAATGTTCAATCGTATTTTTTTGTGTGCGTGTGAAAAGCATTTATACATTCAAGTTTTTTTAGTAAAAACTTTAATATTTAAAATGTATTAACTCATTTGCTGCATTCTATTGAAATGATTTTTAACTTAACGCAAACACATTATTAAATCACACTATTCTTAATTAAAATATTTTAATTTATATCATCTTACCGTTTTATATTTGATTAAAAAATAATTATCTAGATGTTTAGATTCAAATCTAACATCCTTTTTTTTTTTAACAAGGCATACCACAAATTATACAAAATGCTATTAAATAATTAAATGTATTAGCAACTACTACATTGAAGTACCAAGAAGGTTGTAACACCTCATAGAAAATGTTTTAAAGCATACAATATATGCATTACACATGTAGAACAACCGTTTTTTTAATAGCAATACTATGTCAAAAATAACCATAGATATCAGCTACGGTAGTATGTGATAAGCCTTTTTGAAAGTTTCAAAATCTCATCTAGTCATGAATAACAAATCGAATTTTCGCAGTAGACTTTCGTAACCTATAAAAAAAATCCCTCAAACCTTAAAAAAGCTGTTTGATCGCTTCCAATCTGCTAAAGCTGTACACAACCGCCTATTAAGGGCTTTATTTAAACCCACGCTGTAAATGTATTCATAACACGGTAAGACTTCATAAATATAACCCCAACATATCATCTCACCACCCTCTTCAAAAAAGAAATTTCTATTTACCTCTAAAACTAAACCCAAAACACAGGCTCAGAGTATCAAAAACCTGGAGAGCGCGTAACCGATTTAAAATGCATCACACATTGAAGCCACCTTGGGAAATATGAGACGAAAGGGATCATGGGATACATACACGCCGCGGTTAAGTTGATATTTTTGAGATAGACTTTTTGTTCTTTATTCAAGGGCGTCCCGCAATTTTGTTGAGAGCTTTTGCTTCGAAGCTTTGGGTTGTAGAGATATGGAATTTATGTACTGTTGGTAGGGTTATTTTTATTAAATATTTTTGACTTGAATTTGTTGCTTTTCTAGATTAGTTACTCGTAGTGTTTGCTTCAAAAACTGAGATAAATTAAATGTAAATTAGTTGTTTCAAACAAAGATTTTTACTATGCTATTTATTAGGGTGTTAAATAGCACATGAACAATGAATTGACCTTTAAACAGTCTAACTTAAAAACCCTCTTAAAAACCACAAAAAAATAAAAAAATAAACTGTTTAACTTTAGAGCGATTCTTAAAAAATATCTATTTTTTCTTTACTTTGCATACCGGTTATGTAGAACCAGTTAATATTTCCCTAACATCCCAAGTAACCATCATAATTTATTTATAGCACTGTTATTTTTTTTAACAAAATGCCACGTACTTACATAAAGTCAGAATTATGTGTTGATACTTAGTATACATTGTTTTGTATTGTTATTCGGGAGCTTTCGTATAAAAAATCGTCGCTTTTTTTTTATGGGCAGTGGTCGTAAATGTGATTTGGAGCTGTAAATATAATTTTCGCTTTCTTTTTATGGTTCATGTACGTTGCTTTGTTGAATAGATATGTTTAGTGTACTGGAGAAAAATTCAGTTTATGGTTGATACAGTTTGAGCTATCGGTTAGAAATGATTTTAATATAAAACACTAAAGCTTCTCTCTCATAAGTTTTTCATAAATTAAGACGGACAGAAAAGTGTTTTTGTTTAGTTTTAATATGATAAATATAAGGGCGTGTTGTTTTTCTGAGGAAGTTTTGTAAGACATATTATTATAAACATAACTTAATATTTTCAAATGATCATTGGAAACTTATTCTAACATTTAATGAATTCAGACAACTTGAATTTAGACACCAACAAAACATAAGAATTTTCTTCCTATTTAATGTTTTTATATAGAATATAAAAACCTAAAATAAAGGGCGTAAATGCAAAACATAAATAGTAGGGGAGAGGAGGGAGGATTGGGACAGTTTCAATTAAATATTTTTTTTATTCATTTTACCTTGCTTATTTACATATGCAATTGGTTAAATAATAAACTTACATGTTTTAAATTATTTTTAAAAAATACACAACATTTAAACGTTGAACAATTTTATTACTGTTGAGAAATTCAAAATACAAGAATTTTGTCCCATTCCTCCCTCTTGGGTGGGAGGAGTGGGACATGAGTATGGGAGGGATGGGACACATTTGAAAATTAAAGAAAAATTATCGAATATCATAATGAGAAAGGTTAACATGAAAAGAAAAGCAAGACTGCGCTCTAGCTCTACTAGTCCCACCAATTAATTGTGGCGGCAGCAATTTCATGATAATATCGGTTTTTTTCTATTATAATATAGCTATCCTGTTGAGAAAGTTAAAATTTCCGTTTGTGTCCTTTCTCAAAAATTTTACATTGTAACTTTCAGCATTGTCAATACTCTCCACCATTGCAACGTAGAAAACAATTGACCGTTTGGTAAGGAATTTGACAAGCACAAAATCATATTTTGCCTATGTTATAGGCTTGTCCTTTATAAAGTCAATCTCTTGTGTTATTTCCATGTCATCATCTGATCTGTCATGTAATAAAAATAATGACCCTTTGCTATCACTGGATTCATATCTTTGAACGGTAATTTTCTTTTGAAATCTTAAATTTTAGGCTACATATTTAAGTTGGCACCTTTTTTTCCTAGTCTGTCAGCTTTTGCTTCTTCAATTTCCTTCTTCTCAGGGATACCTGCTAATATTTTTGTTCTTCCTTTTTTTCCCTTTACTTTTATTCAATGGATTCCTAGGTTCCACCTTAGGAAATGGCTGTATGGACAGTAGGAAGGAAGAAGGGACTGGCAGAAGGAGAAATGGACATGTCCCAGTCCTCCCTCTTTCAGTGTGTCCCATTCCTCCCTCTCCATAATGCTTCTAAAAATAACTTCTCAAATAAACCATGTTAACTTTATGCTTAACTAAATTGCTGATAAGCATACATTGTATCTTTAAGAGTACTGTTACACTATATTACGTTAGTTTTAGAAATTACATGAGCAAAGAAATAAAACTAAAAATATATTAAAATCTTTCTCTCGAGGTTTGAAAATAAACTTTTTCCAAATGTTAACTGAAAGTTGAATCGGGATAAACTAGAAATAGGTAACAACATGAAGCTATACATGTGCTATCTGGTGGTGAGACTGGAAATATAATTAGGTCATGTATTTTGCCATAATTTCAGCTGTCCCACCCCTCCCACCGTCCCAATCCTCCCTCCTCTCCCCTATAGATGGGCCGCCTCGTCCATTGGATATTTCGTCTATTTGAATTCACTTTAGTGAAATGTCGCCAATAAATGAGTCGACCCCTATATCTTAAGAGTCATGAAGCTGAATGTCACCCCTTGAAAATAGTAATGGTATTTCTCTGGAGAATCTTCTTAGACTGATTGCCGCTACAATTTGGATAAAGATCACTAATTTCTGGCACCATTTTAAAGAACAATATACTTTTTGATTTTTTTTAATTCCCATATTGATTATTTATAATAATTCTTTTGAAGTTTGGGAATCGGTGACGAATAAAATGTCCTTAGTGTATCACGATGCAACTCAGTAAAAAATAAGGATACTGCAATTATTATATATTTTGTAAACAATCGAATTTTTTATTTAAAAATTCATTACAATATAAAAAATTCTAGTTAAAAAAAAGCTGGGGTTATCTAGTTACAAATTGCAGCGACACCTGGATTTGTAAAAGAGTCTTCAAAAGTGTTCGTTATTCTGACTTAATGGTTCTTAACCCCTTAGGTACGCTAACGGCCCTTTAATTTGGAGAATATGAGCTATTGAACTACACGTTGAAAGAAATATAAATTAACTGTGGTACTTGAAACGTTACATTATGAAGCTGATTAGGTTTTTATTCCTAAATGTGTATTTTGTTTAATTTATTTTATATTTAAACATTAATCCTTTCAGTCCCAGTGATGCCATTTGACATCATCATGGTTCTGATCATAATTTTATAAAAAAAAAAAAAAATAGGGCTGACATCTATTGGGATTAATAAAGAATATTTTCCTATAGAAAAAGTTTGAAGAATCGAAGGATAGGATTTTTTATATCATAAATGACTATATACGATCAGAAAAAAAATTCTAAAGTGATGATGCCAAATTGTTCTTGGGACTGAAAGGATTAATTTGGCGAATATGAGCTATTGAACTACACGTTGGAAGAAGACATAAATTAACTGTGGTACTTGAAACGTTAGATTATGAAGCTGATTAGTTTTTTATTGCTAAATGTGTATTTTATTTTTTATGTAACCATTAACCCCTTCAGTCCCAGTGATGCCATTTGACATCATCGTGTTTCTGATCATAATTTTTTTTTCTAAAAAATAGGACTGACATATATTGGGATTAATAAAAAATATTTGATAATAGGAAAAAAATTGAAGAATTGAATGATTTGCATTTTGATATCATAAATGGCTATAGAGGATAAGAATAAATAATTCTAAAATGATGGTGCCAAATTTTCATTGGCTCTGAAAAGGTTAATAAATTTCTCACTTTGTTACCATAACATTTTCGTCAAAAACAAGTCGCTAATTTTTCAATACAAACCACGCACGAAAATAATTTAACCAGCAACATTAATTTCACGCAATCTTTCCAACTCACTGCTATCTATCTACACGACAACCAGACAGTGTAGATTCTCACCACTTTCCAAAGAATTTTCGATCCGTCCCACGGAAGAAGACAAGGTAATTATTAGCGTTCCGGTAATTGTCCGGACTTTCCGGATTTCGAGACGGGAAAATTAGACGAGAAACTGGAAGAGAGGTTTTCCGGAAGTTCCATCTTTCTAAGAATGAATAATTTATGGCAGCTTTGTTTTGAAAGTTACGGCAAAAGAATTTTTCATCGCTCCTCATCTTCAATATTTTACATTCCTTTTCGTGAGAAATGCTATAAACTGCTTGAGAAAGTGGTGTAAATCACCATAATTATCGATTTTATATTGTTTTTTTTTTGTTTAAGAGTATGCATTCTCTAACGGATTGAACCTTATGTATCTTTTATTTCAAATTTGTGGACAACTTTCATATTTTTATTTTTATTTTCAATGAACAAAAAATGCAAAATGGTATTTTAATGTCGTGAAACTTTTCGTTCTTCCATCTATCAGCAACTATCGTTCAAATATATATCTGGATTAAAAGAATGAACACAGATACTTATATTTTACAAGCAGCAAAAGTACGACAATAAAGAAGTATCTTTAAGATTTTTATTTAATTTGTTCAAATGCATTATAAATAACATAATTAATAATGATATAAAAATTAATTGTAATACATATTTTATTTTAATATAAAAAGTTTTTTTTTGCTTTAACTGAAATCAAGTAATTTTTTAATCAAAATTTTACAAGCAACCTATAACTAAACATAAATGTGACCTATATAGCAATTTTCGTCCTAACCGTCCAATTTTTACTTTAAAAAATACCTTTTTTGACAGTATGAATTGAATTTATAAACGTCCCATTTGAAATATGGTCAGTTGAATAATTCTGTTCTTCTGATGAAAAGTTATTTGTTTCATAAAAATATAATACATCACAGAAAAGTTTAAAATACATGTATCTGTCATTTGAAGCTTTTGTACGTCTGTACTATTACGATTTCTTTGAGTACTCAAGTAACATTTACAAGGTCCTACGTAGATTTTTTAAAGAACTTCTTGTTTTATATGTTCAATTGAAAATTGCTACTGTGTTTTTAAAAGAAAAAACAATCTTTACGAAAGTTCCAACTAATTACAAAAAAATAATAATAATAATAATATCCTAGCTACTTGAAAACTGATGGGTACAGTGGAAGAACCACTTGATTTTTTAGGAGTCTTCCATTAATTGTGTCTGGTTGACGGACATTGGCGACAAGAAACCGGTTTTTCTTGTGGTCTTTATTTGCGTTACAAACGTGTGAATCGCGCCCATTGATCTCTGGCGTGAAAATTTGTTGCCGCGAAAGAAAAAAAAAGCGAGTAACTGGTTTCTTTACACCAGTTTAGGCGATTTATCGCTATCATCGCCAAAGAGGCCTATTGAGGGAAGCTTTCTACAAAATCAAGCGGTTTTTACCCTGTACTCTTCCACCGTAATTAGCTCACTTTTACTCTGAGGCATATTTAAAGGAGCGTAGCGCTTTATCGAGTTTAAAATTGGTTTTATATTAAGGTGGGAAATGGAGGTGGGGGGGGGGATCATATATTCATAGAGTTATATGATGGGTGTAGTGTTTTAGAAGTGTCCAATAGGTGCGGGAATTCTCACTGAATAGAGAGGTTTTGAATGTGTTTAAATACACTGCTCAAAACAATTAGGGGAGCACTTTGCGTACTTTTTTTACCCGTCCAGTTGATCTAAAATTTGTGAAATAGATTCCTTATGAATCTAGATTGAAATGGTAAAAAACAGGGAAACAAATCTTAATTTTTAACTAAAATTTGAAAGGGCAAAAAATTGGAATTATAAATTTTTTATAAATTATAACAATAAATTTTTCAAAATTTTAATTGTAAAAAAAATGTAAATTCAAATTTTAGACTTCTAAGAATACAAGCGTGAACGATTGAGAGGCAATTTATTTCATAAAAGTTTTTGGGAGTGAATTTTATTTTACCATGTTTTCATATTTTCATTCAATTAAAACAAACATTATTTAACTCTTCAAAAGACATGATTCTTCCATCTAACGATAAATCAGTACGAGTTCAACAAAGTGAGAAAAAAAATGGAAGCTGATGATACCAAATGGAATCATTGGAGACGAAATGGTTCAAACCATGCATTCCCCTAATTGTTTTGAGCAGTGTAGTTCATTTCAAACATTCATTACTTGGTACTGCTTCATAAGTATTTGAAATCCGGGGGCACGTTATAATATTTAATTTAAATGAATCGATATTTTAATACGATTGCCTGTTTTATTAGTATGTCATTGATTAATTCCATCGTATCAAATACGGGGTCTAAATTGGCTAAACTTTTAGTAAACTGATGTGTTAACAGTAATTAAATATTTAGTTCCTGATTTTAAAGGTAACATTTGTATAATAATTATTTCTCTGAAATACAAAAAAAATGCTTCCAAGTGTAACTAATATGGATTATACAGTGATGAAACTATTGTGATTTGGTCGAAAATCCTAAATGGGGATTTATTTTTTCTACACGTTTCGGAGGGTGCCAATTCTAATTTTTTTTTTTTAATTCTTTCACCTGTCAGACATATGGACTCTAAATTTAATATAAGAATTTTACTACCTGTCGGACTACATAATATAGTTTTATGAAAATCGTGCAAGCGTAAATGGTAGCAGCATTTTAAACCATTTTAAATTTTAATTTTAAAGTTATTGAAACGTCATTTTATGCATTGATTTATGGAGTGATAATTATGTACATCATGAATTGTTATATAGGGTTTGGGGAGCCCAGTCAGTTAGGCACTCGCCTAGCATGCGAAAGGTCCCAGGTTCGGGCATCGCCAAAATAACTGCCGACCTATTAAAGACCCATAGAGCCGAAAATGTCCGACGAATAATACACCGTGTAGAGAGAGTGCACGTTAAATATCCTTCAAAGTACTAACGCTGCGTACGATGTCGCCCTTAACGGTTGCGTTGGGTGCCTATTCAGGTGTTGGCTCGTCACCCGATTGTGATTCTAAAATACGACGCCCGTCGCCAATAGACCTCGTGTAGCTCTAGTGCGACTATAATTCAAACCTAACCTAACCTATAAACTTCATGTGATTGAATTATATGTATTGATTTGAGTGATAATTGTAAATGTTAGACAGCCTTCGTACATCGTTGACGTTACCCAGCCCTAGTTTTTTTCTGTCCTAATTTTTTGAATGTTTTAAAACATATAGTTGAAAGACTTTAATTAAAGCTTCATTAAAAATATTTCAAACTTTTATTTTTAAATTACTTTAACTTTCATACCATGTAAGAAATAATTTATTTTGTCATTGCTATATTATTAATCAATGCAACTCGTAAAAGTTTCGTACCAGTTTACAATCAAGCCCAAAACATGCACATAATCGAAAACTTCGAAGTCCCTCGGCATAATAATTCTCAGCCATATTTTATCGTTAAACAACTATCTCCAGCACTTTCCCTATTACACGACAGGCAAAATTAAAACTTTGATTTACTCCTTAGGTTCTTTAAATAATAGTGAGGGGCATCTTACGCGATATTTCGTACGAAACTGGTCGAGGGCTAATGACTGAATAAAGGAATCAATAAATCAAAACTGCTGCTGAATAACCTTGTCAATAAAATTTTTGTAAAATAATAACTACTTTTGATTATTAATACTTTTATTAATTGTCGTCTTAACTTTTAAACTAAAAATAGACTATTTATAAATTCTTATATGTAGTTAGGCTAGTTGTGCATGAAAATTTATAATTGTGTCTTCTTATGAGTATTAACCCTCTTGCGACTTGGGGACATTTTTAAAAACCTCCCTACAAGCAATTAACACGTTAATTAGTTCCGAAAGTGACCAAATCCGAAGGAGAAAAAATATATCCAAATATCAGTTTTCAGCCTTTGATTACAGGTATCAGTCATTTAATTATATAGTTAAATGAAGTTGAACAAAAGTCAATACGATATTAGAGTTCTTAAAAAAAAATTTCAAACTTTAAAAAAAATCCTTTAGTAGTTATTTTTAAAAGCATTTTACATTGAAAACAATGTAGAAATAATATGTTAACTACAAATAAGTAATGCTTGGATTAAGAATATACGTGAGAGATTTTGCTGGCGTTCAAGAGGTTAAATATTCTTAGTTGGATCAAATAGAAATTTCGTACTTGGGTAAAAATAAACTTTGATTTCTTGTCTTTCAATGATCATAATTTAAATAGTATCAAATGTCAGCTATTTTTCCAGGTACTCATTTACAATTTATTTACAAAAGAGTTCGTACGTAACAGTAGCGGTCTCTTAGAACTATTTTAACTTAGAAATTTACCATCTCATATAAAAAAATTAGGAGTAAAAAACGGTTAATTAATCTGATGCTTTTGCACAAAAAAATCTTCAGAAAAGTTTTTTTTAAGTTTTAATTTAATTTTAAATTTTATAATTAAATTAAAACTTATTAAATTAAAATTGATTTAGTTTGCACTATTTTTATTAAAACTTAAAGTTTGAATGTTGAATTTTTGTGTGAACAAAAAAAAAAAAGAACTATACATTTAATGGTACCGAAACTATTATTTGTTAATATTCTTCAGGGTCCAAAAGCATTTAATACTAGAACTTCTAAATAAAAGACTATAATTTAATGCTTTTTTTAAATTTTATGTATGACGTAATTAACTTCTCCCAAAAACATTAAATTTCAATTAATTCATCACAAAGCTTATATATTATCTTTCGACACCAAACACCGAGTCATGGTTTTGTCAAAAAGGATTATATGGGAAGCAAACAAAAGTGGCTCCAAAGTGGAGATAAGAATACGACAGAAATGTTGTCAAGTCAAAAACCAACACAAAAACGGGTTTGCTAACTGAAGCTATTGATCGCTTCAATATTAAGCCCAAACAAACGCTTGGCGACTTATTTGCCGGTAACTACGCTATGGTTTGAGAAGCTTAGTTGAATTGAAATATAAACAAGGTTTGTAGAGCTGATTAAGAAAAGTTCCCACTAGTGATTATTTTGGTCGTTATTTATCCTAGAGAATCTGACCTTTTTAGTTTTTGGTAATACAAAACACTATAAATGGATTGCAAGACACACAATTTACATTATGGGACGTCTTCATACAATACTAAATAAGTTCTGAACTCGCTACTAGTCTATGAGTAGCTCTATTGTGAAACTAATCCGATCCAACCAATGCAAAAATCGGTTTCAGGCGGCTTCAAGAGTTTTTCTCGCCAAGCATTTCAAATTATTCCTATCTCTATACCGGGGCCACTTTTGTTTGCCTCACCCTGTACTTACAATGACGCGACCGATCTAAACATGGATTAATTTGGATCCTCTGAACCAAGCTACCAGAAGAAAAAAAAACTCTGCCTTTTCGGGAAATGAAACGTCAAACAAGACCTCTAAATCCCACATTTTTTTGTAATATCATACAAAATGAAAAGAATCATGAGCGAATAATTTAAAGCCTTGTGGATTCAGTGTACCATGATCCCTTGTAGTACAGGAAACCATTACAAAATGGAACGTCATTGGTTTGTTACAATTGCAATGGCGTTGTTTGGGATAACGCAACTCTGTTTTCTTTGTTTTTACCTGCTTATTCATTGGTTATTTCGATTTAACTCTTCTTAATGTGATCGTTTTAAAATAATTACTTTTAACCGTGCTCTTTTATTACAGGGAAATTGAAAATCGTGTAGTGGTACACACTTATGATTTGTTACTGTTTTGAGAACTAATGTATCGCAAAATCATTAGAACTTGATTCAATATGAAAATAACCTTTAAAAAAACATTGTACATTAAATATATTGAATAACACTTGTAAAAATAATATTTCATATACATATAGTATAATTTTCCAAGTTAAAACTCTATTATTAAAAAATAAGAACTTGTATGCCATAATTAACTTCCCCCAAAAACATTAAATTTCAATTAATTCATCCCAAAGCTTATATATTATCTTTCGGCACTAAACACCGTGTCATGGCTTTGTCAAAAAAGATTATGTTTACAGCGACGCGACCGATCTAAACATGGATTAATTTGGATCCTCTGAAACAAGCTACCAGAAGAAAAAAAACTCTTGCCTTTTCGGAAAATGAAACGTCAAACAAGACCTCTAAATCCCACGAACATTTTTTTTTTTTTGTAATATCATACAAAATGAAAAGTATCATGAGCGAATAATTTAAAGCCTCGAGGATTCAGTGTACCATGATCCCTTGTAGTACAGGAACCCATTACAAAATGGCACGTCGTTGGTTTGTTACAATTGCAATGGTGCTGTTGAGGATGACGTAACTCTGTTTTCGTTGTTTTTACCTGATATTTCATTGGTTACTTCGATTTTACTCTTCTCAAAGTGAGCGTTTTTTATGCAAATAATTGTTTTTAAAGGTTTTTTTTTATTACACGGTAATTGAAAATTGTGTAGTTGTACACGCCTCCTATTTGTTATTGTTTTGACAACATATGTATAGCAAAATCGTCAAAATTTGATTCAATATGTGATAATAACCTTTAAAAATACATTGTACATTAATTATAATGAATAACACTTGTAAAAAGAATATTTCATATGCTTATAGTATAATTTTACAAGTTAAATCCCATTATTAAAAATAAAAACAAGCATCAAATACCTTTTTTATCGCATTTTTTTTAACCCTTTATAAGGCAATTTTTACTAGTAATGTTACTTTAAAGTATTTCTGGGATTGAGGTTGTTTTATGAAAAGAAAATCATTTAGCTCAGTACCTAAAATTAATTTTGATTATTAAAAACATTATATTTCGTTGGGAAGTATGTTTCCCATCACACGCTGGGAGCTATTTAAACGTATCGTAGATAGGAATCCTGCATTAGTAATTTTGTTTGTATTTTCTGAAGTTATCAGGAGATGGCAGCACTAATCAAAATTGCTGAAGTTGCTGGGAAGTATACTTCCCACAGCCTTATAAAGGGTTAACATTAGTTGTTCTAATACTGTCAAAAATTGCTTAGCCCTTAGTATAACACAATTTGTCCAAATACTGGCCTTGTTATGAATGTTTGTAACTTTTCGTCATTTATTTTTGGTAGTGGCAGAAAATGTGCTTGTTTCAGGTCACGAAATGTCTTGCAGATTTCATTGTTGTACTTCTTACGATCGGTATTCCGAATGGCCCTCTGTTCCAACTTGACATGAATTCACTAATCGGGGCTCGACACAGAATCGGAGAGTTCTATAGTAGGATAGAGGAACGTCTCGTACTGAGCTGCCATCAGCAGCCATGGCTCAATACGAAGCCCGAATAGAGTTTTAAAAGTGCTAGTTAATTTTATAATTTTGATACTGATAAGAGAAGTACACCCAGGGAATAGGCGGGAATCGAACCAGCCCCGATACAGCCTGCGGACTGGTAGCGTTATGGCCTGCGATCCAAGCCACTTAGCCATCGGGCCTTACATGACACCCTATATTGACTCTGTGTTGGTCATATAATTAGGAAAGAGAATAGAAAGGCCTATGTATGTATGTGCGCAGTAACGCACAAAAGAAGCAGGCTAGAGCGGTGCATTTTGGGATACCTCAGTATGCGCAGTAGGTTGAAAAACCAGACAGCCTTGCTTCAAACCATTTGAACTAATAGTTCCTTCTACTCCTCCTTCCTAACTCTATGGTGTTGGTGCATGGTGCTGTTGCCGGATTCAACTCTACCCTACTACTCTAACATATAGAACTCTCTGAGCAGAATTCATTTACATTCGTGCTTACACTCAACACAGGAAACATGCCCATTTATCATAATATAGAAAAACCTCTTAAACAAACCAAACTATTTAGTTCTTGTTATAACTCTGTCAAGCTAAACGTTTCGGACTCTTTCGCAACCGAAGAGGCTTATGCCCTTATCATGATCCAATCGTTTCGAAACTGTCGCCATTTTTATTACATAGATCCCAGTTATTCTTTTCAGGAGAAAGCGAACGTCCATTAAATTCAACTTAATCCATACTTGTCATTTGTTGGGCAATATTTAGAGAATTTATTTTTCTGCCTGCTCGGTTATTGCATTAGGTTTTTGGTAGAGAGTCCTGGCGGATGGAAATGGATTGCGAAAAAAGAACAAAACAAAAAAAAACAGTTCCCCGGTAATTGATTAAACATGGAAGGTAGAATTTGTTGAAGAGGCTTTCTCGTGTGGAATTAAAGGATGATGAGTTTAAGTGATGCGTTTTGTCTTATTTGTGCTATTTGGTCGAATTTAATTCGGTGGGGAAATTGGTTTTGTTGAGGCATGAAGTGGTGTGTTTGAATCAATTTATTTCTAGAGGATTCGATTTTGTTTGGGATTGTTTTTTTTAATCTGGGACATAGAGTTGTAATTGTGTTTGGGGTAGTGTAATTACATTATATAGTTTTAGTAGTATTATTTTGGAAGTGAGTGTTGTTTTAAGTTTACTTTAGATTTACTTTAAGTAAATATATTGAGAGTAGGGATTAATTAAAACATATGTTGTCAAAAGAAGAATTTGTAATTAAAAATTCATTAACTCGGTTTAATCAATGGAATTACGTACATGTAGTCATGAGGTACAAATGACTATATAGAACTATATTGAAGAGTTATTTATTTTCGATATTTACAAAGTCTTCATTTTGTTATTGCTGGTTTACAGCGAGTTTATTCTTTTCGAAGATTCAAAAAATCTACAATGCCTTTAAAAATACTTTTTAGTTTATATAAGATTATTTCTGTCAAAACTTCAAAAATAAAAAGTATAAAATATTTGCATTCGAAGCAACACTCTTACGAAGGCATCTGCACTAAAATAATGATGTGATTAAAGTAAACTGAAGTTTCAGTCCTCTGCGGTTCCATGATAGGTCACCATATTTCAGCCATTGTGGACGTCTTAAGTTGGTAAGTAAGGGTGTAAACCTGCAATGTAAAGAAAAACAATATTGAATACGCCCACAGGAAGTTGTTGTTATTGTTGTTGTCGTGAGCAGAACAATAATGGATAAAAAGTACATTTTAAAAATATAGGTAGAGGTGCGATGACGCAGTTAAATAATTGAAGAGTACACGGGAAAAACCGATTGATTTTGTAGAGAAGCTTCCTTAGCCGGCCACTTTGGCGATGATAGCGAGTGATTGCCTAAACTTGTGTAAGGAAATCAGTTCCTACCACAGAGATCATGGTTAAAGTATAAGAGTGGCAGATCAAGTGTCCTCCAGTGCTAATGACGGGACGCGCAAGGAGCTCCCAGAAGAGCCCCAAATAAAGCCAGTGTAGTAGGTCACGTGATATGCCACTCTAATACTTTAACCACGATCTCTGTGGTTCCTAGCTACCAAGATTCAGGCGATTGACGATCCCGACTCTTGGACCAAGCGAAGAAGAAAGAGAGAAACCGGTTTTCCGCCGCTAATGTCCGCCAAGCATACAACTGCGGGCGTCCACCTAATAAATCAATCGGTTCTTAAATTCCTTACGGAGTTGTTGGTCATATCCTTTACCAATAATCTGCCACAAAAACCTTTTTTACCATGATTCAAACTCACGACTTCACTTTCTCTTCCAGTACGCCCGCTCGACGTCCGGATCATCAGCCCACCCCACCACCTATCAGCGGGCCAACGCGTGACCTTGGAATGCGAATCTACGGGGTCCAGGCCACGGGCAGTCATGACCTGGTGGAAGGGCCCGCTGAAGATCCAGACGGGCAACGAGGTCATATCCGACAACGGGAATCTGACCCTCAGCACGCTGTCGTTCGTCCCCGTCGCTGAGGATCACGCCAAGAAGTTCGCCTGCACCGCCAAGAACCCGTCGCTGCCGAATAGCCTGATTGAGGATATGCGGACCATCACTGTGCATTGTAAGAACTGATGATTTTTTTTAATAATGGGGTTGCAATATTGGCGGTCAAGCCTTTGCAGACTCGGCATATTGCCCAGAACTGAAAGCCTTTCTTTTGTGGCACCATCTAGGCGACTCTCGCTACTAATTTTGACGCCCAGATTACAATGAATCTGAGCTCTCCTTGGATGTTAAAGTATGCCGATATTTAATTTTGCCGAGAGAATACAAGCCAAATGGGCCCTCCAGGGATCTTTTACATGCCCCGTAATCATATGACATGTGCGGTCAGGAATTTCCCATCCAGAAAATCCGACAACTCAGTCGGGGCTCGAACCCGCAATCTTTGGCTTATGAGGCGGACGCGTTACACTTCTCAGCCACTGGGCCGCTTACTGATGATATATTGTTTTTATGAATATGTGTTTTTGTTTCCATGATGGATGTGTAGCTCTAGTGCGACGATCATCCAAAACTAACTAACCCATAAAAGATTTTATACGTTAAGTACATTATTAAGAATTTAACCTTTTGTACTTTAGATGTTAGGTGCAAATGGTTAGGCGACATTTTAAGTAGTCTTGCCGATGTTTTTGTGATAATTTCGATATTTCATGTAATTTTGAAGATATTTTTCTTGGGATAAGAATGAACTTAAGACCTATATAACTCCCTGGGATTTCAGTCTATTCTGAACCTTGGCTTTCCTAACAATACGATTCCAAAGTCGTATGTCTCTCCCCTTGGCTTTCCAATTTTTGATCTATAATGGCCTTCAGATCTTTCTTCACTTCAGCCATCTACATTTCTCTGGGTCTTCCTCCTATTCTCTCTCCTGATGGCCGATTTAAATTGCAAAATTCGCCACAAATTTGACAATCAATTTGTAATGACATTTGAAAGAATACAAGGGTGAAGATCTTCATCTTTGGGCAGTGTCAGTTGAAGATCCATACGGGAAGATCCATTCTACCAGGAAGAATATCCATAATAAATTACCTGTTGTGGTCTTGGTGACATTTTGGTATTTTGGTGAACGAAATTCATAAAGTGTTATGTGCTAAATGGTGAACTACGTGGTAGAAATAACATGCGATTGTGAAGTTTTGACGGCACGTAGAAGATCAATACTGGCAACGAAGTCAATATCTTTCAAATGAAATCTGACACCATCAGCACTTTGTCGTATATTACAACAGCCCAATATTAAGAAAAAAATTTCTTCTATATAATCATGAACCTGTAGGTAACCTATGCGTTGTTTCATTGTACAATTAAGTATTACCTATATTATTTTACCCTAGGAACTATAAAATAATTTTACAATTCCAAACTTCATACGATGCCCTCCAATATAAATAACTCGTTCAATAATATTTTCAACAATACCCCTCATTTCACCCTAAAGCACTCTGTCTCTCTTAAATACTGTTTTATTTTAAAATATACCTAACTCTAAAACTGTATCAAATACGGTATTCTCTTCTAATTATTGATTCCGCCATTAAATGCTCTGCTGCATCAGCAAAAGCAACGAAACATTGGAATCTAGATCGCATTATCGATAGCTACGTCGTTTTTAATCGCTATCGTTTTCCCCAATCACCCCGAATTCCGTGCATACGTTGGAACTACGGAGGCTTGAATAAGATGGCGAGGCTTGGCGACTGAATAAGGAGTAGATGTCTAATAATCGCCAAATGTGCTTTGCCCAAACACACCACAAAGGGTACTTTTAATTAGATTTATATGCATTATTTACTTTTATTTTCATTTCATTTATTTAGTTGGGAATCCAAAACATACAATTATTGCAAATCGAAGCTCAAGATCTGAATGCATATAAGAATTTGATATAACTTTTCATTCATCAATATAAATTAATTATATCGGTTTTTTTTTAAGGGCAAGCTTAATCAAGATAAAGCGTTTTGAAGTCTCGGCAAATTTCTCGGAAATAAGAACTATTTTTGTATTAACGTAGGTGACTTTCACCACTGATGCGTACATTATCGCTACAAAAGGAGCAGCTTATTCCTTGAATGTGGTTAAAAATTACGACGACTGTCACCAATGGCCCTCGTGTAGCTTTAGTACAACAAAGATTATTCAACTCAACTGAACTTACATAAAATTGAATTACCTTGATAAAAATTGAAATATTTATTTTGCTATAAATAAGAAATGTCATAGTTTACAGATACTGAACATTTTATCGTCTAGTTCCTCAAAAATCCAGTGACGACTAATAGAAAACGTGTTCTGTTTTGACTCCAGCGAAATAGCGTTACACGGCCCATACTTGAATCCTTTTTTATGACTGGAAACCATACCTTAATCTTTGTATAACACCAAATAATATTATAATTTCATTGTTATCAAAATTATGTATAAGTATATAATAATTACAAGATAATTAAAAACCTTTTGTTTGGGCGTATTTCTAAGAGATAAATGACTTCAATCGGCGAAACGGTTCTGTATTGTTTTAGACCAGAACACAACCTCAATTTCATTCTTACCTCCATTCCTGGAACACGTTAATGATGACTCAATTACGTGTCACACGATCCCGAGCAGGGAGAAGTAATTCGAATCTAATTAAGTCCATTGTTTAGATTAGTTTTCGAACAATTATCAGAGGTTCCATGATTCTGATAAGTTACGGCTATTCACACATTTTTTTTAATCTTTCCCAAGTTTGAAATGGGCGAACTTTTTTTTTCTCGCCAAGAAAAAAAGTTTCGGTGATGATTATTCTATAATAGAATGCAAACTAGATTGTTCTGTAAGTATGGCCGAACAAGATAGTGTGTAATCAGCAGTAGATGATTAGAATAATTTGATTTGCATTAGCTCATTAAAATGCATGGACACCACTTGAAAACGGTTTTCTTATCTAGCATCTGGTTATATAATAATGATATGGGCGCTTAGGCTATCATTGTGCAAATGATGAGGAACTTGATTTAAATTTATGAGAAACTATAATGTATAAGTTAAGGAAAATATATATTCTCATATTTCATCAAAACACTTTTATTTCATAAAAGGGTACTTGTGTTTTATTTCTTTGATTTTCCTTTTAATAATATACACTCAGAAAAAAAAAACTTGCTTTTAAACGGCTTAAACATTGAGTAAAAATATGTGTGGCAACACTACAATATTTTCTTGTTTCAATACAAGATTTGTGTTGACAAATGACAATGAATGCGCCCTCTAAAAGGGAGCATAGGCTTTATAGCCCGTTACCCTACTCGCCAGAAGTGACACAGCCACAGGAGATACACAAAGAAAAAACACTAACATATTGACAAATAACAGCATTTATTGACAGACAGAGACATCCATGCCTTACCGGTATTCGAACCCGCACCCAGAAGCTCCAAAGTCTAGCTCCCTAACCGTTGTGCTGTCGGGTCGGCTAAAATTTGTGTTAATGACTTTTGGAGCAAAAATGTAGTATTTGTTCCAACACAAATGGTAATCGTAAGCGGCAAACAATTATTATTGCCATGTCCAATTAACCAAACACTACTAACCGATTAGTTTTCTAAACTATGCAAAACTAAATTATAACCTTCTTTTTAAAGTACCGTAATGTATATTATTTATGATTTAGTATAGCTATATTATAGACCTGGTTTAGCTCTGCTTAACCAAGTAGATAAGCAGCAACAACAACAGTATAATTATTTATCCAAAAAAATTATTTGAAAAATGTTGAGCTACATTTCAGAATAATACAAGAGTGATCCACTTTCTAAAAAATATTATGCTAACCATGCATGATAATTCTCTTTCTCTAAAGCAATTTTAATTTGTTTCATCACAACTATTAAAATCATTTTAATTCAAAGTATGAATTCTAATTTCTATAAATACATTTATTGAGTAGTTATCATGATGTTTCAAACTAGTTCAAAGCTCCACGTAAGGCTGAAATTACCCCTAAATCAACATTTCAATATCTTCAAAACTCTAAAGCAATACTACGAAGGTTTCAAGAAATAGACTATCTATATAACATGGGGGACGCCAGTTTTAATAAACCCGCATCTTGGAAATCATTAAAACCATCCTGGAAAATCTCTCTGCGAAAATTCCCATTAAGTTGTGTAAGTCCTGACCGCTGCAACAAATTGTCAGGGGAAATCCCTACGAAATGTGCGGGTTTTAAAAGACGCTAAATGCGTTATTTTGTTTGAGTGGTTGTTGATTGTTTTTACATTTTTTGCGATAGCAGTTATTAAAGTGTAATTTAATTAAAATTTTTGATAGGTTAATTTGAGGTTCAAGGATTTTCAAATATAAATATTTATGTATTTTGAATATGCTAATTTACAAAAGCCTAGTGTTTGGGAAATAATCTTAAAATTGTTAGATTAACAATTTTAGTAAGTTAATTGGGTTTTTTTTTGTTCGATTCTTACTATATTGCATGTTATAAATATTGTGTTTTTTAATGAATTTTTTAGATTCGAGTCGGAACTTTTTATTATCCGATACAAAAGGGAATAAAACCATTGTTTCTTACGATATAGGTATTCAGTTTTTAAGAAAATTCAGTTTATACAGAATATAAACTGAATTATAAAGAATTTTAAATTAATTAAAATCTACAGTATTACACATTTTTCATTCTGAATAGTAAAATTCAAACACATTATGCAACATGTTAAAAAAAATAAAAATCAGAGATCAAACTGTTTCCTATAAGGTTACACAACATGCTAAAAAGATCGATAACTTATTATCCTGAATATTTTTATCACCTTGTACAATATTTCTGGATCATCAGCCAAATGAATATGCAACGTGTTTACTAAGTACTGGCTTTGCGTCGGCGTCGTGGAGAACTAGTTGTTGAATGCACCGAGATACATTGTTAAAGTTTTACGGGTTTGTTGGTTTGTCCTGGATTTGTACTTGCGATCGTGTTCTATTGAGATAAATATTTAAATGCGTAGGTGTTTTGAATTCAGTTTTAATCCCTGTACTTCCATTTTAAAGAAATATTTTAGTTATTTTAGTAAAATAAGTAGGTGTTTAGTTCATTAGAGGGTCTTTCTTCTTTCTTATCTCTCTGATAAGTAATAAGTATATCAAAAACTAATTTCATTAAACAAATTGTAGGATAAAATTTATTTTATTCCACTTGTAAAAAGTCAGATGAAATTAAACTTCAATCTATCTCCAAAGTTTCCTTAAAAAAACTTGAGATATTTTTTTTCTTAGTTTTTATAAGATATTTTCAAAAATATATTTCAAATTACATTATCAATAGAACTTAAAACGTTGCATAATTTCAATTAGGTTAGGTTTGAATTATCGTAGCACTAGAGCTACACGAGGGCTATTGGCGACGGTTGTCGTATTTTAGAACAGTTAAACAAGTGACGAGATGCATATAAATATTTAATTAACATAAATAACTAACTTAATACATAACATAACTAACATAACTTAATCAACATAATTTCGTGTTATTACCATTCGTATTATTTTCCAATTAAATATAAATTAAAGTTTTAATCGCAGTTTTGCTTTGTGGGTGGACTATATTAGAAAGAAAACTTTGATATTGAGAAATTTTGACTTTCTGTTTGAAATATGGTAATAATATCACTGTAGGCAATGATAACACTCTACTCAATTTCCACACATTTCCATTTGCAAGATCATTTTTGTTGCAAATGTGAAAGTTACGACAATACCACACCATTGCACCCGCATATCTCACTTCACAAGTATACTAAAACACTTCACGCCTAGTTCTTGAATACTTAATGCGAGTGATCTGATCCTTGCCGCATGAATACATGAATTTCGATTTTGGGTTCATGAATATTTTTCATTGTCGAAAGCTTTGTGGGTGGGCTATATTATAAAGAAAACTTTGATCTTGAGAAATTTAGATTTTTTATTTGAAATATGGTAATGACAACACTGCAGGTTTCAAATGTCTACGTATTATCAACACAAATTAGATTCAAGTGAATATTTACCATTTAAATAACAAGATTTAATAATTACGACTCAATTAGCTCAACGTGTAGTATTAAGTGAAAAAAATAATCGTTTCGTTAATTAACAGACTTAAAATTATATTGCACTGAGTTCACCTTCCACACATTTCCAGTTGAAGGTTAATTTTTGTTGCAAATATGTAAGTTACAACAGTATCACACCATTGCAGTCGCATATCTCACTTCACAAGTATACTAAAACACTTCACGCCTAGTTCTTGAATACATAATGCAAGTGATCTGATCCTTGCCGCATGAATACATGAATTTCGATTTTAGAGTTCATGAATATTTTTCAGTGTCGAAAGCAATGTGGGTTTTGGATGGTGTGTTATAGGCGGACTGTATAAATAAGAAGACTTTGATCTTGAGAAATTAAGACTTTCCGTGTGAAATGTGGTTATGATTACAGTGCAGGATTCAAATGTATTCATATCTATAATAATAAAAGAAAGAGTCTGTCTGAGTGTATGTCTGTGGATTACAAAAGACCTACTTAGACTGCTCTAAAAAATTCGAAATTTTTAATGTAGATTCCTTTTAATACCTACGTGTGCACCTGAGGCTTATTTTTTTCATATTTGATTGTGATTTTTAATTAATATAATTAGTTTAAAAAAAAACGTCATACACGTGTTATTGCAGGACCATAACAGGGCTTGAAAATACATGGACAGGGCCGAAACGGGGGCTTGACGCCATCCTCTATTAGTTAAATTGGTTGAGTTTGGTTGAGATATACAGGGTGGTTATAAAATAACGCTCCCTATTCGGAGAGGTCTGTAGCTTGAATGAATAATCCAAATGCAACAAAAATTGAGACACTTACTAATCAAGAAGGGGGGGAAAGAATGGAATCATAAAAAAGAATCATCATAAAAAACAAACTCGTCTTTTGACCAGAATCTAAATACGAGGCGTCGTCAATTATGTCCAATTACTGCCAACACAGCTAATTACGCCTCGTAATTTAGAACACTGGTCAAGAGACGAGTTTCTTTATTACGAAAAAGAATGGAATTATAACACAGAAGCTCGTCTCTTGACCAAGGTTAGAATTACGAGGAGAAGCCAATTACGGCTAATTACGGCCAACACATCCAATTACGCCTCGTAATTTAGAACCCTGGTCAAGAGACGAGTTTGGTTTTTTATGATTCCATTCTTTTCCCTCCTTCTTGATTAGTAAGTGTACCAAATTTTTTTTGCATTTGTATTATTCATTCAAGCTACAGACCACTCCGAATAGGGAGCGTTATTTTATAACCACCCTGTACTCTCGCCCTACGCCTGCTTCATCCTCTAGTAGTGTTTGCTTTTTTAGGTGCGCATGCGCCAACACGAATTTAATTTTGTTTTGATTTTGAGTGTATTTTCACAAGTAAGCATGCCTCTAAAAGGAAACAATGCGAAGTTAACGGGTTCCCAGTAAGGCGGGACCATACTGCTAGTCTCTATATAATATAAAATTGTAGTTGTCGGACGCTTGAAAGCCACGTGACTTACGCGGCTTCAGCCAATTAGAAACGCTGAAAGTAAGGGAGGCGGTGTGCTTGTTTTGTGCCGGGGCTGCTTCAGGTTGCGTCCCGTGGCTTTGGTGGAGATCGTTGCTTAGCGCTAGAGCTATGTGATGCCCTGGAGCAGTCTCACGGAAACTAGCCAGATTGAATCGATGAGAATCCTGCATTGGCAGTATCCTCGTATTGGTCTTGCATAATTGTTTGTGTAGCAAACAAATAGGAATTGCTTAGCAATTCCCTGTGGTTGGCGAGCAATAGCAGGGGGCATTGGCCCCTAGTTAATAATAATTTTGTAATATGCTGGCAAATTCATACCCTTTCTTAGCACAGGCTAAACATAATATGCCGTGGCTTTTCCACTGAACAGTAATACAAGTATATACAAGGGCTGCAACATTGGCGGTCAAGCTTTTGCAGACTAGGCTTATTCCTCAGAACTGAGAGCCATTTTTGTGGCACCATTTAGGCAGCTCTCGCTTCCAATTTTAACGCGCAGATTACTATGAATCTGAACTTCCTGTGGATGTTAAATATGCCTGGATTTAATTTTGCATAGAAAACCCAAGCCAAAATGGCCCTCCAGGTATCATTTGCATGCCACATAAATGCCATTAAAAACATACTTACCATCGGGGTTTAAAGCAATAAATCGGGGTTTTAAAGCAATAAATACAATAAAAATTTTTAATATAATTTTGGAAGTGGTAATAAGAGAATTAAATAGTACTTATAACTTTTAAAAAATACGATTAAAGCGGTTTCTTGGTGCTTGCATTACTATACTTTCAGACAATAAATTTAAGGAAATATTCTTTAAATTTATTATTTGTTTATAATTTGAAACTTTAAATAAATAATTTGGTTTTACAACTATAATTCAATTAGTTTACTTGTATTAAGTGAAAAAAATAACCACTACCTAATAGCAGAAGTTAAAATATATTGCACAGAGCTCACCTCCCACACATTTCTTGAATACCATGGCTTTGAACAAAATGGCTTCATTACCAATGGCACGCAGAAAATGAAGACTTATAAGTGAATAACTCTCAATTATCGAGTTCAATAGAAGCATATGTTACGTAATCATGAAATTTGGTCAATTACTTCATCTCAAACTTCGAAAGAGATGGGACAGATATTGCTAAATTACTTTAGCGATGAACAGTTAATTGATTTTATTGTGTAATATATCCCCTAAATAATCTTAAAAGGGTTTGGGATAAAATTTTAAGTATGTATTCACTTTTGTGCAGTAATTTTAGGTATATCTTGAAAAATTATGATTTTTAACTTGGGGTAGAGGATATATTGTTGTTTTGAAATTTGTGTAAAGCGATAAGCAAAATGTTTGAATTGCAAATTGTGTAAATTGATGTATGTATAACTCTGGAAATGTCTCTGGGGACAGTCGGATAGGCACTCGCCTAGCATGCGAAAGGTCCCAGGTTCGGGCTGCCAAAATAACTGCCGACCTATAAACGGCCGTGCATAGCTACAAATGTCCGACGAATAATACCCCGCGTAGAAGAGTGCACGTTAAATATCCTTCAAAGTCCTAAACAATGCGTACGATCTCACCCTTAACGTTGCGTTGGTAGCGAATTTAGGTGCAGGCTCGTCACTTGCGACTGCGGTTCTAAAATGCGACGCCATCGCCAATAGCCCTCGTGTAGCTCTAGTGCGACGATAATTCAAACCTAACCTAACCTTAAATATCCCTTCAGTGGCAAAGGATTTCAAAAGTGTGACTAATTAAGTGTCCGACAAAAATGGCGAGCGCATGCTCAAAATCAAAGTTTATCATTTATCTATACATTTGTCTAGGTATGTCTTTTCAGCATATATTATAGGTTTTTATTAGGTTTTACTACTCTTTTAACAATATCTGCATCGATTAAGTTTTGCTGTTCGGGTCCTGTCGGCAAGAAAACCAACTTTTGTAAAAAAAACTTTTATATGGCTGTCGTGTATCTGTACACTCTTAAAACAAAAAGTGAAATCCACTCCAGTTGGAGAAGTGCATTTTCGACACCGTAAAGGCATGCATATTTACTCAGACTGAGTTAAAATCACTCGTTTGGAGTGATCCTGTCGGAGGTTTAACACACAAAGGATCCACTCCAAAAGGAGAAGTGCATTTTCCAGTCTGGAGGAGTGAAATCCACTCAGACTGAGTTAAATTAGGAGTTTTTGTTTTAAGAGTGTATTCTTTCTTAATGGAAATAAAATTAAAATATAAAGCAAATTTTGAGAGTTATTTTCAGAAATATACAATAGCTTTGACTAAATTTCGAGGGTGCAAGTGATGAAGTAGCTTGATATTTCGAATGGTAACTTTGCATGCTGTTTTTGTCTCCATGAAGACTCGGTCTGTCGCCTATGCTTCCATTTGGAGATATTTGAGTCTACGAAATGGGAAAGTGTTAAACCTTTTATATTAATAAAGCAATAATAACATCAATTCTTCAAAAATTAAATGAATTCCTAGCATGTAGTAATCGGGAAACCGTGCCAGGTAATTTCACTCAACCCACGTGACTTGGGTACACGGAAACAACCATATTTTCTTTCACGAAGGTTTCCTAACCTTCATCAAACATCTTTGCGTGAAACTGTCAGAAGGAAACCCCAAGTGATGCTGATTATTCCGGCATCCATATGAATGTGAATGGGTGTGCGTGATTAAATGGAGAAAGAAGTAGAACATTTTTTCATGGGAAAAAAGGTCCTCCTCAGGAAAATGGATGCGTTTTTGGTTGTGTCAGTGTTTTGGGATCATCAATCTTGGGGTAATCTTCGGAACATTCGCATATGCGGTTAGAGAAAATATATTACGTGATGTTGTATTAATAATAACACTGGACAACAAAATTTCAAAAATTTTCTGCGCATCAGATGAAAGTACCCAATTCTGAATGATTTCAACGTGCTAAACACGAATATCACCTTAAAAAATTAAAGTTAGCTCTTGTTTTTGAGTTACGGTCGTTTTTTCATTGCATATTATACAGCGAAATGCATGGGCGCACCAAACACAAAATTAATTAAAGTCAATTTTGTTTACAGAAAACCTCCGAATTTTTGCTCATAAAGGTTTTATTTTATATTATCAACATGGAGGTGGTGAGAAGAGATAACTTTCAAGACTTTTCACCCACATTCGCAGCTTAATACCCCACTATGCAACATAATTGTTCTCACTTTAAGAGTTGCAGAAAAAAAGAGCGATAAATTCCTCACATTTCTCCATGGTGGTTTTTGGAAGCTGTAGAATATTCAAAATACGCATGGCTATTATCCTCATTAAAACTATAAAAAAATATTGGAGACTTTTTAGTAAATATAGTGTCGTGTTGGACCAGACACAGAGTTGAAATAATGTTAGGCAATTTAACTTTTATCTTTTTCTAAGTAGCACCTCATTTAACTGATGAGATGATGCAGAAATAAGTCATCAATCTGATTTGTTGGTTCACTCTTAATCATAAAATGACAGTCCGTTTTGGTCTATTAAATGGCATTCGGATTCGTTTTTTTTCTCAGCATACAGCATTATCTGTTGTCCTAGATGAAGTCAAAGTGACAAATTTGCTACACAAGTTTAACTACATACGCGAGGAGCCCAGAAATTTATCCTGTTCTCCTATCTTGTAACCAAAATACAAATGATAAGCTTTCTTTACATTTGCAGTGTTGCTCTTTTTTAGTGCAAACAATTGCTGCACTTTGCCGCAAATATAACAAGTTATTAGCTCTATTAATGTATTTACAAGGCATTACAGTTTTAGATTTATTACTAACACTAATTTGTGATATTCTACAGCTTCTAAAACGACCAATTACGAAATACAAGGCATTTATTGCTCTTTATTCTGCACCTCTTGAGATGAGAACAATTACGTTGCTTAGAAGGGTTAGTAAGCTGCTAATATGGCTGCAAAAACCTTGAAAGTTATAATTTCATCCCACCCCTAGGTTGATAATATAAAATAAAATCTGCATAAGCACAAATTCGGAGTTTTTCTCTAAACAAAATTGACTTTAATTAATTTTGCGTTAGGTGCGATCATGCATTTCGCTGTATCCTATGCAATGAAAAAAACTACCTAACTCAAAAACAAGAGCTAACTTTCATTTTTTAAGGTGATATTCGTGTTTAGCACGTCGAAATCATCCAGAATTGGGTACTTTCATCTCATTCGCATTTTCACTGTTGACCAGTGTAATCGCACTGGTAAGGGTTATGTAATGTGTGATGGCAAATTTAACGCACTTGGTAATGTGAAAGAATTATTTTACTTTACATTTCCAGAATCTTTTTCTCTTTTCATTTGGAAGTAATAGCGAATGAAAAAATCCAGATATGTGTAACGAAGATGATTTATTATTGAACTTTTGAATTATTAAAGTCAATTTAAGCAGAGTTTTTGACTTTTGTCTGCAGCTGTATGGAGAATTAGCTTTGCTGTACAAGACAATCAACAAAGAAAAACAACTTTCCCAGAACCTCAGTTGGTTTACCGTCGTGCGCATGGTTTTTTAGCATCTTTGAAGTTGTGGTGTTCCTGGTTTCGATCCTGGAACCTCTTGCATGCGAGCAATGTTTGATAATTACTTTCATAAATACACAAGATCTTTCATACTTTTCCATTGCGAGGGTGCAAGCGATAAAGGTACCAAAAATGTGCAACCACCTTCAAATAGAATATTTCCAATGGATTTAATTGTGTGTGTTGGTCTTTTGCCACCAGGAAAAAAATTCGTTTATCGCCAAACATTCAATTTGACGAGACTTGCGCCACCGAAACGGAAAATAATCGAATATAAATGCAAAGCTATAACTACATCAATTTTATAACCTTAAAACCAATTAATTTTAATCAATCGTCAGAAAAAACTTCAAGATATTTCGTCAAACCCAAGCGGGATCACTGCAACAGCCATGTTTTTTTCCACTAAGATTTCTTAACTTTCCTCAAACATCTTTGCGTGAAACTGTCAGAAGGAAACCCCAAGTGATGCTGATTATTCCGGCATCCATATGAATGAGAATGGGCGTGCGTGATTAAATGGAGAAAGAAGTAGAACATTTTTTCATGGAAAAAGGTCCTCCTCGGGAAAATGGATGCGTTTTTATATGTGTCAGTGTTTTGGGATCATCAATCTTGGGGTAATCTTCGGAACATTCGCATGCGGTGTGGGAGAAAATATTATAGATACTGTTTTATTAACAATATTTGTACTGGTAGCTGTATTATATACTACGATATATTAAACGTACTTGGTTATGTGAAAGCTCTAATTCACTCTTTATTACAGCTACTTGAGAAAATATTTAAATAGTGAGGAAGGTCAACACGGTTTTTAATTATTTTTTAAATCGAATCATACTGTTGACACTTCTATAAATCCAGATTATTTCTTTATTCGCAATATTTACTTAACTACGGTGATCTCAAAAGCCCCTCAAATTCAATGAACAGCTCATGACATTTTACGTAACCAAGCCGTACATCGGTCCTGTTCTCCTAAATTGGTTGGTAGATATATGTATTCAGGTTTGTGTGCTTAGTCAGAGACACGCTTACAAACTTTCGTCAAGTGAGACAGACACAGCACGCACACATAAGTGACAGATGCTGACATCTATCGACACCTCCGAAATTTAAACACGTCCCTAAAGTTAAGTAAACTCCATTGACCTGTACCAGTGAGAAACTGCGCCATGGCCGCCCACAGTACTTTCTGACCCACAGATTTGAAGAGCACGTTCTCCGCATATACTCGGTGGTTCTTATATGGCATCGAGACTCGATCTCGGAACCGTCCGATTCCGAGAATGAGGCTTTGACCACGAGGTTACAAACGGCCCATCCTGTTCCCTTAGCTGTGCTTTACTGTAGTAACATAATCAGCAAGGAAAAACAACTTTTACAGAACCACTGGCCTTGATTGGATTGAGGTCATGGTGTATATTAGAGCTATGGTGTTGTAGATTATGCTACAAATTCGAACGTATATAGGAAATTCTAAAGCGTCCTTGACTCCTGTATGTATTATACTATTCAAATATTTTTGTACATTTTTTTTTGTAAATATCAATGTCCTTTTCTTCCATACTGATTTTTAAAAAAGGGGTTTGTGACTTTCGACTTCGACTATAGCGAACTGTACTAATACAATCAACAAGGAAAAAACAATTTTTACAGAACCTCAGCATGTGCTTAGATTAGAGTCGTGCGCATGGTATTGTTGTGTATCTACGAAATTGTGGGGAACTGATTATGCCAATGCAGGAGAACGGGCATAACCGAGACACTAACACTGACACTACAGCACTGTTCAGCAACTGGCTTGCTCTAAAAGTTTCTTACAGTAGTCAAATCTGATTGGAAAACTGTGCTCCAATTGGTATTAGGTTTTGGATCTTCAGAACTCTTTTGGGGCAATCTATCCTCCTCAGTAGAGATCCCGAGTCCTAGTTTCCACTGGCTTTGCCAAAAAGATTTTGTTTTTGCAGCAAATGTCATCTTGTATTCTGGCCAGTTGACGAGCAAATTTTAACTGTAAATTTAAAAAAAACTAAATACATCAATTAAACCACACATTTTGTAAAGTTCCCAGTCAGATGTATTGACTTTTGTCAATATCAATATGACTTTTTCTGCTATTATTATACAAATTTTTTTGGCAATTTTCTCTTTTATCTTCCAGACATTCCAGAACTTCGGCTGGCTCTTGGTGCCAGCATCCAGCACACTGCCATCAAGGAAGGGAGTGACGTGTACTTTGACTGCAACATACGCGCCAACCCCTGGGTCCATGACGTGGGTTGGCGATTCGAGGGCACGCCCCTCTATAGCAACCTGACCGCTGGCGTCATCGTCAGCAACCAATCGCTGGTGCTGCAGAGGGTCAAGAAGGAACACCGGGGGCGGTACCAGTGTGTCGCGACCAATACGGAGGGAGAAGGGCGGAGCGAGGAAGTGCCGCTTGATGTGCAGTGTGAGTATATTAGTTGAAGTATAAGTGTGATTGGCAGAACGTCCAAGATAAACTTTTCACAGACGTCTTCTATAAAGGACGCTTCGCGTCGACGACCGTCAGATAAACTTTGGTCTCCGGACCAAATAGTGGTGGTATTCGATCGAGGGTTGTTTTGCGTACAGCCGAAATCATTCACGAGCACGTACCGACGGGGACTCGTTATAACTGAGTGCTCGTTAACTATAAAAGATTGTTGAATGAAAATGAAAGAATTTGGAAATTGAAGTATATACAAAAATTGAAGTTGCGAGCTTTTTATTTTATCCTATTTGCTCAATACCATTAAAAATTATTATTTTTTGATATTTTTTAGATAAGTTTGCATTCTTTCTCAAGTAACGCAAATTCCCAATTGAAAGAATGAATCTAGCTTAGCAACTATCAATAAAACTTGTGTCTTGCTAAAATGCAATTAATCACGAGTTAAGCGGTATTTTTGACATTTCCTTACATATAGTTCGCAGTATGTATTATGAAAAAAATTGGCTTCCTAAAGCGATAACCAAAAGAAAGAAATGAAAAGATGATATATAGATATTTTGATTTCCCATTTTTTTCTCTTTTTTTTTGTTTGCTTTATCGTGTACGTTCTGCACTCTCGACAAAAAAGGTGTATTTGAAAAAGACTCTCTTTGCAATTTCAAGAATATATAACATGGCTGATTCAAGCCATCCCTATTTCGAATATTTTTTGCAATGCCGTTATTAATGACTGAATGTTTAAAACAAAATATAAAAACGAATGAGACTTAATATAGTTTTCAACATCACTTTAGCGTCTTTTTTAATTAAATAGTATTATAAAAAGTAAAAAAAAAATGACAACTGTTTATAAAAATTCGTAATCAGGCTGTTTTGAGCATTTAAAAAAGCAAATCTAAAACAGATTTCATCATTACTAAATTATAATTTTTATTCAAAATTAAAATGTATAAATAAACTCTAATGCACTTTTAGTCTATAAATGTATTCTTAACTAGTAACTTATGTGAACAAACAGCCTTAATTTTTTTTAAAAACCATTATTTGGGAGGATTTTCTCTATAAATGCACTTTTTTTTTAGTTTGTTATGCTAAAATAATTATAAGATCCTTCTGCATTCAATGTCTTCAATATATTTCTGCAATCTAAACTTGAGTCAGCAAAGTATCCTTGTTGTTTTTTAACTTGTTACATCAAAAATGTGCACGCACGAAATATTTTTGTTAATACCCGATTTTTTATTGATATATTTTCTTTTTTTTTTTTTTTGCTCAGCAAGAACTTGCTGTTCTATATAATCATTTCTAACGCTGTACCCCAATCTAAAAAAATAAAAACTGTTAGACAAAACATGCTTTTTTCAAAACAAAATCAATTACATAACTGGAAAGAAGCGCATTTAAAAACCGGTTTATGCCCCATTCAACAACAGATTTATTGCAGATTTCATTCCATCTATAAAACTCTCCCATTTATATGCTATTCATTTGAAATAGAGATCGCAAAACATTTTGCTAGACAATACATTTAATTCAGCACAACAGTAAAAAACATAAAATGCACCCATAAATCTTTTTTCAATGCCCCCCTGTGGTGCATTTGAATATAACTGAATTTATAAAAAAAAATGGGATCAAATCAACAGGCAGGTTTCCCTATATACTTTTCTTTTTTATTATAATGTGGAAAGAAAGATCTTGAAGGGAAAATCTACGTTGAACTTGGACTTTTTTTTAATATTTTTCAATTCAGATTCAAAGGGAATTAACCCAAACAAAAATAAATTCCGATATCTGAATATAAGAGCTTAACGAAGACTAAAAACTCCGAATTTCGTTTCGCCAGAAACAAATAACGCGAAAATGATGCATATATTCATGATGAGCGCAAAACAAAAACGTTTCTTAACTATTTGAATCCTCTTTTGCTAACAATTATTTTTGTTTCTCCCTTTTTTGAGACAAAGAAATAAAAAAGGGCTGGTGTTTAACGTAATAACATGGAACTTTGGCCACTTTTCGTGTGAGAAACATATATATAAATGATGCCTTTATAAAAAAGAAAGCCGATGAAATGTTTTGAATTTTGTATTTAATCATTCTCAAAGGGGATTTGTCTTTTGAACTAGCTGAGTTCTGGGTTGATTAGGAATATTCGCTTTTGTAGTTTTGGTTATTCTAGGATTGTATAAATGTTTTTTTTTTTAAATAAATGCCGCTGGAAATATTTTTATTTTGGATATCGTTGCACGAGAATGCGTTTGGGCCAGTTTAAACTGATAAAAATATTCCTTAAACATTTTCTTTCTTTCAATATTTCTTCGCACTAGAATTTATTCATTTGTATATTTAAAACCCTGAAATCGCCATAAACTTAGCATTATGTTCAATTATTTATTGAAAATTCAAATAAATTTATCAAATAAACAAACCGTTAGCAAAAATATTCTATGCATCTGGAAAGAGGTGGCGTAGAAGATAATTTGTTTTCCATTGGATCAACACAGATGCCCTGAGGTTTCGAGACTCGTGGTCATTTCCTCATAAATTTAGTTTTAAATTATACTCTTGTGGGAGTTCTTAATTCTTCTCTGTCGCATCTGTCTACAAAGACACCGCTATACCGGGGACCCAAAACATCACCTTCAGTTTTTATACTTCTGTATTTGCTCTTAACTAAAATGCTAATAGGAATAAACAGAGCTATCTACTGGCAGTTTTTCGATGAGCATCCCAGAAAATGTCGCACATCTGGAATTAGTTCTGGAGGATATTGTAATGAGTTTTATTCGTTATTTTCTCCAACAGTCGCTCCTGTCACAGCTAGAGCGCCACAGATAGGAAGCTCCAAACATCATTTTTAGCTTTCATTATAGTATTGTATTTGCCCTGAAATAGATTACTGGTAGGAAAAAGCACCGCCATCTACCGACAAATTTTTGTATGCATCTCACATGATGCTGTACATCTAATTCAATGCTTCTTTAACAGTCGCTTCTGTCTGGTGACACCGAACACTAAACATTACCTTTGGCTGCAGACTTCTTGTATTTGCTCGTAACTAAAATACTGGTTGGAAAAAGCAGCGCCATCTACTGGTAGTGTTTCTATGAGCATCCCAGATAATGTTGCACGTCTGAATATAGTTCTAGAGTATATGCTAATGAGTGTTATCTATTCTCCTCAACAGTAGCTTTTATCTGCATCACTTTCAGCTTTAAAACTTCTGTATTTCCTATTAACTAAGATACTGATAGGAATAAACAGCGCCATCTACTGGTAGTTTTTCAATGAGCATTCCGCAGAATGTTTCACGTCTGAAGAAATTTTCGAATACATTCCAATATTTTTTTTAATTCTTTCCTCCAACAGTCGCTCCTGTCTGCAAGAGCGCCGCCGTGCAGGTGTTCGGCGTCGCCAGACAGGAGACCCTAAACATCACCTGCGACCTGGACTCGGACCCTTCAGACGTCGAGTTCCGCTGGACCCTCAACAACACCGTCGAGAGCATGGTCGTGAGCGATGGCACAGTGGCTTTTATACTGTTGTATTTGCCCTTAACTAAAATACTGGTAGAAATAAGCAGCGCCATATATTGACGATCTTTCCTGTGGGCATCCCAAATGATGTTGAACGTCTCGATTTCAGTTTTTGACGATAACCTTCTCAATGCTTCTTTTCAACAGTTGCTTCTGTCTGGCGACACCGAACATCACCTTCGGTTTTTAGACTTCTGCTATTTGTCCTTTACTAAAATACTAGAAGGAATAAGCAGCGCCATCTACTGGTATTTTTTCTATGAACATCTCACAGAATGCTGCACGTCTAAATTTAGTTCTAGAGTATAATCTAATGATATTTTTTCTTTCTTTCCACCAACAGTCGCTCCTGTCTGCAAGAGCGCCGCCGTGCAGGTGTTCGGCGTCGCCAGACAGGAGACCCTAAACATCACCTGCGACCTGGACTCTGACCCATCGGACGTCGAGTTCCGCTGGACCCTCAACAACACCGTCGAGAGCATGGAAGTCAAGAACTTCGTGAGCGACGGCACCAGCAGCACCGTATTCTACACTCCCAGGAACATGCTAGGGTACGGATCGCTGCTGTGCTGGGGAAGTAATGCTATAGGACGTATGCAGAGCCCGTGCGTCTACAGGGTGGTCCCCGTAGGTGAGTCTTGTTGAGGTTTTTGTGTGGTTTTGTAGGTTGTTGTTTGGGTTGGAGTGAAGAAGGGTTTTTTGGTCAAATGTAAACTAGGGACAACTAAGATGGTATCGTCTCAGCTACGTAAAGTGGTGTGCCCCAGAAACAAACCACTCGGAAGCTTATTCATTAAAATTAAAACAGCCACGTTTATGTGGACGTAACAGCTACGCCAAACATTGTTTTCAACCCATCAAGCAAATCAGGCTCTATCTCTTTCAAATCGTATCTTGTCTTAGGAGATACTGAAAGTCCTACTTAAAATTAAAAAATCGATGCCGAAGCCGCCAGATGTTCAAAATATTCTTCTGCGTTTTCTAGTTTTTGCTGGTTATTTGGCTACTTTCATTAATTCATGAAGGTTCGATACATATCAATTAGCCATACAACTTTAAATGTATCTCCAAATTATGTAATTTTTATTAGGACATGCTTTTCTTAGATACGTAAGGTGATACACAAACTTATTTTAGTTTTTAATCACATGAGTGCTGCTCAAAATTACAGGTTCCACCTCTCACCAATTGGTCTCGTGCACATTGGTTGGACTCCATTGATTAACCAATCGAGACTTTATTTTCATTCCTGTAAAACCGTTGATACTCAAAACGAGACACCCAAGTACACGATTGTTAAATCAGCAGGTCCAAGAGCTCTAAATGCTAGTAGACTTCGTTGTCGCTAGAACTTTGCGTTGTTCCAGCTCGGGTATTGAATTTTTCATTTCCTCAAGGTTAAAAATTACGTACGTTAAATTATGGCTGTGTTAAAGCTGCATGATTGGGCAGGCTAGAACTAGAAAGAAAGAAACTTTCAATAACTTACTGTTTACGTCCCTTAACCAAAGTTCCACATTGCGAGGAGTAATTGGCGGTGTTTAATATCCCTGCGGAAGGCTAGAAATAAACAGTTCGAAATGAATAAATTCCCAAATCAATTAGATGTTTACATTTTTCTCGAAACTCTTCTTCGTTCTGACAAACAAACAGATTTTTACAACATAGCTCTACACCAGGCCTCTACCAGTTCTTCTCCATGAGTAAGTCATATCAAACAATTATTCTTCGTGTTATATTCTTTTCGATGATTTTTTTTATAACTAACCATGTTGTTTAGCTCAGTGATTGTGTATTGTGCATAAATCAATTAAGTTAATTCGGTTTACGAAATTCTGTATGATTTTGTGAGATTGTAGCATTGTCGAAGAATCAGTGGGTGGAGATAGCTGAAGGTCATTTGAAGGTCGTCGTCATCTAAATGTAAGTTCATTTTTCAAAATTATTTAATTTGCTGTTTTTGTTGTTCGTTGTGAAAGTTGACGTTTTCTTTGTTGTCGATGTCGCTTGCTATATTTTCAAAAAAGATAATTTAAAAAAGTATCAAATATACCCATTTAAAAATATGTTATATATTTATAATTTTCTTAAATACTCGATATATCATTGAAATAATGTAAAAAAATGTTTTAGGTGCTTCAAATATTCATTACTGTATGTAGAACTTTTTTTTTTAAATCTGCAGTGCCTTTTCTGATGACCTGTACCCTACCTCTAAATAATACATAATGCCCCTGGGGTTGTCTTTTGATTATTCCAAAAAGAAAAGGAAATACTAATTGTTTCTTAAAATCAATGGGAATATTTCTTCTGACGTTACGATCTCTAAACTGCGATTTCTGATTGATTTTTTTACAAAAAGTGTCGAAACAGCTCATTGTTTAAAAAAAATCAAGCTATCCGAACTGCGATGTCTTTTTTTTTTGTGGACAATTGTTGAAGCAAGCCTATTACATATTTTAGGATTTTAATTCATATCGACAATTTGCTTTCATATTAATTTCAAAAATTACCAAATGCTCAGCCACACTGAAAAGGTCTTAGCCCAAATTCTTGCTCAACCCTTTCAGTCCCAACGACAATTTGACATCATCATTTTATAATTTTTTTCTCTGATTGTTTATATCCATTTGCGATCCAAAAAAGCACATCATTCGATTCCTCAAACTTTTTTTCGATTAAAAATATTTTTATTAGTCCCAATAGATGTCAGCCCTATTATTATAATTATTTTTTAATTATCATCTGATACATGATGTTGCCAAATGGCATCACTGGAACTGAATGGGTTAATTTCGTACAAATCCCACATCACACCTAACTCTCATGAACTAACCAAAATCTAAACTCACCCAAACTCAATTCACAAGTTCAATAAAAAAAGTTATAATTTTACATAAACACCTACTTCTATATTTTGGACTCGTAGCATATAAATGCAGCATATATTCCTAGCACCTTGGGTCACGTTTTATGGAGCCAAACAATGCATGATTTTCGATTTTATGGGCGAAATATTCAAATACGGTCGCCGTTTGTAAATATATGAAAGTTTGATAACTTGGTTATATGCAAAGCATATTTTGCATACCGTGCGAAACAGCTTTTTGTATTTGGGTCGTATAAAAGTTTTCTATAGTCTACGATGTAGGTCCCTGAATTATATAAATGGTAGGACTAGATTTGTTTCAGTGATTAACTTTTCAACTATGAAATCCCCATTAAAATCTTGGGACCTAGTTTCCCCGTTTTTATAAACTCCCCTCAAACAATTAACACGTTAAGTACTTCCGAAATTGACCTGGTCCGATAAAAGAAGATCCAAATATCAGTTTTCAGGCTTTGATTACAGGTATCAGACATTTATTTCTATAAAAAATGAAGTTGAACAAGGGTCAATACGATATTGGAGTACTTAAAAAATATATATATTTTCAAACTTTTCAAAAAACTCTTTTAGTAGTTCATTTTAAAGGCATTTTGCATCAAAAACAATTATAAAATAATCTGTTAACTGCAAATAAGTTATGAGGCTTTTTTGTTGCATTTATAGCACAAAAAAATTGTATTTTTTGTGTTTAAGGCGTGTCCCTAATTAACTATTAAACATAATTTATTTTTTAATTTATTTGCAGAACATACTTTTTAGCATATATTTGTATAAAAAGCATATTTAGATTAAGAATATAAGTGTATGATTTTGCTTGGGTCTTAAGAGTTAAATTGGAATAAATCGTATTTTTCCATTGTTTTTGTTTGAAATACTTAAAAAAATAGAGATAATTAAAAAAAAACATTATAGCTATATAGTTAAATGACAAGCTTAACTCTTGCAAACCTTAAAATATTTTATATGCATGATTTGGAAAAAAAATTATTGTTTAGGGTGAACTACTTGGACCTATGTATATGTAACGTACCTAACCAGATTTGTTTCAGCCGAGATCATGTTTGTTTCAGTAATTAATTTTTCGAGAATGAAATCACCAATTATTTTTATAAATCATATTTTAGTTATTTTTCGAAAAAACTAAAGAAAATTAAATTATATTTTTAAAAAATCTACATAGATAGTTGAACGACGAACTAAAGTAAACTACAAATTGCAATATTTCTGTTCACAATATATGCATTTTAATAAATACACACACTAGTTGATATGTAAAACCATGGTTTAAATATTTTATTAATATAACTACTAATATAAGAATAATCTGAGACATGAATAAAAAATAGGAATTAAGCATATTCTAAAAAATACTTCATAACAAATAAAATAATATTCAGGTAACTACATTTACGAAGAGTCTACCTTAATTTCAAAGTACATTATTTTTTCTAATACTATTTATTTAACGTATATTAATAAAATTTCAAAAGAATGTTTCAAAAGGGTGATTTTACATTTTATAAATTGAGCTTATTGTTTGTACAAATATTAAAATTAAAAGTAAACATTTTGAATTTTAAAATAAATATATTTCATTGTATTCTGCAAAAAATATAAAAAGTAAATTGTAAACTTAATTTAATGCTCCTTTAATTAAATGCAGAAACACACAGTACACATAAATAAGTTAAACCAAGGAAAAACCTTAACTTAGAAAGCAATTTGATGTTTACAGAAACCAAAATATTTAATTGTTGACCCCAATTCTTGTTTTGTTAATTTTCTTATATCTTTTGGAGTCTATTAGTACTTAACTTAACCTTAAACAAATTTATTTTTCGTCCCACAAAGGTAAAATCGGAAGAGTTTTTGAAATGAGTCAAATATTAGTTTTACTGTAATGAGTTTTTTCTCCGCGTCTAGAGGATTTAATACCCTAATTCTATTTGCAGAATGCTTAATTATAAATGTCTAGACAGTCAATTTGGTGTTTATTTTAATAATATTATTTGGGTCACTGAGATACTTAAATTAACAAGTAAATAAAATTATAAAATTTACATAAATGAAGTTTGGAAACTGTTTAAGTTTGAATTAAGTACTTAATTATGGGATCCAAGACAAATTAAAGAAAAAAATTGTAAAGTGGCTTAATGCTAGAGATTTCTCGGTATTTTAAGTTCAGCTATGCAGTTTTAGTTTGAAATGCTGTTTAAAAGAATTTAAGTCACTTTTAGCTTCCCAAAAATTTTAGTGTAATATTTGAATTATGATGTTAACCCCTTAATGCATGAATTTTTATTTTCATCCCAAAAAAATATATATGTATCGTTAATACACACACACATTTTGAGAAAAATATTTAAAAAAAATTTATCTGCATTAGAATTTAAATAATTTCAATTTTTAAAATTTTTTCTATATGACAAAAACCAACTGCAAAATTCCAATTTCGATAATAATGTACTAGAAAACTACTAAAAATATTTCAAAATAACCCTTTTTAACTATGATTAATTTTTCAAAACAATTTATTAGTATTTAGTACTAATATTTTTATTCTTTGAATGCTGTCAAAAACGTAATTTCACAAAAGTTAATAACCTTACTCTTTAATTTTGAATACACTTTTACTGCTGTCATCTATGTATGTATCATTAGTAACTAAAACTTTAAAATGAAATGTAATATATCTAAAAAACACAGATTTGTCTAGGAAGAGCTCTAATTTAATAGAATAAAGTGGATTATGTTACTTGTTACCAAGCGGTAACAGTATGCATTAGAGGGTTAAAACTTGAATCGAAACCCGCATTGTTTAGTTTTCAAATAAGTTTTACCTTCACGAATATTTTTAATTTCCATTACTTAATTTAAAAGTAAGGTAACGAAGACATAACGATGGGTTCGGAAATCAGAAATTGAGATTTTGTGTTTTCTTCACGTTTCGGAGGGTGCTGATTCTACAAAAGTGGTATTTGAACATTGGTCAGACAGAAACCACTGTGTATCTCGAACTCAAAAGATCTAACTAGGGTCAAGTGGGGTAAGTGCGATAGGGTTTCTGCATTTTTCATTAAGAAAATTCGTTCTCTGCTTCAAGTAAATTCCAAATCCTAAAATCGGTAGTGAATTATTATAAGAAACATACATATGTAGAAAAAAAATTATATGTTTGAATTCCAATTTTAAGTGTACACAATTTGCATTTCAAAATCCATTGCTGTTTTATCACACTTACCCCACATAGAAAGACCCATATAAAAAGAAGACAGTTGCACTTAAATTCAAAAGCTCAAAACTTTCTTGAAACAAAAAATAAGGTCAATATATCTTTTTAGTTTAATTATAAGTGGTCTAATGTTATATATTGCAAACTTTCAGATTTTTAGAATGATTTCCAAAGTTACAAGATTGTTTATCACACTTACCCCCAATCACACTTATCCCACTTGACCCTACTTCAAATTTGGTACACGATTTCTCGGTATCACTCCAATAGGGTTTTGAGGAAATCGTGCATTCGCAAATGGTATTTTCCATAGAACTTTTTAGGCTTTATAGTTATTCACTTTAATTAGCTTATTGGGTTTATAGTTACCTTTAAATATTAATTTATCGAGCAGTAGTTGAAAGTCGTATAGTGTTACAAACGCCTAGTTTCAATTCTAGAATCGAACCCCGTCGGGAGTGTCTTATATCGTTACGCTTTGTTGGGCGGGGAAAACACTCTGCGAGTTCGAAAGCGCTTAATGCAAGATCACAACTAGAGAAAATACAAGGTAGTTTATATGCCGCGAAAAAAAATGTAAAAAAATAACGACATAATGTAAGCGTTGTAAGGGCCAGCCAGCATTTTGTTGGGAATGCTTTGTAAAGTTGCATTTTTATAAATGAATAATTGCTATCAATTAAAAATATTGAATCTTTATAATACTCAATATTTTTATATATAATGTTGAGGAAAAATAAACTTGTTCTTTGATGGCATTTTTTCTGAAAACAAGTAACTCACCTGTGATTCACGCCGCCTCACGGGATAGTTAAGCGTGAACCACAAGAGAGTGACACATCCCCACGGAACAGTTAAGTGCGACTAAAGCCTCGGTTTCCTCGGAGTCCGTCAACAGATTTAAGCGGTAGGACAAGTGCGGTGAGTGACGTCATACAAACTACTGACATTGATTACGCTAGAGTGGTTTCCTCGGGAGCGTTGCCGGACAACTCAACACGACCGCCAGATTGAGTTGCTGTTGAGTGCGTTGGGGAAATCCAGATGACTACGTTTCTTGCTGTTGTCTGTTGTGCGGTGTGCTTGCCCAAAATTATAAATTTGGGGAAATGACGGAAGGCGAGAGTTGTTTTACGCTTGCCGAGGAATAAATGCTAATTGATTTTGTCAGAAATTACGAAGAACCTAAATTTTCCATTTTTGACATGCAAAGACGAAAACCAAAACAACAACAGAGTTAGTTAAGTAAGTTCGCTAGGTTTCCAGTTTCTTGTCAACGTAACGTTCCAATGAAGCGGTGGCCAGTAGGGTGACGTCATCCCCTTATAATAGCGGTCGCATTTCTCTGGCGACAGACTCCGAGGAAACCAAGACTTTACCGGTGGGTCACACCAGCGTGAACGTGTTACAAAAAAACTGGACTACAAACAATCATAAATGTGTATAGTTCTGTTTTCCCCATCTAACAAAACGTTTCCCAATAATTGAATCGAACCACAAATCCTTCCCAATACAACAGTCTTCATCATAACATTTCTTCATCTAAACTTGATATGTCTATCGACAGAAAAGCGATAGCATAGCTACTATACTATTAAAATATTCGCCACACAACTTTTCTGTTCCTGCAAATAAGAAACCATACACTGATGAAAATAGTTGGGTAGACTAACGCTGTCGGTATAAGATACATTTATGAATATCACTGACAGTTGATTGATTGATTGGATTGATTAGATTATTAATTGCTTTGGGGGATTGAGACACTGACTTACCAAAGAAATATTGCTTGAGTTATTTTGTTTATGAGATACTCGTTAGAACCAAGATTGGATTGTATTGAAGCATATGCTAAAATAATATCGTTAAATGTAATCAATTTGGAGGCCCAGTGGCTTAGTGGTAGTGCTTCGCATTGGCACTCCTCAGATACCGGGAATAGAATCCCGGATTGGGCGAGGTTGACCCATCCTTTCATCTTTTGAGTGGGTCGATAAAAAGGGTACCAAACATGATTGGGAACTAAACACTGGGGGTTCCGCGTGTGGCTAACCACATTACCGGGACATATGCCAAGCTCTTCAGAGCCCTAGGTCACGAGAGCTGAAATGGGCACGGCAGTCCTATTCCCAGAAATGGGCTGTTTTGCCAAAAAATTTAGTTTTGTAACCAATCGCAGTTTTGTTATCAATATGCATTTTTAACTTTGGAAAACAATTTAAGCCCCTAATACTACAAAAACATTATAGTTTGTTGTTTTATAATGAGAACTAAGTTGCAGAAAATAATAAGTAGAAATATAAAAAAACTATCTGTATTAAATACTATAAATTCTAGTTCAAATATAGTTTTGTCAAGTAAAAACAAATCGCATTTTTTTAAATTAAGAAAAATATGGCTTCAAGCACAACTCGAACATGCAACCCGACCGTTAATTAAAGGAAAGCATGATAAGAACTTGACAATTAAATCTCTCGACAAATTGAAACACGCTAACACGTCAACTAAGTGATGTCATTGCGAACAAGTTTTGTAGAAAACGGTTGTAAACTGTAAACAATCTAAGAACACGGTGTTAGTATGTTAAGTAAGCGAAATGGTTTTGAAACGTTCAAAATGCTGGACGCTCTAGAGAGCTTTATATTGACAATGAGTCTCGTGCGATGAAAGTGTTTTTCCTTTCGTTTAAATTGATATTCTTCATAAATCTTAAAGAAAAACAAATATTATGTAATGAATAATCGAAAATGTGCAATGTTTTTAACATTTATCTTGTCTTCCACATTACAAAGAATCTTAATAAATAATAATTACTTTTGAAAATTTTAATATCTTAGACATTGAAAGATTCATATACCAGAGAAAACCAAAAATGCTAAATCAAATATTAGCAGCTGTTCCTAATGGTAAATAAAATAAAATGTTTTATTCGAAGGAAAGCAATATTTAATATCTTTAATGAAATCATTCTTTTTGAAAAAACACTTTGTTTAAAAAAAGGAATCTTCATATCTATTGTTTTCCATTAATACAAAGGAAACTCCCTCTTGGCATAATGGATAGGAAGTTAAAAAAACATTGAAAAAATTCATCGTGTGAGAGAATCGAAATCTGCAGTTTGTTGTTTTTCTTAAAGATTTGGTCCTTACAGATTTTGGGTATTTTAAGCCAAGTATTTGATTACTCGCCAGCGTTAAGCCAATACCACAAAATGTGCAAGCTAACAGTAACATTAATTTTGATAGGTTGCATTATGTTTTACTACATAATTTTGCAACAAAGAGCGTTATATATTTTTTTCTCTTTTTCCAAAGCTGAGAGGCAATCATTAAAGTTGAAAAGCCTTTTTGTTTATCACTAGTTTACGGAAACAGACTACATATATTTTTATATTGCATAGTGAAGAACCAACATTAATTTGATCACCATTTTCAAGATGGCTATTTTATGATGCATTTTGTGTGTAATTGTTAAACAAAGCGCGTTTAGTTAAGTCAACACTTTAGTCAAACTACTAAGCAAAAAACAAAATATATATATATATATATATCAAAACATTGTTTTAGATAGATTCATTATGAATTAATATTTATTAACACACATTTAATCATTAAAAATCGTAGAATGCATATTGTATAATTTATAATAAGACTGATGTTATCACAATATCAGCCAAAAACCTCTTATAATTTAAAAATTTAAATAAACCATGTTTCGTTTAGAGAGTAAAAGAGTTAATTTAAAATTATTTATTCATTTTTAAAACTTACAGATATTATGACACTTATTTTTGTTTGTATTTTCTCAATAAAATCTCGACTTGACATTTCAAAGCAAAACAGTGATATTGGCGACAAATCATAAACTTGGCGACAACCCCCGGTAACTGAAGTAAGTCATGGTTAGTACAAATCGCTTATAAAATGAACTCTTTTGAAATGATGGGGCATGAGCGTATTTTAACGATTTCACAGCACGTTAGCAAGGCACAGTCATTAATGAACAATGCCGTAAAAAGTACATATCTTCAAATGGAATTGCAGTCGTTTGAATTCAATTTAAACTGAAGTGAGTGAATTTTAAATAAAGATGGAGTATATATTTAGTAACCTTTTGAGAAAACGGGCTACTTTCCAATAACATTACTAATGAGAATGACCCTTTTATTATGTAAGGTATTAACGTGCGTTTGTAAATAGGACAGATAAATAATGTAATTGAATATTTATTTATTGTTATTGCAGTGTAGTGTGCACGTAGTAACAGGGATTTTGTTGCAATTTTATTTGTTGTTTTATCCTTATGGAATAATTTTCAATATAGATACACATAGATATTTTGCTTTCAATTTAATAATATGTAATAGTACAGGGTGATGCAAACAAAAGTGGCCCCGACCTAGAGATAGGAATACGTTGAAATGCTTGGCGAGAAAAACTCTTGAAGCCGCCTGAAACCTGTTTTTGCATTGGGTTGAATCAGATTAGCTTCACATTAGAGCTACTCATAGAGTAGTGGCGAGTTCAGATCGTAGTTCGTATTCTATGAAGACGTCCCATAATGCAAATTTTGTGTTTTGTAATCAATTTAGAATGTTTTTTATTACCAAATTCGAAAAGGTCCGATTCTTTATGATAAATAACGACCAAAATAATCACTAGTGGGAACTTTTCTTGATCAGCTCTACAAACCTTGTTTGCCGCTAAGCGTTAATAAGTCGCCAATAATAAGTCGTTTGGGCATAATATTGAAGCGATCAATAGCTTCAGTTAGCAAACCTGCCTTTGCATTGGCTTTTGACTCGGCAACATTTCTGTTTTATTCTTATCTGAACTTAGGGGCCACTTTTGTTTGCCTCACCCTGTATTAGTTAATGGCAGTATTGCTACAGAGTAAAAAATCCGAAATTCAGATTTTTTTCTTTCACTTTTTGAAGGAGGTTGATTGTGAAAAAGTGGTTTTCAAATCTAGGTTCGTCTATTATTCTGTGTGTCTGAAACATCTCTACTGCCCAAATCTAAGAGTGCTATTTCCCTTAACACGTTCACGCCGGGGCAAATATCTACGTTTTTTTGCGTGAGATGGGGCTGTCTGATATAGTTACGCTTCGTCGGGTGGGAAAACACATTGCGAGTGCGAAAGCACTTAATGCGATATCACAACTAGTGAAAATACAAAAATAAATTACATGCCGATAAAAAAATGAAAAAAGTAATGACATATTATAAACATTGTAAGGGCCTGCCCGCATTAGGTTTAAAATGTTTTGAAAAGTTGCATATATATAAATAAATAATTGTTATCAATTTAAAATATTGAATGTTTATAATACTCAATAATTTTATATATAATGCTGATAAAAAAATATTCTTTAACCATTTCTTGTCTTAAAACAAGTGACTCAGTGGGTCACTTCGCCCCACGGAATAGTCAAGTGTGACCCACCGGTTTCTCACACTGCTTTAAGCATGTTAAATTTGGTGCATTAGTTTCCAGGATGTCATAATATTTTCAGAGAAAATCGCACACTCGCAAGAGGTAGTTAACATGAAACTGGAGGTACTGACTTCAAACGTAGACCACCAGTTAATATTGACCTAGGCTAGGCAAAATTTTGTTTTTCTTTACGATTTGTCTGTTATAAACAACTTTTGCATTAAAATCTCATTGTTCTTGTAAATAAACAAAATATCTTTTAAATTTAGCAGTATTTTCTAGCACAAAAGCTTTTTTTTGTGGTATAAACTACAAACTGTTTTATTAATGTTCGACAGTAAGCTTTTTTATTAATAGCTAGTCTACTGATTTCTTTTCTATAGACATCTCAACTTAAGATGAAGAAATTTTATGATGAGGACTGGGCAGCATTAAAAAAAGCTTTGTGGGTTTTTCGATTCAATTATTGGAAAACGTTTTGTTAGAAGGATTTATAGGAATTAGGTTTCTTGGTGTTTTTTTTTATTACTCAAGAATTCTTTTTTAATAGATTTTTAATCTTTATTTTAGCTTAATGAGTTTTTTAAACTTAATATTTAACCAGTAATTCTTACAATGACCTGAGTAAGCTTTTTATGATTACGTTTACCTTTGATTATTTTTTTTTTTTTTGCTTTTTGCCTAAAATATTATTTTTGAAATAAAAGTAATTCTTAATGACAAATTACAAATGGTTGTTTTGTATTCAGCATTAACAAATTCAAGGAGCTTTGCGAGAGAGGGGTTGTGAGGTCTTTATATCTAAATTTGTTTTTCTAGTTATTGATTAGTTGCGTTTAGGTTAATTTGAAGAATCTTCGAAGAAAAAACGTATATAATTTTTAAAATTAAAGATATTTTAAATTAAATACTTATTCTGATGATTCTGCTTGTATTGATGTCTTAGTGATTGAGATTTTTTTTAATTGAGAAGTATAAATAATATTTCTTTAGTGTGCCGAATAATGTAATGTTTTTGGTAAATTGTTTTTTCTAAAATATACAATCACATTTCCCAATGAAAGAAAATCACCTAAATGAAGTTCAATATTTCCTTTTAAGTATTCCTTTTTGCATATAAAAAATCTCGATAATTCAGGTTTTTGATACAAATTCATTAATGATTTATTTGTCAATTGAATTAGCACATGCACGTCACTGAGCATTTTTTATTACGTTTAATTCTACATCTTAGTTGAAAAAGGCTTAAGAACTATGCACACCGGTTTTTCCTCAACTATGATATAGAATTAATCTTAATGTTTTTTGTATACCACTGTAATTTATAACGAAGTCTGTTGAAAAAGTTCTTTTATTTTCTCTCGAAAAAACATAAAACCATAATATTTGGAATCACCATAATTTTATAAGGAGGTAGGATATATATTAACTATTACTTGAGAACTCTTCTAATTAATCAAAAAATAAAAAAAAATCATTTGAACCATTACTTACTTAATACAAAATGATGAAAACGCTTTTTTATTTACTTTTGAAGCACAAATTTGGATAAAAACTAAAATTTTCCAGCTTAACTTTAATGCGATTACCAAAATGAAACATGGATTATAAAAAAAATCATTTTATTTTATTTCAATGGAAATATTTTTTTTATTTGAATAATGCTTTGAACGTAAACGTTTTACAGTTAAAAACATTGCGTTTTCAAAAGTCTGAAATCCGATGATTAACAAACGCTTTTTCATTTTCAATAAATAAATGTTAAAAACATATTTTAGCAAGTGTTTAAAGGAATATGCCAAGCAAAAAATTACTATAAATGTTATTAAAGCTTACTTACATTTTAACTTGTTTAAAATTGTCTTCTTCTTTGTCGTTTTATTATTCAATTAAATCACGAAGTTTCTAAAATTACATTTGTTTTAGTTTTTATTTGTCATACATGCTTAGGTAACACTGTGAAATTGTACAATGAGCTTTTAATTAGTTCCATTTTTTTGTGTTAAACGTAGTATACGTCTCAATTAAATGTGTATACTATGCTTTGTGTCCAAAAATTCCGTTTTGTGGTATTTGCGAAATACAAAACCAAGTTTAAATAGGTTGGTATAATAAAATATTTTTAAAAACTACGTTTATTACAATTCAGTTTATTTTTACTTAAAATTATGGCGTAAATGACTTGAGAAATCATACAAATTATATTTGCTAAAATAAACAAGTCTGACAACAACTAAATTGGAATTAATTTCGTTTGAGATGCCGTGTCAACTGCAATAAAGAAGACAATCAGGTTTATTTTAAGCTTTGTATATTCAATCATGCAATACACAAACAGAAAACATCCCTTGAGAAAATATCCCATTTATTATTTACATTTCAAAGTAATTGCTACTGTTTAAATTTCACTGAATCCTTCACCATTTTCTTTTCTATTAAATCACTCGAAAGCGAAAAACATGCAAAAGTGAAGAGAGCTTCAACCGAAAACAAAATTATCTTCCTCTTTCAAATGGTTCTCGAGTTTCGTTTAGCATCCGTTTTCAAGAATGTTATTCACGTTTAAGAACTCAAAAGAAAACCTTTTGCTCTTCATTCTTTGCTTAAGAAACGCGAAGCGTAACTGGTGATGCAAAGCGAAGAAGCATACTGCAAAAAAATAGCGATGTTTTCCATGAAAAATATTAGTGAATAGACTCTCAATTGTATGGAGAAAGTCTATGTATTTTAAAAGTACTATGTTGACAATATAGAAGTATAAGCATTTTTGTAAACAAGCTTTTTAAAAAATATCTTCTAAGAGCTTATTTTTTCAGAAGCTAGTTGGAAATAGTATTTTAAAGCATCTTAAAAATGTGGGATTCTTATATTCTCTTCTATTTATTATGAAGTTTATATTTAGTGTTTTTTTTTTTACTGTAAGAGGTCGTTTACTTTATGGAACCTTCTTTAAAGAAATTCCGGTGCTTTTGACAAAATGGAAGGGCTGCCATTTTACCCCTTATCGAGCGGTAAAAAACTTTCTGTATTGTTCATAGAATTGCGCAGACTACTGTAGTTGAAAATACAAAAGAAAATTAAATTTATATTTAATCTGTAAAAATTATATGCTATTGTCCGTAAAGACTTGCATTTTACTACGCATTACTATTTCAAGTAGTGTTCGTAAACTCTTTAGTCGTTTTCTGTGATGTACCTCTAAATTTATTTAAACAATAGAAAGCTACATATATGTGTATAATAACCTTAATTTTTAAGAATAAAACTCCAAAACTAGATTATATTTTTTATGTAGACTAAAGTAGTAGTTTTGAGGAGACACTAAGTATTCCAAATAAACTTTATTTGAATAACGGCATCAATAAGAAATTAATAATTTTTTTTTTGTTGGAAAATTCATTTGAAAAAACTTATCGAAAAATATTGTAACTTAAAAAAACTGAAATAAACGTAACAAAATAAAACTTCAAAGAAACAATCAATACCTTTTGAGAAACGCTACGTACTGATTTAAATTTATATTAATGTGCTTTGAGACTCTTGTAAAAAAAAAAGTAAGCTGTAACTGGGTCTCCAAGCCGAAGTCTTCCCCCTGTCTTTATCCAATGGAAAAAATACTAAGAGCCAAATTACTCCAACTATATAAAATATTTTTGCAATTTAATTTGATTATACATCGAATCAACCCAGAAAAAATTACTTCGGTATTGTGACCCATCAACCACTCCAAATCTTCCTCTTAAACGTGACCTTTGATTCTAAATAAACACACTTTTTCATCAGACCTCGCAAATATTATAACTATATACTACTATACATTAATATTCTGAATCCGTCTGGTCGAATATATTCCTTTATGAGCCGCTCGTAACATATTTTTTAACTACTTAGTTTTGATGCTTTCGCATTTCTAACTAAATGAACTTTTTCAACAGACTTCGTAATTACCACAATTATAAACGAATCTATATTATTGGTTTTATTCTCGCCTTCGTAAGAATCACTTCTGGTTCAGTTACAGCGTGGTGTTAGTACGCATAAACATTTCAAATACTGTTCCTAACCTCTGTAGCCGTATTCTGCAGTGTGCAGTTAAAGTGCCGTAGTCTAAAGGTTTGGAGCATTCTGAATCCACACTGAAAGACCGAATGGTTCGATTCCTTGTTGTGGTTACTGCAGTTTACCTGCCTATGACTGTATTATTCAAGGTAGCATTATTTATTCATACAATCTAAAAGTACATTTTAACTATAAACAGTAAAACACAACTGTCTAATCGTACAGTTTGGACCGAACCAATCTCTTAAGTTGTTTTCAACATTTTAGACCGAAATCAAACCCAATCAACTTTCGTATTTCTAATTTAATCAAAACGAACTTTTTCAACAGACCTCCCAAATGCTATAACTATATACGACTGCATATTACTATTATTATACCGCCTTCTTGCCTAACATCTTTGGCTAAATAACGTATTCGCAACATTTTGGAGAGAACCCAAACCAAGCCAATCTTCGTTTCAGGCCCACCAGAGACCATGCGCAACTGTCTGGTCACCAACCATACCACCGAATCCCTTCTGGTACAATGCGAGCCCGGTTACGACGGAGGCCTACCACAGACGTTCCATCTGGAGGTATACAGCTCGACGAACGAGCATCTGAAGGGGAATATGACGACAGAAGACGTCCCGAGTTTCCTTGTCCAAGATCTGCTGACGGGGACGTCGTTTATCCTGGTGCTGTACGCTGCTAACTCGAAAGGGAGGAGTAACTCGGTGGCTTTGGTGGCTAGTACGCTGAGGCCTGCTGAGAGACATACAGGCAAGGATGGTACATTCGTATTTGACCATTGCCTACTGAACTAAAAGGCCAGAGAAGCTTTCTATGACGTCACGCTTTTGGGCCTTGTTTGGAGTGTTGGTTGTTCCAAAGAAAATGACTAAACCTTTTCCGAACATGAAAAGAACACTGTTTAAATTTGTATTCTTGTTTTCACCATAATAAGGGTTCATAGTGGCTGCGTAGTGAAAGGTTTCACCATATATTCGCTAATCGGTTGTTTCATTTTCCAATAATAAGGAACAAAAACTTGAGGTGGCTCAACCAAATACCGAACATATGTTGAGATATTTCACCACACAGCCGTTTCAGCTACTAGGAACCATATTTATGGTGAAACTAAACTAAGTGCCAAATTTCGAACACTGTGTGTTCGGTACTGCACGATCATTTTTCGTTATTCTTTTGAACAGACGACACTACTGTAGTCGGTCTATTTACTATGCGAGCCTCGAAAATGCTTTCCATCCCCATCCCTTCGCTTGGTCTTCTAGGAAACGGGGGAAGCATCGATTTTCTAAAACTAATGCATTTAAGGCTCTGTTGTGAAGTTAACAATCCGAACAGTTCAAAGCCAAGTAGGGTGGGAAAAAAACTAAAACCACGACGCTCACGCCGCCGTTCCGAAGAAAACCACATGCGGGGCGATGTGAAAGAAAATCCTTTCGAGACTTGCATTCTAGATAGACCTACTATAACAGGGTGGAAATGGTGACGTTATAGAGAACTTTTTGGCCATAAAGTTGGGAAGACCGTGCTTGACGCGGACAAGTGACGTATCGAAAAATTTACGGTCAAGGGGAGTCATTAAGTTGCACTCTTTCGTTATTTTCATCTCGATAAAAAATATATTTAATAATTTACAGTTCAAAGCTTGTATCGGCCGTGTAAAAAATTGTATCAATTAATACATTGTTAATTTTTTGTGCGCCTTTCGGTGGTTTAGACTTAAGAAGTATCAAATCATTAGTTACTCTAACATATTGGGTACTTATGGGATGTCAGACAAAAAAAAAATTCTGTCAATGTCCCATCAATGATTTCGTTTAAGTTTTGAACGTTTATTTAATAATATGTTTACTAAAAAAATCGTGTAGGGTTGAAATTTGTGAGTGAATTATATTTCAATGTAAATTTATTTTAAAAAAATATATAAGTTTATTTAAATATTATAATTTAAAAAAGTACTTAATAATAAAATTAAAAATTTCGTACACGCAGAAAAGTATTTTAAAAGATTATTTGTTAAATAAGCCCGCATTACATAAATATTAATACGAGTATTTAAACACACTTAATCCGGTAATTTGTTTTTACTAATTAACCTTAAATCGTTTTGCATGTGTATAGCTGTTTGTGTACCGAATACCTCATATAATATATAGTTTAACCTAAATGCTTTATGAATAATGTACTTTAGTAGACCAATAACATATAGGTTACTACTAAAATACATTTAAATCGCCAAATGTTAAAAAAAAGGTGTCAATACCTTATGGACAATTAATGATACGCTTATTCTACTTAATATTTTAGTAAAAGAATAAGTGTATAAGGAAATATTTCTGTTGATTTTACCTTGTTTTTTATTTAGCAATACATGTATACCTTGTTTATGTGTTGTATGTATGTAACATAAGCTTTGTTTGCTTTTTTGTAGCCTTATAATTTAACTTGGAAACAAACCATACCTCGTAGCAAAAGTTGTTTTAGAAAGCTTGAAGGAAACTGCATAATAATATCACTGAGCTAAATAACATGTTTGCTTTTAGCTTTTATATTCTTTTGCATGATTTTTTTAGTGCTGTGTACTGTTCTGTCAATTCTCTTTTCCCTTGTGCTTCTCTTCCATTTCTAGTGAATGTAATGCAATGGCTTTTAGAGCGATTGATTTAAATTGTATGTGCATGCTTTATCGTAGCTTTTATGGTTTTTTTCTTTGTTAGAAATGAGTGTCGTTAAATTATTGTTTAGATTTTTAATATTATATTTATATGTAGTTTTAAGCAATGTTATAAGTTTTTGTATTACCCTGCATATTTTTTTAAACTACATTCACTAAGCCCCAACAAAGATATTCCCATTAAATTAAGAATAAGATAACTATTAATCTATAACTGAAAATTGAATTATTATTGTTGTTTAAAAACTTATTCAAATGTAAGCCAAACACCAAAATAATAGAACAATTAGGTTTCAAATAAAAAAACATTATATCGCTCCCGAACAGTTATTGGTAAATTGTTAATTTTCAAGTACAGGGTGGTTATAAAATAACGCTCGCTATTTGGAGTGGTCTGTAGCTTGAATGAATAATCCGAATGCAACGAACATTGAGACACTTACTAATCAAGAAGGGGAAAAACAATGGAATCATAAAAAGATGATTATTTCGAAAGATTTTTTTATGATAATGGAATCATAAAAAAGAAACTCGTCTCTTGACCAGGATTCTAAATAACAATGCGTAGCCAATTATGGCCAATAACGGCCAACACAGCCATTTACGCCTCGTAATTTAGAACCGTGGTCAAGAGACGAGTTTCTTTTTTTTTGATCCCATCATAAGAAAATCAACTCTTGACCAGGGTTCTAAATTACGAGGCGTAGTCAATTATTGCCAATTACGGCTAACACATAAAATTATGCCTCGTAATTTCGAATCCTGGTCAAGAGAGAGGGGTTTTTTTATGATTCCATTGTTTTTTCCCCTTCTTTATAAGTAAGTGTCTCGATTTTTGATGCATTTGGATTTTTCATTCAAGCTACAGACCACTCCGAATAGCGAGCGTTATTTTATAAACCCCCCTGTAGATTCGCTGTCACTTTTTTGAGATTTTGTAGCGTTTCATTGCACAAAATGGAACCAGTCTATTTTCTTTTACGTGTATCAGTCATTAGATCTTAGGAAAATTCGAATGCTCCAGTTAATACGAGTTGAAAAATTAAACTTTCCGGATACGTCACTTGACCACGTACACCATAAAATGTTTTGATTTTTTATGCTAGTCAATGGTGAAATGTTCATCATCACCCAGGTTAAAAATTAAAATTTTTATTTAATATGAGCGTTTGTCATATTTCGTGAGAGAATAGCATTTTAATGTCAGTATTCATATGAACTATTTATTACTATACTAAATTAAACTATATAAATACTATATTAAACTTACTAACTATAGTAAATAATATACTAAATTTTGTAATATGGAGTGTTTGTAACTCATCCAAGCTCATTTCATCATGAGTCTAAAGCATTCTAAAGAGTGGGGGAATTCAGAATTTTACGATTAAATTTAATTTTAACAACCCTTATATATATTTTAATATTAATTATTTAATTATATATTTGTTGAAATATTTTATTTTGAAATGGGATACCTGTGTAACGAGCACCCTGTAATTATGAAATTCATACTACGGGGAAATAAAAATTATAAATAATAAGAATTATTGTACTTAAATATTCCGTAATAATAAAAATTATTTTTAAAAAAATCATAATAATTATTCATAATGATTCTCAAAATAGCTCTATAAAAATAAAATCGCAAAAATTATTGTACCTAAATAATACAACTAATAATAAACAATACTGTACCTAAATATTATGCAATATTTATATGAAACTATTATACGAAATAACATGATATCTTAAAAATTTCAGCCGAAGAGGATGAATCGTTGCTGAGTCCGATGATCGGCATACTTATCGGTATTCTGACAGCCTTCATCATTTTAAGCATCGTTATTGCCATCATTGTCAGACTTCGAACCGGAAGCGGACGAAAAGGTAAGTAAATTACATATATGATTTATCAACTGTTTTTAAAATGATTTTACATTTATTTAAAATAAAATTCATTTGTACCTAAAACTTTGACATCCTATTTTTTCCCTTTAGTTTAGTTGCTATAACTGAATCCCCATCACTAAGTAAAACTAATTATACCATTTTATTTTTTTTTTAACTTACTTTGAAAATATTAAAATTTATCTCGGGACGTGACAAGAGTACAGCAATATTCCAGTTTCCACAGGTTAACAATCTCTTTTTGGGGACATCTTCATTGAATTAGCAAGGACGCTTCGAGTCGACGTTCATCAGTTAAACTTCAGCTTTAAAATTCCTTGCTCTATAAATTACTTTTCTATCTTTTTTTTTAAATTTTAATTTACATGAGCAAACTCGAGTAGAAGACCAATATTTGAAAAAGACTTTTACTTACTCTACATGCCAAAAACTTAAAAAACGAAAATTAAAATCAATCCGTTCACAATTTAGTTTTTAATGCAATTCTGATTATCAATTCGAAAATTGAAAATCAAATAAAACTTCTGATGCTTTAAAACTATTTAGTATTAATATCTATTTTTTAATTATGACATCTGAAAATATACTCTCTAATAACTCATACAGACAAGACATTCAATGATGATACTACCTTTTTTGTATACATACTTGGATTTCTTAATTTCTGAAAATTGATAAAAACACATAGATTTAGTATGTCATTAGCATATAGTTAGCCATATTATTTCTAAGCATAAATTTTGAAATGAATTTTCAAAAACCACAATTTTAAAAACTAAAAATTAAGTTTATTGTTGTTGAAATAAGGTTTTAAAAAATCATTTTCAAAAAAAAAAAAAAAATCATCAATTACAATTCATTATTTGCAAAGTTTTAAGAAAACATTTTTTTGTTAGAAGAACTGGTTTAGAAAATCGGAAAAAACCATCGTCTAACTCTCAGAACGCTAAGAAACCCAACACCACACATAATCCAATTCAATATGAATTCCTGGCATACAGGTTCGAGTACATATTAGGAATTTCAAGGGAAGCAAAGGAATTTGGGATAGAAGAGCGTTTGCAGGTTGTAATCAGAACTTTGAACCTTGAAATTCCAAAGGATTGATATATTGAATCAAATTATAAGGAATGTGATACAATCTTGCCGAATCCTTTGATTGTAATTCAAGCAGAATCGGCTTTGAAGTAAATGAAATCAATTAGTTTTACGTTAATCCAAAAAACTTAAAAATGCTCAATTTTTTAAAAACATTTGTATGTGTGTAAGCTTTATTTTCTAATGCTATATATAAGTTAATGACAGTATTTCGATGCTGTTGAAAGTCCGAAACGGAGATTCTGTGTTTACAACACGTTTGAGAAGGTGCTGATTCCGAAAAAGGAGTTTTTGAACATCGGTCTCTTGATCTGTTTTAAACTACTCTGCAGCCCATACTAAAAGAGCTATAGATTTCAATTTTTTACACATAAATAATAACTGCTAAGTGTATTTTCATAATTCATAAATTCTAATAAACCAAGTATTTTTGCGAGCTTTTTTATGAGCTATATTATTTCAATAACGTTAATATACGGATGAAATGGCGTCATTTAAATTTAAAATAATGTTTAAATATTTGTTTAAGAAGCAAAATATATTTTAATAGGTAAGTAATCACTAGAAGAGTATAGATGATATGGAAAAATAAATACTTCCCCTTATCTGCAAACACTCTTGTATGTCTTAGAAGTAGATAAGAATAAAATTTAAATGAATTAAACATTTTATAATGTTAGGATAAATCAATAGGGATTTAAAGTGCTTAGTTTGGCTAAAATATGCATATTTTGTGTTCTAGTTATTATAACTATATTAGTTTTAGTAATTTTTAGTTTTATTTTATACTTCATTTTTTTCATTTAACATTTTAAATGTTAACTGATTTTGTGTTTGTTTTCTCCCCAATATATAATTATGTGGCTTTATAGATATTATCATTCAAACTCTAAGGAATTAAATGAGAAAACAGTTAAATAAAATTCAAAAGCTGTAGTAAAGTAGGGTAAAAAAATTAAAATTTGTCATCAGCAGATTCCTAATTATGTTCAAGATAATATTTGGAAGTTTTTTGTTCTAATTGAGTTTCATCTTTGATAAAGAAAAGAAACTTTACAGAATTCGACAAACTAGGGACACAAAAAATAAAATATTTTTTTCATTTCCGTCGCTTTTAGGTAGATAGTTCTCCATATCAACCCACAACTTCATAAACAAATTTTTCTTTTGTATTTAATTGAGAAAAACTAAGATTTAACTTATCTGAAATATCCGACACTTTCTACAATTTCAATTCTTACTAAATCCATCACTTTTTACCAACCCCTCCATTTTTTTCTTCGAAAAATCTTTCAATTACTTTCTCCAAATCTCTGCCTCTATAAACCTCACTCTAAACAAAAACACAACAAATTCGCACCTCGCTAACACAGTTACAGGGAAGGTGGATTAGGAACCTCTTGTCAAACCGTTTTCTTAAGACCTGGCGAAGAATCTCAACACGCGTAGATGCTACATAAAAAAGGGATTTTATTTTGTGTTCTTCCTTTAAGCTGCGTGCTTCAAACCATCAAATGGGATTGGCTACTGTCTTTGCCCCGTACCGGCTAGAAATATATATAGATGTGTTTTTTGTTTGGTTTTCGCTTGCTGCTATTATTTATTTATTTATTTATTAGGAAGTGGTGGAACTTTTTTTTGTTGTTATTTGAGTTGTTAGTTTTAAAGACTAGTTTCAGGAGTTATCTGCTATGTTTTCCAAAAGAGATATTGGGAAGTAAAACTGTAAGGAACAGTTTAAAAAAACTCTTGAAAAAAATTAAGGTGTATTAGTCAACACCTTAGGCTTACCTATATTGCAATCATTTGTTCTTGTTTTCACGCATAAATGAAGAGCTTAGTGGAAGAAGGTGCTAAGTGACATTTTTGAAAAAAAAATCGTGTTAATGAGCATATTGTTCCATACTTGAAAGGTAACTAGATAACCCTTTATCATAAATTTTGATTTAGGTATATTTTTTACATTCGTTAAGTGCCGTTTTTTACGTATCTAAAGGCAAACGAAAACTTTGAAGCTTCTTTCCTCAGTGTAGAAAAGTTTAAACCAGAAAATATTTTAATATAATTTGGTCCCAGCCAATTCTGAATACATTTTGAATTTAGAAATCAAATGGATAAAACTCAGTGTTGATGGTGAATATTTATTCTTCCGTTGTATATTGCGTCTTGCCAGGCCCAGTGGCTTAGTGGTAGTGCTTTGCATTGCCCCGCCAAGGTCCAGGGATTGAAACCCGGATTTGGCAAGGTTGACCCATCATTTCATTCCTTAAGATGATCGATAAAATTGGTACCAAGCATGCTTGGGAGCTAAACAATGGGAAATCCGCGTGAGGCTGATAAACATGTTCTATCATCAAACTAAAAGGTTGATTCATCATTTAATTCCATAGGTGGGTCGGTAAAATGGGTACCAAGCATGTTTGGGAACTAAAAACTGGGGGTTCCACTTGAAGCTGATCATCTCACCGTTACATTTGCCTAGCACCCCAGAACCCTAGTTCACGACAGCTGAAATGGGCATAGCCTGCCTTGGCCCACTAATGGGCAGTTGTACAGAGGAGTTTAGTTTTATAGACCTTAAAACACAAGTAAAACATACAAAATAACTATTTCTTCAACATCACCTTTAAAAAAATACGAGATGGTTTTGAAGAACAGCAAAAAACTTCATTACTCGTGGATATAGGGCAGAGTTTATATCGACGAAGGGAAGAAAAATAAGATTCCTTTTGTTTTTGTGTATCTCTGTTATCGGAAAAATGAATGGGAAATAGTTGAAAAACGGATTTGTAAAACTGGTTTGAGGTGCGGTTATTGTTTTCTACCTTGAAGAATGGATTTTGTTGATTGTTTTCTAAGGAAAAAGAGTATTGTTTTTGTTGTATCAAACCCCCGTGATTTGGAAGGCGCGGAATTTATCACGTGTTTATTTTTATTCGAGAATGTTTTCTTGAAAAATTTGAGGTAGTATCCATTGTTTCAGATATTTCACTTGTGTTAGAACTTTGAAGTTTAACCTCGTCTGACCTGGAGCCCCATTTAGGAACTTTTTAAAAAACTTCCCCACAAACAATTAACACGTTAATTATCTCCGAAATTAACCTGGTCTAATGGAAAAATATTCAAATATCAGTTTTCAGCCTTTGATTACAGATATCAGTCATTTATTTCTACAAAAAATGAAGTTGACCGAGGGTCAATACGATATTAGTATTCTTAAGATTTTTTTTTTCTCAAATTTTTCAGAAAGTTCTTTTAGTAGTTAATTTTAAAGGCATTTTGCATTAAAATGAATGTTAAAATAGTCTGTTAACTGCAAATAAGTGATACGGCCTTTTTTAATTCATTTACGGCACAAAAAACGTGTAATTTTAGAGTTTAAGGTGTGTCCCTAAGTAAATATTAAACACAGTTTTTTTTTTTTAATTCTTAGCAAAACATACTTTTTAGCATATATTTGTATGTTTCGATTAAGAATATATAAGTATGTTTACATTATGAATATGCATGTAGGATTTTGCTAGGGTCTTAAGAGTTAAATGCCGTGAAAACAACTAAAAATGCAGATTTATGGCTTCTCTAACTTACAAGTTGTGTGTTTATGACACTCGCCTCTGTAGAAGTTATTTTGCTACGATAACACTTTATGCACAGTGAAAACAACTGAAAGAGCAGATTTATATTTTCGTTAGTTTACTTATCGATACGTTTTATGAATGCAAGACACCTGTTCTGTTTCTGTGGAAGTCGTTTTGCTACGATAGCACTTTATGCACAGTGAAAACAACTAAATGAGAAAATTTAGAATTTCGCTAGTTTACATATTGATACTACTGTGTGTACTACGTTTTATGAACGTAAGGATGGTTACTACGATGGCACTTTATACACAGTGAAAATAACTAAAAGAGAAATATTCATACTTTCGTTAGCTTACTTATCGGTATTTCGTTTTATGAATGTAAGACACTCGCTTCTGTTTAAGTTGTTTTGCTACGATAGCAGTTTATACACAGTGAAAACAACTAATAGAGCAGATTTATACTTTCGTTAATTTACTTATTGATAGTACGTTTTATGAATGTAAGACACTGGTGTCTGTAGAAGTTGTTTTGCTACGATAGCACTTTATGCACAGTGAAAACAACTAAAAGAGCAGATTTATAGTTTCGTTAGTTTACTTATGGATACTTCGTTAAGAATGTATACCACTTGTTTCTGCATAAGTTGTTTTGCTACGATGGCACTTTATACACAGTGAAAACAACTAATAGAGCAAGCTCATAGTTTCGTAATTATTTTAGATGCTCTTACTATATACATTTGGTGAATGTATGACGCTACTTTCTGTAATGTTGTTTTGCTACGATAGTACATTATAAACTGTATAACTAAAGGATATACGAGGCGTGTTTTTTAAGTAAGTACCGTTTTGCCACACAGAGGGCGCGGCGCTGCGATCGGCGTTCTGCGCATGCGCACTGTGTACCTACATCTCTTGTCTACTCACTGACGATATTGCAATCCGATTTGTCATTGTTTTACGTTTTCTGCTGAGTGTTTAAAATGTCTCCGATAACCGTGAGTCCCGCCGACTGTGAAGTATGGTCTTTTATAAGATTTCTTAGTGTTAAAGGCCTAAAATCAATCGATATTCATCGTGAGATCTGTGCAGTTTACGGACAAGACATTATGAGTGATGGAATGGTAAGAAAGTGGGTGAGATCATTTAAAGAAGGCCGCACGAATGTTCATGATGAACAACGGAGTGGGCGGGCGTCCTTCAGTCGTTAATGACATTTTGGTGCAGCAAGTGGACAATAAGGTGAGAGAAAACAGACGCTTTACCATTCCATCACTCATAATGTCTTGTCTGTAAACTGCACAGATCTCACGATGAATATCGATTGATTTTAGGCCATTAACACTAAGAAATCTTATAACAGGCCGTACTTCACAGTCGGCGGGACTCACGGTTATCCGAGACATTTTAAACACTCAGCAGAAAACGTAAAACAATGACAAATCGGATTGCAATATTGTCAGTGAGTAGACAAGAGATGTAGGTACCCAGTGCGCATGCGCAGAACGCCGATCGCAGCGCCGCGCCCTCTGTCTGGCAAAACGGTACTTACTTAAAAAACACGCCTCGTAGTTGTTTAAAATGGGATTCATCAAATGGACTACGAAGAAAAAAAATTTTGCAAGCAGGCGATAATTAGCAAACCTATAATTAAAAATCCTTTTGCTCTGGCAGTTTAATATTCACATTTAAGTTTTAAGTTTATTTACATCCCTTATCAATTTATACATATTTGTTTGTCCACTATGCTTAGTTCAAAGTTTGAAAATGATATTTAATGTTTCTAATCTTGTTATAGCTTGTCCCGTAGTTTTGGTTGTAGTTTTAACTAAAATATTAGCTTGGTATAATTACATTTACTTCCGTTTTAACATTTATACTGTAAAACAGATGTAATAATAATAAAACTTTTTTTATTCTTTTTTCGTTGTTCAATAATATTTCATTATTTAGTTAATGATAGAGAAAAACTTTTAATTTCCAATATTTTCATAGAATTTTTTTATTTATAAAAACTATTTGAAAATAATTTTTAAAAAGTTATAGTTTTTTATTAAATCTACTAAAAGTTATAAGCAATAATCAAAGAAAATGAGTTTGTGCATTTTTTACTTGGATCATGATATTACACTAATTATATAAAATATTTTTATTTTTGTTTTAATCATACAATATTCCATGCGATTTCTAATTTAATAACTTCATATCCTACTTTCATTATATTCTAATTTAATAACTTCAATCGTTTCATCCACTATCAAATTATAATAAATACACAAATCGTAAAAAATTAGAATATATTTGGTCAAATGGTAATCTGGTTTTATAGCCTTATTTAATTAAAATTTTCAATTTACCAAGGAGGAAAAAAATCGGAGAAATTGTTTAGATTTTTTGAGAAAAAAATATATCTAATCTGATTTCAACTCATTTTCTATTATTTTTTAATATATTTTATAATTTAAAACAACCTTTGTTTCTTAGAAAGTAGTTTGATGACAAATACGATAAAACTTCTTTTAAATTTCAAGTTTTGTAATTTATTAATGTATTTAAATATTTTTTAACTATTTCGTCGCTGTTTGAATAAATTATTTTAATTTAACACAAAATGATCGAAAGGCTCGATATTAATTTTGAATTTTTTAATCTTTAAAGAATTTTCCTTAGGTAAATTAAATATTTAATGTTGTTTTATTTTTGGTGTATCAAAAAAAATCTGAATTTTTTTCATTGGAAATTATATTACATTTATATGGCTTTAAATATATTTTCATTGACGTTTCCAAATAAAAATTTTTTCATAAAACAAATTTTCACTTAGCTTCCGATAATTCTAAGATTGCTATCTAAAAATGTTGGCGGAATTCTTAAAATGCTCATTTTATACCTTAGAGAAAAAGAGGTAGACGTGGTATGGTACCGAATTCAAAAACATTTTTTTTTTTTACTTCTACGAAGTTGAATTTTAAAAATAGACCCATAAAGATTTTTTTCTCTTCAATAATAATTTGTAAGAACATTCAATAGCAAATGTGCATTGTTTGGGTTTTTTTTGTTTGTTTTGTTTATCGTTAAACGCAAAAAAATTGACAAATTTGTTAAAAATAAGAGTAAATATAGTAAAATATTTGAATTTGTGCTAATAGGCCCTTGTGGCCCAGTAGGTGATAAGATCTCTATATCTCGTTAACAAAGTCTTCAGGTTTTAATCTCAATTTTGGAACGCTGAAACATTTTTGAAACAGTTGAAACATATTGTACCACTCGCTGCAGATACTAGTTTATTTTTATAACAACGTGCAAAAAAGTTCACTTTTTTATATCATATTCATTCATAAATCGTTGCGAAAATGACACTTTACGTGCTTGCGTCACAGACAGTCTTCAAAAAGTTGGCTTTCGGCACTAGTGTGGTAAAGTAAATAAGAGTTTCTGATTGGTAGAAAAGCAAAATGATGTCATGAATATCTCCATGGAAACTAAATGGTCACGAAACTCGGCTAATTCTATTGGTTCATCACTTTTGCATTTTCTAATCTCCATGGAAACTAAAAGTATTACAAAAATTATTAAAGGAAATGAAATAAGATAAAAGTAAGAACACAAATTTCACTCCAAACAATACTTTTCTGGAAGAAGATTCGACCAAGCTTCCTTAGCTGCTTTGTTAATTTAATCTGGAAGTTGATCGAACATCATTTCAAATTCATTTTCACCTATGTTCGGTAGCACTAATTAATCTAAATACTATTTTGATTCAAAATAGAAAAGTATTTTACAACTTTTCTTTCACTACTTTGCATTTTCGAATATCTCCATGGAAACTAAAGGATGTTATGAAAATCACTCATTGGTAGAAATACTTTTTTGCACGCCATTATAAAAAATATTGTAAGCAAGCACGTTCCTAATAAGACTTTATTAAGCTCGTGTCATAATTTCACTCGCTCGTACCTCGCTCGTGAAATAAAAGCCACTCGCTTAATAAAGTATCATTTTCGGAACTAGTTGCTTAAATAACTATTATTCATTCATTTTTTTTTGGGGGGGGGGGGGATCTACCAATTAATTTAATAGTCTAGTTCGGATAATCGTAGTTCTGGTATTTACTGCTTCATTACACACGTGCTGGGTACATAAAAACAGAAATATCAGGTGGTCCCTTTCCCAACAAATAAAACTTGATATACGTTAGGTAGACAAGTAAACTGGCACAAACCAGAACTGTGACTTGAACCACTATTACAATCACCCAATAGCCACATCCTATAAGAAATTATACCAAGAGATTGATTACTTCAAGACCAAACTGGTTTAGTTCATAGTTGTGTTTACTGCAGTTTACCTGTCCATAGCAATAAAACCCTTCACTACTCACCAATGTTCCTATATTTGCGCACAAACACCAATAGCTGTCCACGGAAACCGTCGCCAATATCACACGAGAAAAATCATTGAGTAAAGAGGAAGATTGAGTTGCTTGTGCCAGAAGCAAAGTGAAGCAGTCAAAAGGTCGCCAAAGCACCCTTAATAAGCCCAAACAAGTGGCTGGGGAGCCTGTCGGTTGGGCATTCGCCTAACATGCGGAAGGTCCCAGGTTCGGGTCTGGGCATTGCCAAAATAACTGCCGACCTATAAACGGGCAGTGCAGCCAGAAATGTCCGACGAATAATACCCCGCGTAAGAGAGTGCACGTTAAATATCCTTCAAAGTTCTAACGCTGCGTACGATGTCACCATTAACTGTTGCGTTGGGTGCCTATTCAGGTGTCGGCTCGTCACCTGACTGTGGTTCTAAAATACGACGCCCGTCGCCAATAGCCCTCATGTAGCTCTAGTGCGACGATATTTCAAACCTAACTTAACCTAACCTAAATTAGTAAGCCCAAACAGACCGCTTACCCAATGTTAGTTCATGATGAAGCGCATCATTGTCCTCTCGCCGCCTGGCGTCCACATTTGAGAACATTTTGTAAAACCTAACCACAAACAATTGACAAGCTAATTAGTTCCGAAATTGACGTGGTCCGATAGAAGAGGATCCAAATATCAGTTTTCGGCCTTTGATTACAGGTGTCAGTCTTTTTATTCTATAGAAATTGAAGTTGAACGAGGGCAATACGGTCCAGAGTTTTTTTTTAAAGTTATTTGATTTTTTCAAACTTTTCAAAAAGTTATTTTAGTAGTTATAAAATGTAACCGACAAGTGAGAATTGAGAGATGATTTTTTTCGTTTCTCCCGGACAGAAGAGAACGGTACATAAGAAATTAATTCTAAACATCAAATTCTAAACCTACTTAAAACGTAATACAAAATATTTTCGTTTAATGACCGAGATTATAAAATAATATGAATATTAACTAACACCAATAACTCAATATCTTATTACACGCATCTCAACTAACAGACAAACTAATATACCAACCCAAGCAATTCAACCTTCTCAACAAAGCAATTACTCCCGTCCTAAACCTCCACGACAGCACGTAAATACAAGGCAGTTGCCAGAACGTGCAAACAAGGCCTCGGGGATACATTGCCATGTAGCGGCCGTTCTTTCTTACTCGCACCTCCTTTTTATTATTTTGGTCTGTCCGGATTTAGTGTTATTTAGCGATGTTTATTCGGTTCTCAGGCTATTGCTTGGGTGTATTTTCTCGGTGGAGTTAGGAAGATGAATATGCTGTTGTGGTAGAAAACAATATAAGAATAGGTTTGCCAGAGACGCCATTTATCGACTTTCTAGTAAGTTCAAACAAATGCCCTCGATGAAGTATTTGGAGCTTTACAATTGAGTTTTTTTAAGGCTTACTACACCGACTTGGCGATTTTTGATCTCTCCAAAAACCTCTTGCGACCTGGCTTCTCCGTTTGGGGACATTTTTTAAAACCTCCCCACAAGCAATTTACACGTTAATTAGTTCCGAAATTAACCTGGTCCGATAGAAGAAGATCCAAATATCATTTTTCAGAATTTGATTACAGGTATCAGATAGTTATTTCTATAAAAAATGAAGTTGAACGAGGGTCAATACGATGGTAGAGTTCTTAAAATATTTATTTTAATTTGTTTTTCAAACTTTTCATCAAAAAGTCCTTTTAGTTGTAATTTTCAAGGCATTTTGCATTAAAATCAATTTTATAATAATATGGTAACTACAAATAGGTCATACGGCCTTTTTTGTTGCATTTATAGCACAATTTTTTAGAGCTTTTCTTTCAGTAACTATTAAACACAATGCTATTACTTTGCAAAAACAAACTTTCTAGCTTAGATTTGCATGAAAAGTATGTTTAAATAATTATATACGTGTTACATTTTGATCGGGTCTTAAAAGGATATATTACACGCATCTCAACCAACAGACAAACTAAGGTACCAACCAAAAAAGCAATACAACCTTCTCAACAGAGCAATTACTCCCGTCCTAAACCTCCACGACAGCGCGTAAATACGCGGCAGTTGCCAGAACGTGCAAACAAGGCCTCGGGGATACATTGCCATGTAGCAGCCGTTCTTTCTTACTCGCACCTCTTTTTACTATTTTGGTCTGTCCAGATTTAGTGTTATTTAGCGATGTTTATTCGGTTCTCAGGCTATTGCTTGGGTGTATTTTCTCGGTAGAGTTAGGAAGATGGATAAGCTGGGTGGCAGAAAATAATGTAAGAATAGGTTTGCCATGTGAGGTCATCGATAGCTTTGTGTAAGCTCAGACAAACGCTCTTGGCGAAGTATTTGGAGCTATTTTACAATGGAGTTTGTTTAGGTTTACTACATCGACTTGGCATTTTTCTACTCTAATAAAACTGTAGTAATTTTAACGCATATTTCTTAACTTTGAAGGGCACCCCTTCTTTTTTTGGTTCGACAGCCCTTTGTGGGCCGAGGCCTTCTTCAGAATCTTCTTACATTCTTATCTTGTTTTGGAAAACGACTTCCAGTTTTGTACTTTTAACTTTCTAAAATCCTCGTCGACACAGCCAATAAATCGAAGTTAGCGCCGCCCTGTTGCCGATGGGTTGATATTGGAAGATTCTTGATGTTAAAGAGTCATGGTTCATTCTGCACAGATGTCCAGCACATTTCAACCGTTTGATTTTCATGTAGTTTATGAAATTTGAGTCCCTATATATCTAGTACAGTTCACTATTATATATGTGCCTCCATATACCATTGATGTTCACTACACCCATAATTTTCCTCAACACTTTTCTTTCAAAGATAGACAGTCTATTTTCGTGAAATTTTGTCATGGCCCAGGTTTCTGAGCCATAAGTAAGCCCTGGTCTTATAATGGTTTCATAGAACACAAACTTTGTTATCCATTTAACCAGTTTTAAGGACATCACTACCATCAATTTAAGGTATAAGGCCAGGTCAGGTTTTTTAAGTTAAGGTCTCGTACGACATCCTACAAATGTGAAAATAGGTATTTTTATTTTAATTAACGCTTTTTAAGGAATAAAATGATGCATTTCAGCATAAAAGTTAGAATTATCGTTGCACTAGAGCCACACTAGGGACATTGATGCGTTTGTCCTATTTTAGAATAACAATCAAGGGGCATCGAGCTGGTACCTGAGTATATGGCAAACGAAGCTGTTAAGGGTGACATTTTACTCAGCATTTTCACTTTGAATTATACTTAACCCTTTCAGTCCCAGTGATGCCATTTGGCATCATCACTTTCAATATTTTTTTCAAAATGTTGTGTCCCGTTATGACATCCAAACACACATCATTCGATTCTCCACACTTTGTTCTATCAGACAATATTTTACATTAATCTCAATAGAAGTCGGAACTACTATTTTTTTTATTTAGAAAATAGCCAACAAGCGTTTCACCTGATTTTTGATGAGTTCACTTCAGTTCCACATATTTAAAACGCAAATTAAACTATTTCGGTAAAAATAATTACTAAATTTTTTTAATAATATGGTCAGATGCCTTCAAATATATAACTCGAAAGTGTTTTTAGGTAATATAGATTTTTTTATTTTGTTGTTTTCCACAGTTAAAAAATTTTGGCATTGTTTCAAAAACCATATAAAAAATTTTAATGATTTTTTTTCTTATGGAACTCGTATATTTGACCTAAAATAAGCTTATTTTGTGAATATCATATGTTTCTGTAGTGTAGTAAATTTTTGGGACTGAAAGGGTTAACGTGAACTCCTCTACACGGGGTATTATTCGATATACATTTTTGACTGCATAGGCCGTTTATGGGTCAGCAATTGTTTGGTGATTCCCTGACCCGAACCTGGGACCCTTTAGCATGCAAGGTGAAAGCCAATAACTAACTGGGCTTCCTTGCTCCATAAAAAGTATCATTAGAACGCATTTATCTTACCTGCGAAAGCAATTACAACCACTTTATACATAAGTGTACGATTAAACGCGTAATAGTTTATAAAATTACTCGAGTTTTGTATGAAATATTGCTTTTTCCTGTATCTTTAAAATAAATTCCTCAATTTTACCAAAAATATCAACAACCGCATATTTAATGACTCTACACAAATGGATGCTGCCAAAAAAACTTCCAAAATATGCACACATCCATCTCTTTACAGAACATTTTCAATTTACTATTTCCAACTTCCCATTTTCCCCGCAAATGGTTTTGGGGTGAAACTTGGGAGGTTTTAATAAGCTGATGATGCTGTCGACTCGGTGCCCAACGTTAAAACTGGTATGTCGATGAAGCTAGGTTCGTTTTGGGGATAGGCCCTAATTATTTGTCACTAGTTTAATAAGGAATTGTAAAATTTTGGTTCATCAGGGAATGTTTTTTTTTGTGTGCTAGTAATAAGAAATTAAGGAATATAAATTTTTCTTGATGATATGAATTCTCCTGAATGATTGGATGATTTAAACGGTTACAGCGTGGCTTGTAGGGTAGAAGGCAATTGTTGATGTAGTTGTTACGTCTATATAAACGTGACCATTCTAAATTAGAATTAGCTTGTTTGGGGTTTGTTTGTGTGGTAGAAGACAATGTTTGATGTAGTTGTGACGTGAAAATAAGCGTGACTAGCTAAATTGGATTAATTAGCTTTCTTGGGGTTTGTTTGCGTTGTAGGAGGTAATGTTTGATGTAGCTGTGGCGTCAAAATAAGCGTGACCATTCTAAATTAGAATTAGCTTATTTGGGGTTTGTATGTGGGGTAGAAGGCAATGTTTGATGTAGCTGTGACGTCAAGATTAGCGTGACCATTCTAAATTCGATGAACTAGCTCTCTTGGCGTTTGTTTGTGGGGTAGAAGGCAATATTTTATGTAGATGTGACGTCAAAATAAGCGTGACCATTCCAAACTGCATGAATTAGCTTTCTATGGGGTTTATTTGTGGGGTTGAAGGCAATGTTTGTTGTAGCAGTGACGTCAAAAGAAGCGAGACCATTCTAAATTGGATGGATTAACTTTCTTGGGGATTTCTTGTGGGGTTTGTTACAACGATTGATGCACTGAGGCGTTACTGAAGGAGTAGCCGTTCCAGTTATCCATTATCACTTGCTGTTACTGACTCCGTCATTGCTTGATTTGGTTGAGTCAGCGTAGTGCTATAGCTGTCCGAGGTTTATTGGCTACGGCAATTACAATATCTCTGGTTTAACGTTACATTTTCGCCGTAAAATATTATCAAAAACTGGACTACAAGTGGGTACCTTCTTGTCTTCGACATTTTGTAACTTGATTGTTTTAGATGAGAAAAAACTCGCCATTTGATAACGTTGTGTATTAGGGGACTAGTGCACATTAAATTTATCGTGTTTCTTCGTACGATAACTAAAATGAGATTGCGTTAGTGTCTGCCACTGATAGACACAGGTGAGTGCCTGAATAGTATCAGCCTCGTCACTTGACTGCGGTTAGAAACACCCGAGGCCCATTATCCCCTTTACTTGGCGACGTTCATGCAGCTTCATTTACACCTTTCGCCAAGCAGTTTCATCTAATTCTAGCCTCTAAAAATAAAACCGACTACCAAAAAAAGGGTTCCATTTCAATTCATTTCCACCTACTCCTATATAAAGAATCCAAAATTTTATTACCACCAACCAAACATACGCAAGGACTTTATTTTTAGTTCACAGTGACACTTTTTTTTTTGTTGAAACTTTTACGCATCCCAAAGAGAGCATCTTTTTCAAATTTCGCGTGAAAACATAATCAAAACTAACGCGTGCGAAGGAAGAGTACTTTATTTGGAGATACTCTTTCGTTCTCTATATAAGGAATTCGGTGTTTGGGTTATTTTGTCAGGGCAGGTGTTAATTTTTTAAGTTATTTTTATGAAAATCGTTCATTTAGTTTATTTTAAATTGTCGTCTCAATAGAGCTACACTACGGCTATTGGCGACGGGCTTCGTATTTTTGATCCAAGGTCAAATGACGAGCCGACACATGAGTACTCATCCAGCGCATCCGTTAAGGGCCACATCGTACACAGCGTTAGGACTTTGAAGGATTTTTAACGTGCGCTACCTCCACATGGGGTATTATTCGTCGGAAATTTTTTGCTTCACGTGCCGTTTATAGATCGGCAGTTATTTTTTTGATGCCCGGACCCAAACCTGGGACCTTCCGCATGCTGGCGAATGTATTACCTACTGGGCTCCCCAGCCGCTTAAAAGCGTTTATTAATAGTTTTGTTTAGATTTTAAAAAGCCATGCAATAATCTCCATGTAAGTTAATGGCGGCACAATATTGTATGGTTAAAAAAAATTTAAAAAATGTATATAGCATCTTACTAAAAAAGAATTTCATTAATAAGTAAATAAAGATGGTTCAATTTCGAGTTTGGTTAAGCTGAAAATTCCTACAACGATATTCACGTGAGTATCTGTTGGTATAATATTGATTTTCATGAAATAATCAAATTGGTAAACAGTATCTTACTTTAAAAAATCAGTAGAAAGAAACTTAAACATTGAAAATTATATGTCAAGTTATCTATGCTTTCCCAAAACCAAATAAAAAGAACCGATACCTTTGCTTAATAAATTAAACAGGTTAACATTCGTATATTATTCAGCAAAAACATTTTTTTTATAAAACTGCATTGACACAATTGGGTTAAATAATTGACTTAGTCTAAAATCTCCGAAAAAAAAAACTAGCCTTTAATGGAGGAAATAAAAACAAGAAAAAAATACCTGTGTATAAACTGTCGTAGCCTTATAATTCAGCTAATGACATCACACAAAAAAATCTCTTTGATAAACACTGTAAGAGTTATGCGCAACTCAACGTGTAAGGAAAAAACTTAAATTGAATAATTAACGAGATCTTAAAAGCGGGGTTTTGGAGGTTTTCTACCTTCTTACATCACTGAGGAATTTAAGTTTTTTTTTTTGTATAGGGTACTCAGCGTTTTCCTTTGTGTGGATTTCACTAATTTAAATATTTAGGTCGTAATGTATTTCTTGGCTTATACGGTTTGCTTTGGTTATTTTGAAGTAGATGAACTTTTTATATGGGTATTGTTTTCTTTAAAAAGTCTTGCGTCATGGCATTTCGTTTATTTATAAACAAACTAATTTGTTGGTTTGAAATGTTAAGATAATGTAAATTTAAAGACTATTAACACCGCAAGTAGATTAAATATTTGAATTGGAAAACAAATCAAATCATTGTTCATTTTTTTAAATAGGATGTTAAAGTTTTTTTTAGATAGAATTTCAAAATTAATTTCCTACTAGAAAAGGGGCCATTATCACATACAACAATACTGGTCATCTGCCTCTTCTTCTACCAAGCTACATTTTTACAGCCCACATATGATCCTCCTAAGGTCCACACCTTCACATATGTTGATAGTTTCTGATTAATGTTGTATTCAATTTAATATTATTGTTGCATTTATTTTTTTATTTTTTGTAATTAATTCTGATCAGTGATCAACCTGTGGCATTAAACATTAATTCAGTTTAGCGAAAAACATATTGGGAATACTTTTATTTCAGTATATCTATCATTTTTGAATGCAAAACTAATACCATCCAAAACTTCAGCAAAGTTTTCGTTTTCATTTTCTAAAGCAACATGTCATTGTTTCAATTTAATTTCAAATAACACTCTGTTCCTCATAAACAAAAATAACATACCCTAATCAACGAACTGTTCAGTTTTTCACATCCCGGGTTCTCTGGAGAAATTGAAACGATTTTCTGCACGTCGCCGCGTGCGGTTGAAGAAAGTAAATGCATGTGGAAAATGGATTGGATTGAAATGTTTATGCAGGAAAACACGGCAGGAAATGGGATTATACCTTTTGTGAGATGGTGTGACACTGTTGTTCATTGGCGTGGCTTTTCGAGAGGTTTTCACACTATAAAAACCATAAACTCTTCCCTCCAGCGTTGCACATACGCAGACCTTTGTTAGAATTTACTTCTACGCTGGGAGCCAATTGGTAAGGACGAGACGGTTTTTTCAATATAACTTTGCATAAAAGCTTTCCAAATCAGCACATTTAATACCGTAAGATCCCCAATACGTAAGGAAATGATTAATGTAAGCATCACTTACTAAAAGAGAAATAACTAAAAGAGAAATTCATTGAGCATGATATATTGAGGATACGTGATACATACGTGGCTCCAGAAGCCCATATCGGTGGATATTCATTAAATGGTTAACAAGACGACACTGTACGACAGAATCGACATAGACGTTTCTTACGTAAATAATACGTCAATGGATTTTTAATTTACGTCAATGGACCCGGCTTTTAAGGTTAAAACTATGTCATAGATTTGATGTTTTACTGGATTGTCAAAATTCATGGCCCACTCGTAAAATTGTCGTAATTTAAAATCAAAATTCATCTCCACCTCGGAGATGCATGGAATGGAATTCAAATGGAGGGATCTTTTTATCCCTCTGATTTCTCTTTTAGTAAGTGTAGCTTTTATTACTCATGTCCTTATGTATTGGGAATCTTACGGTATTAAATGTGTTGATTTGGAAAGCTTTTGTGCAAAGTTATATTGAAAACACCGTATCGTCCTTAGCAATTGGCCACCAGTGTATTAACAAGTAGGCGCTAACAAGTAGACTTGACCTAAAGCAGGGGTTCACAATCGTTTTGCAAATGCGTACCACTTGACTTTTTGAGAAATTTTGGCGTACCACTAGACCTAAATATTTAAAAAAAAAACGCATAATATTTAATCTTCAAAAATGCAAAAATATTTTATGAATTAAATTCCTGTGAAAACTTTTTAATGGTTATATATTTTTTTATTTATAGCGTTATTATAATAAAGGACAAATAAAACAATAAAAATGATATTAATTTACAGTTTTATTTGTTACCTATAAGTCAAAAAACACACAAATAAAAAAATAGCACAAACTCAGCAAAAAAATTATCATGGTACAAAATATACTTTTATAGTCTTTAGTGTGGAACTTGTTGTAAGAGTTCAGAAAATCCACTCCCACACAAAAAAAAAAAAAAAAAAACTTGTAGCAAATATCATTAAAAGAAAGCAGAGCTTGCCGAAGGATCAAAGGGTACTAGTTTTTTTTTTATATCCGACCCAGGTACGCGTACCACCAATTTGGGAGCCCCTGACCTAGAGCATTCAAAATGTCTTGTTTCAAAAACTCTAACTGAATTTCAGATCTAGTATTAGAACCCATTGCCTATTGTTAACACGTAGCTTTAGTGCAACTCTTATTTAACCAAATCTGATTTTATTCAACAAAAATGTGACTAAAGACATTGTCAAACCAAATGCAAATATAAGTTCTGCAAGTTTTCTTGTCACATACAAAGGTGTTTGTTGGGTTCTGTCAGCAAAATGGGGTTCGATGAAAAAATGTAATCGTAAACATATGCGGTCGCAATATTCTTCATATAAAAAACATTTTGTGTATTGATATTTATAGACGAACTTTGGTTATGGCGTATGCAATATTTTTATAGACATGTTTGACACTTACGTTTATTATTTATATTCTAGATAGAAATTTAATAATACTGGTCGGTTCAACAGATTTGAAACATAAACTAGTATATATATATATATACTGATATTTTAAGATTTTTATTACATATCCATATAACTTTTTGCCGTAAACATGTAGATTATGAATATACAGTTCAAATATATCCAACACATCCATATCTGGCCAGTATCTTATGCTACAAAATTAGTTTATTTTAGAGAATAGGCAAAAGACCAAACTTCTCGGCGCAACAGCTCATTATGAGGCCAAGGCCTGCCTTGCCCATTTCAGCTTTCGTGACCTAGGGTTCGGGAGTGTTATACATATGTTCCGGTAAGGTGGTCAGTCTCGCAAGGAACACCCAGTGTTTTGTTCCCATGAATGTTTGGTACAGATTTTATCGACCCACTTAAGGGATGAAAGGATGGGTCAACCTCACCCAATCCGGGATTCGTTCCGCGGACCTGTGGCGTTCAATGCGAAGCACTGCCACTTAGCCACTGGGCTTCAAACTATTCTCCAACATGGATCGCCTTATCGCCTCTATGCATACGTTGAAATGACAAAATACAGGAAATAAGTAATCGCTTTTTTGTTGTTGATGAAATTGTCCAGAAAAACTAATACAAAACTCAATCTTATCTTACATGCTTGTCTTATTTCTAACTTTCCGTCACTTATACATCGAAACACACCACAAAGTCCTCATCTCCAATCAATACATCCTGTAACGACATACAAGCACGGGAACACACAAGGAAGACATGAACACATAAAATACACCAACGTTGAAGCGAAGATAGTTTTTTTAAAAGATTAGAAATTCGATTCATTAACGCTTTATTTATTTATTACAAACACTTTAGAATTATTAATCAAATAAACGGTTTTTTTTTCATTTTTGACATCATCACGTCCATTTCAGACCACCTCTAAATTTGTGTCGCTCGTTGAGAGTCAAAAATAGTTCTGTTCTTCTGCATGCTGCGTATTAACTTACAAGGCAGCCGTTAGAGGGCCACGGATCAGGAACATTACAATCCCTGTACCCTAACAACGAAAAAACGACATATATCTTGTACCACAACAATGGACTTCTGCCTATTCTCTACTCAGAAATGTTTCTGCTTACGGGCATGGAAGCATGGTATCTGAATACTTCCTAGGTCCAATAACCTGTGGTATCAAATCCAAGGGTTTTGTAGAGACAGAATCGAATTATAAAATAATTGTAGTTATAATTGCAGTAAATTAGCCATCTTTTACTTGTCGTTAACCCTGTAATAGACGATTTTTCTTTCATCCCGAAAAAATATATTTGTATCTTTGATACTCATACATTATTGGGAAAATACTGAAAAAAAAAATATTAACTACATTGGAATTTAAATCTTTTCAATTCTTTAAATTTGTGCCACATGGCAAAAACCAACTACAAAATTCCAATTTTGATAAGCATGATAAGAAAACTACTAAATATACTTTAAAATAACCCTCTTGAACTATAATTATTTTTTAAAAACAATTTATTTGTATTTAGTACTAATAATATATTATACTTTGAATACTTCCAAAGATGTAATTTCACAACAGTTAACAACTTCACTCTTTAGTTTTGAATTCACTTTTACTACTGTCATCTATGAGAGTTATTAGTAACTAAAACTTCAAAATGGAATGTATTGGATGAAAAAAGCACAGGTGTGTCTGGATGGAGCTCTACTTCAATAGAATAAAAATTATTGTTACTTGTTGCCATATGGCAACAGCATGCATTAGAGTTTTAAAATAGTCCAAAGACACTAAACAGTCTGTTTTCTGATTTCTAATTCCTTTACTCAAACATTGCAATTCACCCCACATTCTTCCATAGTCTTTCCAATCACTCATTTCTTTTAATAAAAAAGGGTCAGTATGTTATACCACTACATTAGACTACGCTACATTTTTACAAACAATCTCCTCTGTCTTGTCACATCTACAGGTTGAAATACAGTAAATTAGCTTTGGTTTATTTGTAGATGAAACAGTCTAGTAGCATTAAAAATAACCAATCCCATTTATATCTTATACTAGTCTTATTTCTAATTTCCTTCGGTCATACATTAAAATTCACCACAAATAACTCATCTCAAAGTCATATATGCATGTACTTAAACATGTTTATGTACCCGCATCTTATACCTGCATAATAAAAAAAGACTTATCTTATACTACAACACAAGAAATGTAATTATTCCCTATTAGTTAAATTTTTACAACCCCATAGAATCACCCTACACTCCATGCCAACCTAACTTAAGAGTAAAAACAAAGTGTAAAAAGGCAGAGGGAAAAGTGAGGTTGGTCCGTTGGTTGGAAACTCTTGAAAGGTAATATTTACATACAAAATGATGTGAATACAACTTAACCAAAATGCACTTTTCATTCTGTTAAAATTGCGAAATTATCTCAAATAATATTGAAATCTGTTAGAACTTAAATGAAATTAATGTTTAAAACATGTTTTCTGGATGGATTCACAAATAATTCATGGAACTCTTTACATCAGCAGAAGGATCTTCTCCACAGCATATTTCTATTTACCCAACTTCGATTGGCAAGGAGTGTAGAAGCGTCTTAAATCTTACCACACTTAATGCATAGGATAGAAGCCTATATGACTATTTAAATCGTCAAATAACCTCTGCTATCAGGAAATTTGCAATCGTTTGCGTATCAATGAAATTGACCACAAACACTAACCAGTCTATCTTATGATTTTTAATTTCCTTCATTCATACACTACGCAATACATTATTTTACTCCATGCAAACGGATTTATGCCTAATAAAAAAGGGGCCAATATCTCATACTCCAACACTGGTCATCCTCCCCTTCTTCTACTAAGCTACATTTTTACAACACACATATAATCATCCTATGGTCTCACACCTACACAAAGGTTGATCGTTTCTGATTAATGTTGATTCTTATCACTGATCAACCTGTGGCGTAAAACCTTCATGCTTCTAACTAAAGTAAGAAACAAAAATACATTCGATAGATAAAACTAGACTGGGTATGATGAAAATGTTGCTGTTTACGGGCAGGGAAGCTGTAAACCAGAGTTGTTTATGGGGGTGTGGTTGGTAACTGCTAGATAGTTTTACCTGTTTTTTGAATGCCACAGAGTTTCTTTCTAGCTATTTTTTTATAAATATCAGTTTTAGTTAACCGTTAAACTTTGTGGCTCGGTATCTGTTGGCTTTTTATTGCCTATTTAAATTAGGAGTGATAGAGTAGACAGCTTCGACAATTGGATGCGGAGTTACAACTTCAACAATGTGGTTTTAGTACTATTTTATTCCAACCAAACCAAACTTCTTCACATATCTTTGAAAAACTAGGGATGTGCTTTGGAAAACTAGGATGTCATAAAACCTTCGAGAAAATTGCAAACGTGCTAAGGGCACTGGTTTACTAAACCCATCAATTTATCACTAAATGAATCAATACATTTAAAAATTAATAAATATTTTATAATCTAAAAGAAATAATCTATAGTAGATGCCCTTAGCACGTTTGCAATTTTCTCGAAGGTTTTATGACATCCTCAGAACTAGAAACTCGTGCACCAACTTTAAGCATGTGGCACTTTTAATTTGAGACGTGCAATGTTTTCAGACGGGCAAATAGACCAAAGTTCTCAAAACACTATTTTTGAATCGGTGCCCTCCCGAAATTTGTAGGGGCTGGGGAGCTCAGGTTCGGGTTCGGCCATCGCCAAAATAACTGCCGACCTATAAGCGGCCCGTGCAGCCAAAAATGCCCGACGAATAATACCCCGTGTAAGAGAGTGCACGTTAAATATTCTTCAAAGTCCTAACGATAATTCAAACCAAACCTTAGAATTTGAAATTCGTGTATCAAATTTAAACATGCAGACCTTTTAATTTGAGCTGTGGAATGATTTCAAACAGACAAATAGAACAAAGTTCTCAAAACACTGTTTTTAAACCGATACCCTCCTAAACTTGTAGAAAACAAAAAACTTCACACTTTCATTATCTCATATTTCATATCGGGTAATTCAAAAGAAAAATAATTTATTTTTATTTGTACTTATATACATATTTTTTTGCTTACACAGCACAATCATCTATCAACTGTTATCAAAACTAAACAAACCAGTTCCTCCGAGGTTCTTTATGGCTCGGGCTTGTCTGTATACGTAAATCAGACTGCGCTGGGACCGATACGCGTCCTGGGACATTAACCGTTTAGTGGCCGCTCATAAAATGTTGCCCAAGAATTGAGGAAAAGGTATGGAGGTTACATTGGAGGGAAGTTATTGGCGATTCGAAAAAGTGTGAAGTCGTAGAAAAGTGGCTGTATTGCGAAATTAAAATGTAACAAACCACTCAGATTTTAATACAAAACTAGATTGTGTAACATTCTACGATTTTTGATTATTATTCAATACAGCTATACTTTTTAAGAGAGTTGTATACCCTATAAGATAATTTCAATAGCTGTAAAAACCTAAAATGTTCGATGACAGCTACGATTTGGAGGTGCTCGATTTTTTTGAAAACGTTATTATGACGTCCGACATGTGTTTGTAATGCGGGTACCACATTTAAAGTAAAAAGCCCTTTTAATTCTAGCTGTAGAAGGGTTTCAGATGGACAGAATTTCAGACAGACAGTTTTACAGACTGATCAATGTTCACAAACCAATTTTTAGATCACAAACCAATATCACAAACCAATTATTATTCAATAAAGCTATACGCTTAAAGAGAGTTGTATACTAGGCTGGGCCGAAACAGGGGGTCAAAAACAAAATATTTTGTTTTCGCTTAGAGATAGTGCGGAAAAGTTGTCTTTTTCTTCCAAATTGAAGATCCTAAAATTTAAAAGCGATCAAAAAATAATTTCATGGGGCGCCAGCGGCATGAAATTTGGGGGTCATAAGACCGGGGGTCAAAAATACAATTAGTTTTTTTGGCTTAGTGATAGAGCGGAAAAGTTATATTTTCTCTTCAAATAAAATTCCCTAAAATTTAGAAGCAATAAAACAATTCCTTCATGGAGCGCCGGCAACCAGAAATTGGTTTTTCTCAATAAAAAATGGCTTTTTTAAGGACTGTTCCCTTAGAAAAGGTCAATTTATAAAAATCATCGATATAAAATAAATGAAAGTAAAAACAGATACTAATTTTGAAAACAAATCATCATTAGATTTATTAAAATAGAAATTTTCCTCTATGTAATCTGTAAGGTTAAATTTTTTAGGAAATCTTCACTAAAAAAACTCCAAACGCAAATATACACGATAAAAACATTTCAATTCATTTTTACTCATATTTTTCAATTTTTAAATCTTTTTACTTCCAAATGCAGAGAAATAAAAAGAGACAATGATTATTATTTTTTATTATTATTATTATAGTAGATGAGACAATCCCTCGCATCTTAGCACCAAACTACTGTTTCCGTGAGAAGCTTTACTACTCTCTCAACAGGATTATGACATGAAAATTTGGGAACTCTATGAGAGACCATCACTCATTATTCATAGATGACTCTTCAATTAATTGCTTGAGTTTTTCGTCCTTAATTTCCAATTGACGGCTCCAAGATGTGACTTTTGCCATGAAATCATCTCCACAGAATCAATAGCTTAGAAGTTTAGCAAGGATGGCGAAATTTTTATATGTATTGTTGACTGAATATTTACTTTTCCTTACTTTTAAGTATTCTTGGAAAAACTAATTCTTGAATAAATTTCAATTCATCCGGAAACTTAAGCGGGAAAATATTCTTTGGAGAGGCAAAATATCCATTAGTCTGTATAACAGGATCAACTACTTTTTGGAGTTGTACTGGAAGGTAACTAGAAAGTTAGATCAGCTTAAATAGATGACTGGAACATCGTCACAAGAGGGCTTTAATTTAATATGAGAATATATTAGTTCATATACCTTTACGTTACGTTAAGAGTTTCCGTAAGGAGTTTCCGTAGGATATTTTTGGCTGATGTATAACCAAAGAATGAGGTTTACTGTTGTAAGCGATCTTGAATGGGACAGCTTGCCAGGGTTCTGCGCAGCTAAATCAGGGGTGCAAATACCGCTTGATACTGGCCAAACATGTATCAAGAAGATACTTTTGATCACTACTGAGATCTGAAAATGCTCGCAATCGAACCGGAAAACTTCATTGAACCCGCTGAAAGTCAAAATATGGTTGTTTTCACAGTTCTGTAAGTAGCTAATCGGCCCTGCAGTCTTTCCATCTATAAATTTATGGAGATGTCTCAAAGTTAATTTCCATGAAACAAACAAATAAGCCATTGTAGAGGTTTTCTTGCTTCTTTTTCCAACAATGTAATAATACCATTATTATTACCTGTATTGATAACAGTTCAATCACTTATAATGGCTACGAGATTTGTAATATTTTTTTTGTCTTGAAAAAAAATTAATAAATAATTGGGTGCTGTTCAGAGAGCTTCTCGATTTCAAAGTTACGTAACTAAATACTTTGATGCAGGATTTTTAATTAAATAGATGTTCTCCTGCTCTTCTGAAACCGTTTAGCGGAAGAATTTATGAGTGCAGATCAACCAGGTGCGATCCCGCTGCTGAGACAGGCTTGCGCTTGCAACTCCCCTCTTCGCCCCCCCCCCCCCTGTTCCACACTCTACCAACTTTTTTAAAAAATACATATAACTATTAAAAAATTACCATTTGATAACATATGTATAGATATTTTTAGAAGCTATTCAAAGGTGTTCGCGCGCGACATCTTATTTTGAACACTTTTCCGTTGACAAACAAAATGCTGAAAAATACGACAAAATTCTAAAATTTGGTGCCGTGGCGCCCCATGAAAAAATTTTTTGATTGGAAAAATATTTTTAGTACTTAATCTAGATGAGAAAATACAACTTTTTTTCACTATCGCTAACGATTTTACGAAATTTTATTTTTTCGGCCCACCCTATTGTATACCCTATAAGATAATTTCAATAGCTGTATAAGCAATTTCGTGATTAATGTTTTTTTTTCAATTAATGTTTTTTTTTACTTTCAAATTCTAGTTTAAATAAATAAAGTTTACCATTTTTTTTCTAAACGCAGATGTTTTTTGGTATGTCATACCTTTTGTAGACCTGGCATATTCACGGAACTGAGAGCAAGTTTTTGTTTCACCATCTACACTCTTAAAACAAAAGAGTGAAATCCACTCCAGTAGAAGAAGTGCATTTTCGACACTGGAAAGGATTGAATAGTAACTCAGACTGAGTTAAAATCACTCATTTGGAGTGATCCTGTCGCAGGTTTAACAGACAAAGGATCCACTCCTATAAAGGAAGTGCATTTTCGACTCTGGAGAAGTGAAAATTAATTCAGACTGAGTTAAAATAGCTCTTTTTGTTTCAAAAGTGTAGGTGGATCTCGCTAGCAATTTTAATCATCAGACTAACAACTGCAAATACCTTAGATTCATTGTAAAGTATGCCGATATTAAATTTTTCGGAGATAGCCCAAGTTAAATGTGTACTAAAGAGGCATTCTACATGCCACATAATTATGACATCCATGTCGAGAATTTTCCCATCCTGAAAATCTCTTGACTCGAATAGAAGCTCAAACCATAGTTAAGTAGAACCATAGTGTTTGTAGAAGTCTTTCCGCAATAGGCCTCTTTGGCGATGATAGTGAGAAATCACCTAAACCGGTGTAAATAAACCGGTTACTCGCTTTTTTATTTCACGGAAATCCTGATTAACGCCAGAGATCAGTGGAAACGAATCACTCGTTCGTACCGCGAATGAACAACCGAAAGAAAACCCTGTTTCCTGTTACCAATGTCCGTCAAGCAGACGCAATTACGCGACGACTCCTAATAAATCAATCATTTCTTCCCGTGTACTCTTCAATTGTTCTAACAGATTTCTTTCGGTTGCGTTGGGTGCCTATTGAGGTGTGGGCTCGTCACCTGACTGTGGTTCTAAAATACAACGCTCGTCGCCGATAGCCCTCGTGCAGCTCCAGTGCGACGATAATTCAAACCTAACCTAACAGATTTCTTATTAGAATTGCGCTAAATAATTCGCCAATTGATCGTTATGGGTTCATCTCAGAAGCGATAACGACTTCACTTGACATCCTAGATTTCATATTATTTATCTCTATCTGCAAGTTATTCGACCTTCATGGAGGGAAAACCGTTGCAGATCAGGGTTCGATGAAGGGGGAAACGCACATGATGTGAGGCAGTTAAAATGTCCCGGGGTAAGATTTAGTGGCTTTTCTTGGAAATGGGTGTGGTTTTCTTATGTTAAGAGTTTCGAATAAAATATATATAACGTATTTCCATGATTTTGTTTCGTACTATTTATGTGTGGCATATTCGATATAATGTTGCACTAGAGCTGCTGGAGAGCTATCAGATACAGGTCTCGTAAAATGGTCAAATGTCCAGGACCGGACCTTCCCAAACTAACTGCCGAATCATAAATGGTGTGAGCAGCCAAAATAGTCAGAGTAATAATACTCCGTGTAGAGGTAGGGCACGTTTAATTTGCTGTATAAATTCCCGACTTCATTTGCGAAGTAGCGCGTCTCCAATAGCCCTAGCTATAGCTCTAGAGTGACGGAAATTCAACTTAACAATTACTCTCTTTCAAATATTTGTAGTTCAAATAAGTAAAGTTCCTCATTTGCAACAATTATGCTAACAAATTACTGATTAAAATTGCGCCAAATCATTTGCCAAGTGGCTTGTTTGGGTGCATTTCAGATTCAATAACGACTTCACTTGACAACCTAGATTTCATATTATTTATCTCTATCTGCAAGTTATTCAACCTTCATGGAGGGAAAACCGTTGCAGATCAGGAATTGATTGAGGGGGGGGGGGGGGGGGCCCAACGCACATGATGTGAGGCAGTTAAAATGTCCCGGGGTAAGATTTAGTGGCTTTTCTTGGAAATGGGTGTGGTTTTTTATGTGAAGAGTTTCGTATAAAATAAAAGTAACGTCTTTTTGTACTACGTATATTTGTTTTTATTTTCTCGGTGTGTCATTGCACTACACTCTTAAAACAAACGAGCGGTTTTAACTCAGTCCGAGTTGATTTTCACTTAATCCAGTGTCGAAAATGCACTTCCCCAAATTGAGTGGATTTCACTCCTTTGTAAAGTTAAACCTCCGACGGGATCACTCCAAACGAGTGATTTTAACTCTGGCTGAGCTAGTTTTAACTCAGTCTGAATTAATTTTCACTCCCTTCCAGTGTCGGAAATGCACTTCTCCTATAGGAGTGGATTTCACTCTTTGTTTTAAGAGGTATAACTCTTTTGTTAAGAGGTTTTTGTAGAGGTGTTCGGGAGCCATTGGCTTCATGCCTAATAGTTTTGTTCCTCTGTTGGGTTGGTCTATGTAATACAATCATTATACAAAAATACTTTATCTAAGTAAGTTTTGCATACGAATGTTTCCAGGTTAGTGACCTTGTATTTCAAAAATAACTGTAAGCCTAAAAACGGTCCTCTTTTTTTGGATGTATTCAATTTCTTTTATGTCATAAGAGAAAGGTGTCAAAACATGTTTTGTAGATTTTTTTATTAAGTCTATTATTTTGAATTTTATTCAGATTCTAACATTTTTTCTGAATAGATACGAATTTCCTGTACTTCTGACAGCAACCTTTCATACTCATACATTATTGGACAAATACTGAAAAAAATTAACTGCATTGGAACTTAAGTAATTTAAATTTTTAGAATTTTTGCCATATGGCACAAACTGCAAAATTCCAATTTTGATAAGAATGACTAGAAAACTACTATTATATTATTTTCTGGCCTGTTGTTGGTCGACAATTTTTGTATTTGTATTTGTATTTGTACCATAACTTTTAAATGCGTTTTATGGTTTCTTAACGTAAAATAATCACAATTTCATTAGCCTTGCTTTCAACTTGTTTTTAGTCTATAGATTGTTTTTAAAGGGGTATATCTGCCAAAGACTAATTTAGGACATAAGTTAATCAAGTAACCTTCGAATCAAATCAAAGGTTTGGCACACTTTGACAAAAATTCAGGTTCATAAGAATATTAGTTCTAAAAAAATCATTCTGGTATAAATACCAAATGCGCGTTTACACAGATTTAAGTAATGGCCACTTAACTTTCATTAAATTACCGTTTACCTGAATTATAGCTAAAAGGCTGTTGATAAAATGTTTCTGTAACTTGACCAGAAGAAATTCCTCCCACAAATTGACTGACAAAGTCGGTAAATACCTCTAACAAATTTATACCCCACACAAGTTCTTACCCCACTTACTTATACTTGCTCAGTGACCAAACCAAACCGGATCGCACCGGATTCTGCTAATTAAATGGATGTTTCCGCGACCGGCCATTTTTTTTTTATTTCGCCAATTTGGCGGCCGTGTTTTCTGTTGGCTCCCGAGTTAGGAAGTTCCACAGTTTCTCAGGGGCGTTTTATTTGATCGGTAGGTATTCGGTTGGTCTGCTTTTGGTCGGTAATTAATTCCGTATTTAAGAGAAGATTCTGACCTAATTAGAGGGAAAAAAGATCGGGGAACGGGAAGAGGTGGTTGGATAAGGTAATTGTTAATGGTTTTTTCACGCTTTATATATAAAGTTCTCATGTAACGGTTATTTTATTAAGTGTAATAAATGCAACTAGCTGTTTAGAATGCACACCATTAACCTCTTGCAACCTGGCTTCCCCATTTGGGGACATGTTTTAAAACCTCCCAACAAGTAATTAACACGTAAATTAGTTCCGAAATCGTCCTGGTCCGATAGAAAAAGATCCAAATATTAGTTTTCAGCCTTTGATTAAAAGTATCTGCCATTTATTTCTATAAAAAATGAAGATGAACGAGGGTCAATACAATATTGAAATTTTTAAAGAAATTATTAGTTTTTTTTTAACTTTTCAAAAAGTTCTTTTAGTAGTTAATTTTAAAGGTATTTTGCATTTAAAAAAATGTTGCAATCAACTGTTAACTACAAATAAGTGATATCTAAAATATTAACAAGAACAAATAACTGGTCAATACACTTTGAGATAAATCACAGTACATTTACACCTGGTGCTGTTTATTATTTCCAGCATGTTTTTCTGTTTTGTTTCCCATATTTTTTTCTGTGTAGGCAGATAAGGCTATTTTCCTCATAAGGCTATTTTCATTAAAACTATTTTCAAAAGGAGAAGCACGTGTGGGACATATCCCTAGGCTCATTATCTTTTCTATATTAAATGACGCTCTTGAGTTTCGCTTCTAAGCCTATAAAATACAAATAAAATTATTAAACACTAAAATAATTTATTATGGGATTATTAAACACAAACCATTATCTTATAGCATTTACACAAATTCTACTTATTTTAACCATTAAATAACCATTCATTTTAACCAAAATACCAATGGATTCGATTTTAATTGCTTTTGTTCCCAATTCAAAATTATTCAGATTAATAGTTTATATTCCAGTCGTTTCAAATGGTAAATAAAAACAGACAATAACAATCGCCCCGTGTACAATACAATTCTCACGTTCTAAAGACATATTCTTGCATGACTCTTTTAAGTATAGTTTCATTAGTTATTATTTTTATTGCGGAATTCAATAATAATATAAATTCCAAATTTATTTATTGCGTTATTATAAATGTGATGTTTTTTGCAAAAACAGCATAAGCATGGGTCATTAATGCACCCTTCCTCAAACAAAATATTAGACCGCTTGAAGACCTCTTTCAATCATTAAGGGGAAAAAGACGCACTGGATTGGGGGTCTCCAAACTTAAGTGCCTCAATGTTAATCCAATGTGTGAAAAAACTATTTTCTCTGCCACATTTCTCCGACTGTATAGACTATTTGTACAAACAATTTTTTTAATAATAAATGTAGGTAACTTACAGGTCTCTATAATCCCACTTTTTGAAATTGCTTCGAAATTTTTTTACGAAATGATTAAATTTTTAAAAATTTTAATAAAAATTCGAACCTATTTAAAAAAGTGGGACTGTCGAGACCTGTAAGTCAGCTACATTTATCACATAAAAATTCGTTTGTAATACCAGTACAGCCGGAGAAATGTGGCAGAGAAAACAGATTTTTTCTCCCTTGCACTCTTAAAACAAACGAGCGAAGTTAACTCAATCTGAGTAATTTTCACTCCTCCAGTCTTGAAAATGCACTTCTCCGAAAAGAGTGGATCCTTTGTGTGTTAAACCTCCAACAGGATCACTCCAAACGAGTGGTTTTAACTCAGTCTGAGTTAATATTCACTTCAGTTTCTTACTTTTCAGTGTCGAAAATGCACTTCTCCAACTGGAGTGGATTTCACTCTTTTGTTTTCAGAGTGTGAACTAACACTGATGCACTTTCTTTGGAGACCCGCAAACAAGCGCGCCCATTCCTCCTTAAACATAATAAATTATATTATCTCCATAAAAATTGTCCCCACAATCCAAAACAAACTCCCCCAAAAATAAAACCATGATATCAATATTAATATTCTCCACCATCAAATCAACTCCATCTCGCTGACTGTTGCCACAAAGTAATTTACTTACCACCATAAATAAATCATAAACAGAATGGAGAATCAATGTGGCCTGTGCTACAGTGTCAATTAAGTCAGAGATGGATATTTTTATGCAATCCAATCAAGGCTGCACATTGTGTTGTCAGAGGGTCTTTCAGTCCCCTTTCCCCTCATTTTCGAATCAGAATAGTTATTTGAACAGTGACCCAATGTTGTTTCCAAGCAATTTAAGGGTTTCTTCACCCGCTTTAATTTGTACTAAAAATTTTACTAAACAATAGTTTAAATATTGATTTGAAATGCTGCAACAACGTTGCTTTTTATTAATTAACTTTTATTATTAATTTATTTAACTAGTACGTAAACGTTTGCTCAATTTTACAGAAATTCCCAAAACTCAATGTTTATTTTATGATTCCATTGAGATTTAAAAGTTGAATAAAATAATTCATAAATTCATAAAAAATTTTAAAAAAAACATTAAAAATGTTGCTAAAAATTTTTAGTTATCCTGAAAATATGAAGAATTAAAATGATCATTTTTAAAAAAAATTATTAATCAATTACACAAAATTACCCAAATTTAAGTTTCTAAAGAATTTGGTTTTTTTATTCATTTTAACATCAACATATTTATCATTTTGTATGTGCAATTCGTTATCATTGCATTGCATTAATTGTGACATTTTGCATATGAAAAATTATTTTATTGAAGGTCATACAAACAAAAATACATATGAAAATTTAAAACTAAGAACAAAAAACAAGGTTTCTAATCTAGCGACTCAGTGGCTGAGATTTTAAATGTGTCCACCTCGTAAGCCCAAAATCGCTGGTTCGAGACCCGGCTGAGCCGTAGGATTTTCTGAATGGGAAAATCTTGGGCACACATATCATATAATTATGTCACATGATAAAGATCCCTGGAGGGCTCATTTGGCTTGGGTTCTCTCAGAAAAATTAAATCTCGGCATACTTTTACATGCACAGAGAGCTCAGATTCATTGTAATCTGCGCGTCAAAATCGGTAGCGAGAGCCACCTAGATGGTTTCCCCTTAAAATGGCTCTTAAATATGAGGACTATGCCGAGTCTGCAATGGTTTGACTGCCAATATTGCAGCCCCATTGCATAAAAAATGTTTCTGTTCTAAAAAAAGTCAATAAAGTAGACTGACCAGTAAATGAACAGGCCCTAGTGAATGAACATTTAGTAAATATAATTAAAAGAAAATAAGGATTGAAAACCATTCCACTATATGGATTGGCAACACTGACTTCCTCCCATGTAGTAGGAAGCTATCTGACAAAGGTTGGTTGTCCTGGTCATTATATCCTGGTGTTCCTTCACTGGCGAACGTGACGTCTTAAGCGTTCATTCACTGGTTAGTCTACCCTACAAAACCCTTAACTTTCGCGCAGATTGGCACCATACGCCACTATTAAACAAACCCTGCCAATTAACGCCGTTTGGCATTTGGACGGGAATTGGGAGCCTATTCATTAATCTCGTTTATTGGAATTGAAATTCCGGTTTTAATTTAGGATGTCCCTGGGATCGAGGTTAGATATTGATTCTGACGTATGAGGAATTGCCGGGAATTAAATGGAGGGATTTTCGTTGAGTATGGAGAGCTGTGACCCCTTTTAAAATGAATGAGGGAAGATATTGTAGTAAAGTTTATCCCTGTAATGCATACTATTACCGTTTGGTAACAAGTAACATAATCCACTTTATTCTATTAAATTAGAGCTCCTCCTAGACAAATCTGTGTTTTTTTTCATCTATTACATTTCATTTTAAAGTTTTAGTTACTAATAATCCTTATAGATGACAGTAGTAAAAAATTTATTCAAAATTAAGGAGTGAGGTTATTAACTTTTGTGAAATTACGTTTTTGGTGGTATACAAAGAATAATAATAATATTAGTACTAAATATTAATAAATTGTTTTGAAAAATTAATCATAGTTAAAAAGGGCTATTTTGAAAAAATTTTAGTAGTTTTCTAGCCATTATTATCAAAATTGGAATTTTGCAGTTGGTTTTTGTGTTATGGAAAAAATTTAAAAAATTGAAATTATTTAAATTCTAATGCAGTTAAATTTTTTTAGTATTTTTTTCCATAATGTGTGAGTATTAAAGATACATATATATTTTTTGGGAGGTAAATAAAAATTCATGCATTAGAGGGTTAATATTCTAATAATCTCTTAAGACCCGAGCAAAATCCTACACGTATATTCTTAATCTAAACATACTTTTCATTTAAAGATGTGATAAAAAGTATGTTTTGCAATGTAATTTTTTTAAAACAATATGTTTAATAGTTACTGAGAGATACGCCTTAACCCTTTCGCTACGAAGGATTTTTGCTTCCTCGTAAGTTTGATAGGAGTAACATTATCGAATCCTTAGTTGTTCGGGCGTTTTGGGGCGCTTCAGTAAGGAAAGGGTTAAGCTCTAAAAATACACAGCTTTTGTGTTATAAATGCAAAAAAAGCCATAACTTATTTGTAGTTAACAGTTTAGTTAAACATTGTTTTTAATGCAAAATGACTTTAAAATTAACTACGAAAACAACTTTTCGAAACGTTTGAAATTTTTTTTTTAAATAATTTTTGAAGAACTCTAACATCGTATTTACAGTCGTTCTACTCCATTTTGTATAAAAATAAATGGATGGTACCTATAATCAAAGGCTGAAAACTGATATTTGGATCTTCTTCTATCGGACTAGGTCAATTTCGGAACTAATTAACTTGTTAATTGTTTGTGGGGAGGTTTAAAAAATGTTCTCAAATGGAGACGCCAGGTCAAAAGAAGCTAAAAATCTGCTAAATTGGTCAAATGTAATTTATTTCAAAATTTTCTTTTGTTTCATTACATTTCTTATAATTTAGTTTACGTTCATTTACCATTTGAAAATATTCTTAAATTCACTTTTTTTTAAAACTAGCAATAAGCTTTAAATGTTATATTTTCACATCATAAAAAAAATTGTCGAAAAACCCATTCTGCAGTCTTTGTTTCTCTTACGTTTATGATTGTATTTTGATCATATTTAATTCGATGTTTGGCTTGCACATTTGATTATAATGGGAACAACACTAAAATGAATATTGATTATCATTGGAACAACACTAAAATGAATATTACAAGTTGCAAAACAGGACTTCATTTAATGAACTTAAAGAAGTAAAAAACTGCTTCAAGCATTTGAAAAAATAGTGTGTTTAACAACCGTTTCATCAATACGTGGTAAAATAGTAAGCATTATTGTGAATATGCATTTATTTTAAGGTTTATCAACTTTAAGGTTGCCTGATTTTAAAATTAAAGATTTACAGCATCGCCTGTTATCTGTAGCACTCCCCTCCAACTTCTTCTTTTCTACTTACAAACATTTCTTAAGTTATTCATTTTTATTCAGATTAGACATTTTTTAAAAATAAATTTTCTAATTACAAACAGCAAATTTATTTTTAACATTTCACTAAAGAGTACTTTTCATTAGAAAAAAAGTTTACTTATTTAACCCCTTCAGTAACAGTGATGCCATTTGGAATCATCACTTTCAATATTTTTTCCCAAATGTTTATGTCCCGTTATGACATCCAAACACACATCATTCGATTCTTCACACTTTGTTCTATTAGACAATATTTTACATTTATCTCAATTGAAGTCAGAACTACTATTTTTTTTATTCAGAAAATAGCCAACAAGCGTTTCACCTGATTTTTTTTAAAGTTCACTTCAGTTCCACATATTTAAAACACAATTTAAACTATTTCGGTTAAAATAATTACTAATTTTTTTAATAATATTGTCAGATACCTTAAAATATATAACTCGAAGTGTTTTTAGGTAATACATATTTTTTATTTGTTGTTTTCCACAGTTAAAAAACTTCGGCGTTATTTCAAAAACCATATAAAAAATTAAAGTTTTTATTTTTTTCTTATGGAACTCTTATTTTTTACTTAAAATAAGCTTATTTTGTGAACATCGGAAGTTCCTGTAGTGTAGTAAATTTTTGGGACTGAAAAGGTTAATTCAAATGTTATTTTTTTTTTCAAGCTAAAGCAAATGAAATGTTTTCAAAAATTTATTCCGGCACTACTTTTTTGCATGCCTCGATTTCTTTGACAGCCCCATCAAAATGATTGGCAGCTGTAAGATCCCCAAAAAGACATCATTCGAGAAAATAAGACATATTTTTACGTCCGTTTTCCTAAGCACCCCTTTCAAAATATTTCTTCCGAAATATGTCGAATATAAACCACGAAAATGCTGGTGTGTATATATCCTTCTCCTTTTCGAAATTGCACGTTCTACGCACTTAAAAAGGATCTCGAAAAACGTTAAATTATGGTTGCGTTCTGCGAATTTTTGAAACTGATCGCATGCATGTTGATGTAGCTAGAAAAGCATGTATTTGACGTTCCGACAGAAACTTTTCAAAATGTACACAACTTTTTACATTTTGAAGGAGGCAAGTTCATTTAGAAATATGATTTTTTCTGCATTCTCCATTTACAGTGAGGGCCTGGGAACCCCAGTTGGTTAGGCACTCGTCTAACATGCGAAAGGTCCCAGCTTCGGGTCCGGGCATCGCCAAAATAACTGCCGGCATTTTTTTTAAAATAAAAATAAACGATTGATACCTGTAATCAACGGCTGAAAACTGATATTTGAATATTTTTCTGTCGGACCATGTCAATATCGGAATTAATTAAAGGGTTAATTGTTTGTAGGGAGTTTTTTTTTTTTTAAATGTCCCCAAATTTGGACGCCAGGTCGCAAGAGGCTATTAACACACCATACCAGTTGCATTACTTTGAAAAAAGGGTTGGTTGGTTACAAAAATGTATAAGAAAATAGTAAAACAAATAAAAGCTTTAAAAACGTACTTTATTGTCAGATGTGATAGTAAAATGCAGTAGTAAATAGTAAATTACTCTCTCATGAAGATCTGTTTCGTATTTGTACATTACAGTTTAAAAATTGTGCTTCAACAAGAACGTGTAATTGATCTACATGAAAATATATAAAATAATTCATAAGTAAAAACATTGTAGTTTTAATACAAAATGTAAGAATTTTTTAGAATTATAGGTTTATTGGTTTTGTAATTGAAAATGATTAGTAAAGAAAAATAATCGTAATTATTATCTATTGGAAATGAAAATTAATAGTAATTGTAAATGAATAGTAATGAAAATCAATAGTAATTGCGAATGAATAGTAATGAAAATTTGTAAATGAATAATAATGAAAATTAATAGCAATTGTAAATGAATATTATAGTAAAAGTAATAGTTTACAATAAGAAGAGTAAATAAAACAGTACAGCTATTTCAAACTAAAGCAAGAGTTCTATACTTTTCCGTGTAAGGGCCTTACTAGTAATCCGAAACGACAGGATCATCTTGCAGTTTTTTTTTCGTCCTGGTTTTGACGCAAAAAGATATTGTTTTGTTAGTTTGACATAATTCTCTGGCTTATTCTATTAAATTGTTTACTACTTTTTAAATACATTTCAATAAAATTAGAGTTTACATAAAAAAAACTAAAAAATGTGAGAGGGTTTGATTTGAGTGCCTGCTCAGGCGTCGCCCTCGTAACTTGACAATGATTACAAATTCCGAAAATTCGTTGAATTAAACCTAAACATTTTGACTAGGAGTAGATATCCGTAAAAGTTTAGCCTTATTCCATGCAAAATTATCCTTTCTGTAGTGTAAGTCACGTTTGTAAAAAGTGATTATCACTACGACTTTGGACATTGAATAAAAAAAACCGAAGGATAGCCGAGATCTACATTTATTAAAACTAAATGATGTACCTTGCTTAATTTAATTTGATTCATTTTAATATATAAATAAGTTTGCAATCGCATCTTAACCCTTTCAGTCCCAGTGATGCCATTTGGCATCATCACTTTCAATATTTTTTTCAAAATTTTTATGTCCCGTTATGATATCCAAACACACATCATTCGATTCTTCATGCTTTGTTCTATCAGACAATATTTTACATTTATCTCAATAGAAGTCAGAACTACTATTTTTTTTATTTAGAAAATAGCCAACGAGCGTTTCTTCTGATTTTTGATAGGTTCACTTCAGTTCCACATATTTAAAACACAATTTAAACTATTACGGTTTAAATAATTACTAATTTTTTTTTTAATAATATGGTCAGATACCTTAAAATATATAACTCGAAGTGTTTTTAGGTAATATATATTTTTTTATTTTGTTGTTTTCCACAGTTAAAAAATTTTGGCATTGTTTCAAAAACCATATAAAAAATTTAAATGAGTTTTTTTTTCTTAAGGAATTCGTATATTTGACCTAAAATAAGCTTATTTTGTGAATATCAGATGTTTCTGTAGTGTAGTAAATTTTTGGGACTGAAAGGGTTAAATTGTGACATCCACTATAGTTACTTGGAATTAGCCTCCAATCTACCTATCTAATGGGTCAGTCCATGGTGATGGGTTTGGGCGGGCAGGAGCAGTTTAATATCTCGTTTGAGATCTTCCGCATTCTTGTAAATATTTAGGCATGCGTTGTATACTTTCAGTACCACAAGGCGGAATTTGGACATTTATTAGTCACTTATAATAGTGGCTGGGGCTTTGTAGCCCTGTTGGTAGGGCGCTTGCCTTTTTTAAGGAAGATCTCAGGCCCCTTACATTGCCAAAAAAAATGTCAACCTATAAACGGGCCCGGATGGCCTAGTGGTTTGTATCGCAGACCATAACGCTAGCAGTCTGTGCACTGTAACGGGTAAGGGTTCGATTCTCGCCTTATCTCTGGTTTTACTTTCCTTTCTGTGTGACAGTAAACATTCTTTAAGTGTCTGTCTTACTTAACCCTTTCAGTCCCAAAAATTTACTACACTACAGAAACATCTGATATTCACAAAATAAGCTTATTTTAGGTCAAATATACGAAGTCCATAAGAAAAAAAATTCATTAAAAAATTTTATATGGTTTTTGAAACAATGCCAAAAATTTTTAAATGTGGAAAACAACAAAATAAAAAAATATATATTACCTAAAAACACTTCGAGTTCTATATTTTAAGGTATATGACCATATTATTAAAAAAAAATTTAGTAATTATTTTAACCGAAAAGTTTAAATTGTGTTTTAAATATGTGGAACTGAAGTGAACTTATCAAAAATCAGGAGAAACGCTAGTTGACTATTTTCTAAATAAAAAAAAATAGTAGTTCTGACTTCTATTGAGATTAATGTAAAATATTGTCTGATAGAACAAAGTGTGAAGAATTGAATGATGTGTGTTTGGATGTCATAACGGGACATAAAAATTTTGAAAAAAATATTGAAAGTGATGATGCCAAATGGCATCACTGGGACTGAAAGGGTTAAAGAAGGCTTATACGCGGGTCTCTGATCAAGCACACAAACCGGAATATATATGTATCTGCCCTACCCTACCCTATAAAACAGCCTTTTCAGTCAAACCTTTCTACGAATAATATCCAGTGTACAGGGAGTACACATTAAATGCGCTCCAAATGTGCTAGGTGTAGGCTTCACTGTGGTGTTTAAATTTCGATGTCCGTCGTCGATAGACCGCGTGTAGCTTTAGTGTGTTGTTAATTCAACGCAAATTTAATGGTGAACGATAGTGCCCAGTTCTGTCTGAAGATTAACAATTTATAAAGGTGTGGAAAGTATACTTACCTGCATCTTCACCAATTTTGATTAATGCTGCCATATCCTGATAACTTCAGAAAACACAAACAAAATTACTAATGCAGGATTACTATGGACGATACGTTTGAATAGCTCCCAAAGGGGGATGGGAAACATACTTCCAACCGAAGTAAAATTGTCTCAATAATCAAAATTAATTTTAGGTAATGAGCTAAATGAGTTTCTTTTTATAAATCCTTCTCCATCCCAGAAATACTTTAACGTAACATTACTGATAAAAAATTGCCTTATAGAGGGTTAATATGACAACGCATCTTGATTTTTTTCATTCTGGGCCTGTCTAAAAAAAGTTCAATATGAACAGCCCATAGCGTTCTCAAACCAACCACGATACAACTTGCAACGCTTTCAAAACAAATATTCAAAATGACAAAATATCCTGCCTGAAACTGGTGTTCTGCAGATCGAGTTCTGAGCATATATATTCAAATGTAGTTTATTGCAGGGTGTGAAAAGAATTCTACATATCCTTTTGTAAAATATGTATTTCGGTTCTGAATAGAGTCTGGTGCGGACGCGGGGTGTTAGGTATGTTGAAAGGAGTAGACTAGGCTGGAATATACAGGATATTATATAAGTTTATATGATATATATTCTGTCCATATTACTATTGAAAAATATAAATAGTTAAATGTATCGCATTTTCTACTGTAATGTATTTTGGGATATTTTAAGTGAAATTTGAAAAAACTTTTATAATAATTTTGCAAATTCTCGTTATTCAATTGGTAAACATACGTGAAGCTTTGAAGAATTTCCTTGACAACTACATTTTAAAAATTTTCGTAATACTTACGTTTCTGTTAATTGAAGTTTATAAATAACTAAATCCTTCGCATTTTTTCTATCTTAATGTATTTTAGGGTATTTTAAGTGGTATTTTAAAATACGTTTCAATAAAATTTGCATATTCTCATCGTTCCAGGGGAAAATATACGTGAGAATTTGTAGAATTAGAATTACTTCACAACGACGTTTTACAATTTTTTTCACTGCCTACTTTTCTATTTTGAACTGGAATGTACTAACTTTCTAAAACTACTGATAACGAACAGCTGGTTTATTAATTTTATAATAAAATTACGCAATATGTGAGGGTCAAGGGGATAGTCGGTTGGTAGACATATATGTTTAGGTTTGTGTGCTTGGACCCGCTTGTAAACCTTCTTCAAGTAAGACAGACAAAACACGCACTTATAAATGACAGATGCTGCCATCTATTGCCGCTTCCGCAATTTAGACAAGTCCCTGAAGGAGGGAAATGGTCTCCAGGGACCTGTACCCTTGTGGTTATGCGCCATGACCACCCACAGGACTTTCAGACCCACAGATTAAATGAGCACGTACTCCGCATATACAGGGTGGTTATAAAATAACGCTGCCTATTCGGAGTGGTCTGTAGCTTGAATGAATAATCCAAATGCATCCAAAATTGAGACACTCACTAATCAAGAAGGGGGGAAAAGAATGGAATCATAAAAAAGACAAAATCCTAAAAAAGAATCATTAAAAAGAATAATCATAAAAAAACTCGTCTTTTGACCAGAATCTAAATTACGAAACGTCATCAATTATGGCCAATTACTGCCAACAAAGCTAATTACGCCTCGTAATTTAGAACCCTGGTCAAGAGACGAGTTTCTTTTTTACGAAAAAGAATGGAATTGTAACACAGAAACTCGTCTCTTGACCAAGGTTATAATTACGAGGAGTAGCCAATTATGGCTAATTACGGCCAACGCATCCAATTACGCCTCGTAATTTAGAACCCTGGTCAAGTGACGAGGTTGTTTTTTATGATTCCATTCTTATTCCCCCTTCTTGATTAGTAAGTGTCGCAAAGTTTTTTGCATTTGGATTATTATTTCAAGCTACAGACCACTCCGAATAGGGAGCGTTATTTTATAACCACCCTGTACTCGGTGGGTCTTCAGTGGCATCGGGACTCAATCGCGGGACCTTTCGATTCCGAGAACGAGACCTTTAACTCTAGTCTAACCACGGCCCCCATCAAGTAGATTTCGGAGGTCTTGCCAAAAACGATTTTTTTTCATCGCTAAATTTAAAAAAAACATTTTGTATTGAATTAAGGTCAGAATGAACTATTAATACAAGACACTAAAGCAGCTTTTTTGTTTATCCAAAGAGCGTAAAAAAAACCATATTTTTACTAAGCAAAACTTTTACTAATTCCACTAAATTGACTCGATTTACAGTTTACAGAAAATGTTAAACGCTATTTTTCTCAAAATTACTTCCAATGCATTAAAAATATGTTTATATAAAGAATATAAACGTTTTTTTTTTCGGGAGTCAGAAGAATATATATTTATTTAGGAATAAAAAATTCCACAAAAAATATTTTTGTAAGTAAATTGGATAACCATTAAAAATTTATTTTACTCTTTCCCATACCTTGTAATATTATTTCTTTAAAAAACCTTAAGCAAATATTTATGACAATCGTCTAAGAAAATTTGATTAAATATTTTTAAAACCAAATTATATTTCGATTTAAACGAAATTGGATTTGACCGAACTTCTAATTCAAATAAAACGTTTTGGTTTTGAATAAGAAATAAGATATGTTTTAAAAATGGAAAAATAATAAATAAGGATTTTCTCAAATAGTATGAGATGTAAATTTAAAATATTTTCAATACAACATATTTCATTTCATTATTTTATTATCTTATTTAATAAAATATGCATGGAATTTGTCAAGGAATCATAACATAAAGAAATTAAGTCTTCATAAAATATTTCCTTAAATCGCATGGAGAAAATAGATTAAACACTGTCAAAATCAAACATCCCATAATATGTGTGAGTATTTCAAACCAATTATTCTTATGCGAATATTGGAAAATTTAACATTTACTACTAATCTATTACAATAACATTTTAATACGATTTCTGTCGCTTATCTTAAAGTAACATGCCAAATACAACAGTGATAAGAAATCCATTTCGACTTAGTCTATGTTTGTCCTAAGAAAAATATTTTGTAGAATTATCTGCTTAAATATTTTTAATGATTCAAGAACAAAAATGGGTACATTTCAAAGAGAGTTTGAATCGTTTTGCGCCAATTCAACCGCCATTTCTTAACAGTTTTTTTTATAATACAAACACAATGTCTCTAAATCGTTTAATGATAGAAAAATAGTTATTTAATTCCATTTGGGAAACGTATCCGAAAATTCTGTAATCCGTAGTTTATCCTTTAATCTAAACAAATACTGCATTAGAAAATATGTTTTGATGATTGAGGAGCTTAATGGAAGAACGTGCTAAGTGACAAAAATATGAAAACGAGAAAATGAGCTTCAGAGTTTTTAGTTTGCACTTTGTTCTATCGAAAACAGTACTTGAAAACCGTAAAAAATATACTAAACTTAAAATTTATGGAAAAGGTGAAATTTGTTATCGTTAAAAAAGTTAGTAATATATTCATTGACGCAACAATCTCAATTTTGCCAAAAATGACACTTAGCACGTTCTTATACTAAGCTCTTCAACTTGTTAAACTATTCTAATATAAAATCTTCTTATGTTTATGAAAAAAAAATACATGATTTGGGCAAGAATTATTTTTAGTGCTTAATTTATCTTAAAGATAAAACAAATAATTTTTCTTTCCTAATAGTAACTATTACTTTTTTCAGATTTAATAAATTTTAATTCCAGGATTAAAATATCATATAAACAACACAAAATAGTATTTGAATCCACATACTTAGTTACAATAAGGATATTTTAATAAAAATCATTCTACAATATCAATTAAACTTAAAAATGTTACCTAACGTTACTATGTTTTGAATTAATATAAAATTCAACATGCAATGAGAGTACAGAGTACAAGAAAAAAAATATATAGTCTCTCATAAAAAAAATAGGTGTCTTTTTATATTATGGGGTTATAATTTTTTTTAATTTTTAAAAAATTTTGCAGCTCCTAATTAAAAAAGAAATTTAAAAGAAATTTAAAAAGAACATTAGACTTATAAATTCAATCTTGTTAACAAAAATGTTCTTTATAGTAAAAAAAATAACTAATGGCTAAACATTTATTTTTGAAACTGTTACTTCACAATTACTATTTATGTAAAAAAAAAGTTTAAAAAAAACTATATAAAAATTTTCTATTTTAAAATAACTGTTTGTATTTATTGATATTTTAATTTTAGTAACACTATTTTTTTTATTTCAGATTCAGAAGATTCGAAGCAAGAAAAGTAAGTAAAAAATAATTACCTATTTAACTATAGTTTTAATTTATTAAAAGAAAAAAAGTACAAAATATTCAAAAACATTAAAGATTTCAGCGTAATATAATGTAATTTAAGGAATACCCAACTAATATTTTTTAATTGATAAATAGATTCAAATTCCTTAACTAAATAACAACAGCAACTATATAACAAAAAAATAAATATGCATTTATTTATAAACATGAAAATATTTTTCAGATAAAACTCATGAAATATTCAATGTTTCGGAATCATACATACTTTACAAATCAGCTTGCAATTTTGTTAGAATTTATCGTAGGAAAGTTGCTTTAAATCATAAGAAATTCAATTTCTTCCATTGTTTTTTTTTTTTTTTGCATATCGAAAAAATTGTGTTTTTCGTTTTGTATGAAAGATAACTCTACCTTTAGGCTATTTATTTCATTCGCTTTGCATTGATTTGAACATAACAAACATGAAGTTATAGATTAACTTAAGAGTAAAACCTATATGATAATTCATTTTGTATTCGGAAATGTGCTTGAAGGTAGCAATTGATTGTTACAAAGTTATGAAAAATAAGTTTTAGATAACTATTCTGAAACATCTTTGCTAATATTTGGATTCCTCAAAAAGAAAGTTTGAGTTTTTCAGGAAGAGGTTATGTTTAGTAGTATATTTATCAGTTGCTACACAAAGCTAAACAAAATTTAGCTAAAACGAAATTGAATGTACGATTTATGCAATTTTTTTAATTAAAAAAAAGTCTAAATAAAAAATGGTTATTATGCGATTTTTTCAATTAAATTAAAAGAAACTATGAAGAAATAACTTTAATTGCTCACAATGTAATGCGATTGCATTAATCTTATATTATTGATAATTGACCATATATATTTGTTTAAAAAAATACTTTTGTCAGAATAAGCAAAGGTGAAAATTAAAATTTTTGAGCTTTAATTTTATTCAAATATCTCCAGCCATGAAATTTCTGATTTTCTGCTTTAGAAAAGTGATTAATTAAAAATTATATAAAATTTACCTTACATAATTGCATTAGATCACACATGTTACTTTCTTAAAATATATTTATAGATTAATCCTTTATTTTCCCAATCTACATATCCCTGCAAATTTCAGTGCATCTTCCAATTCCGTTATTTGACACGCATTCACGTTTCTTCGACAAGTAAATAATCAACAAGAACTCCATTGACGTTTAATTCAATATGGCGCAGCGTCGAATCATTCTGTCCATTCAAACAAATCTACACTAACTTCTCGTCTCCTTCCCGATAAATAACACTGTGCAATGAATTCTACTTCTATGAATGGTAAACTCTACTAAAGAACAAAATTGGGGTGCAAAAATGGACGATTACAACCAACGTTTATAGGGTAGACTATAACCAGTGAATGAACGTTTAAGGCGCTGAGTTCGCCAGTAAACATCAGGACATAATGACCAGGACAACCAACCGCATGTCACTTAGCTTCCTACTAGGTGGGAGGAAGTCAGTGTTGCCAATCCATCAAGTGGAATGATTTCAATAATTATTTTTTAAAGTTCATACCAAATGTTCGTTCACTGGGGCCTGTTCACTCACTGGTCAGTCTACCCTAACAGTAAGTTTCCGATGCTAATGTTAAATAGTTTTTAAGTTTTTATCTATGGATAAAATTCAAATTGTTATTAATTTAAGTTTTCTGTTTTTACATTCCTTGCAAAAAAAATTAAGTTTAAGTATTTTACTTGATAAGTGTTAGAAATAGTCTAATAATTGTTGATAATTATTCAAAACCTTCATCGTCATTGGCCTCCACATACACACTTATAATTAACCCTTTCAGTCCCAGTGATGCTATTTGGAATCATCACTTTCAATATTTTTTTAATAAATGTTTATGTTCCGTTATGTCATACAAACACACATCATTCGATTTTCCACCCTTTGTTCTATTAGACAATATTTTACATTAATTTCAATACAAACCAGAACTACTATTTTTTTATTTAGAAAATAGCTAACAAACGTTTCTCCTGATTTTTGAAAAGTTCACTTCAGTTCCACATATTTAAAACACAATTTAAACTATTTCAGTTAAAATAATTGCTAATTTTTTAATATGGGTCAGATAACTTAAAATATGTAACTCGAAGTGTTTTTAAGTAATATATATGTTTTTATTTTGTTGTTTTCCACAGTTAAAAAATGTTGGCATTATTTCAAAAACCATATAAAAAATTAAAATTGATTTTTTTTATAATATCAGATCAGTGAATATCAGATGTTTCTGTAGTGTAGTAAGTTTTTGGGACTGAAAGAGTTAACTCAGTCTGAGTTAATTTTCACTCCTTTCATTGTCGAAAATGCACTTCTCCTATATGAGTTGAATTCACTCTTATGTTTTAAGAGTGTATATTGTACAATACTGTAAATAGATATTAATATGAAGTGGCTTTAACTATTTATAATAAATATATAGTATGATTGGTATTTGGGACATCTGTCACCTCCCTCCCTTTCATTATCTCCTGCCAGGTGCGAGCTGCCCATCCAGAATTACAAGGAAGAGTCCATTGATTCCACCATCGAGAGTCCCGATGTCATCCCTGCAGACAGCCAAGGTATGGGGAAAATCAATTCCCACCCTTCTTTTTGTCACCGGCGCCATCTGGCGGGGGTGAATGGTTTTCGCACCCAATCGAGGTTGTTGTTGGCATAAATGTATTATGAGGGAATGTATTGGAATGAGAAGATAATTTTTGGCTCTGAGAAAGAAATTGGACGCAACAAAAGTATCAATTACTTTAATAATAATTATGTTTTTTAATAATAGTACTTATCATTGTAATCAAGCAACGTCGGCGTCATCAGGTAATTGAATAGTTTGTACACCAATATTATTTGTGTTGCCATATATGGATAGGTTCATATTATAAGAAAATATATGTTGGTAATGGTTTTAACTCGAAAGTATTATAATGAACAAGTATAGGGAAAATCAATTCCCACACTTATTTTCGTCATCGGCGCCATCTGGCGGGGGTGAATGGTTTCCACACCCAATCGCGGTTGTTGGCATAAATGTATTATGAGGGAATGTATTGGAATGGAAAGATAATTTTTTCTCTCTGGAGATTGGTAAGAACGCAACTAAAAAAAAGGACGCAACTAAAGTAAAAAAAATATTTCTGTATCCTTAACGAAACATTTATAGGGATAATTTCACTTTGAGCCTGTAGAAACGCCACTAAAGTATCGAATTATTTTTGGTATCGTTAAAAAAGCAATTTTATTCAATAATACTATCTATAGAACAGCTTTTCACTAAATTGAAACGAATTATTACATAATCGAATGAAGAAAATATATAAGATCATTTGGATCGAGCGACATTGGCGCCATCTGGTGATTGAATAATTTCCACACCAGTCGCATTGTGTGGCCATAAATGTATAGGCTCGTATTATCAGGGAATGTATGAGAATGAACAGATAATTTTTGACCCTGGGCAAGAAATTGGTCTCAAAAAAAGTATCATTTATTTGGACCCTCAATAATAGATATATTTTTAAATAATAATACCTATAATTGTGATCCAGTAACGCCAGCGCCATCTGGTGTATGAACAGTTTCTACACCACTCATAGAGTTAGGAAAGAGAATAGAGCGGTCTATGTATGTGCGCAGTAACGCACAAAAGAAGCAGGCTAGAGCGGTGCATCTTGGGATAGCTCAGTGACTATTTCCATAGTTTCGGCTACTATGTTATGTGCAGTAGCTGAAAAAACTGCTAAAGTGGTGCATCTGGGGATAACTCAGTGCCGCCTTGTTGTGAGCAGTAGCTCGAAAAACCTGACAGCCCTGTTTCAATCCATTTGAACTGATAGACCCCTCTCCTCCTCCTTCCTAACTCTATAACACCAATATCATTTGTGTTGTCATATATGGATAGGTTCATATTTAAGAAAATATATGTTGGCAATGGTTTTAACTCGGATATATTATAATGACAGCCAAGGTATGAGAAAAATAATTCCTCCCTTTTTGTCATCGGTGCCATCTGGCGGGGGTGAATGGTTTCCACATATAACGCGGTTGTTGTTGGCATTGAATAGATAGGCGCTCGTATTATGAGGGAATGTATTGGGATGAAAAGGGGGATAATTTTGACACTAGGCTGTAGGTTGGAGGTTTCATATAAATTATCAAATTATTTTTAGTATCCTTAGGATTTTTATTATTATTCAGTAATTACCATTGTGATCTAGCTACGCAGGCGTCATCTGGTGAATCAATAGTTTTTACACTAATCTTATTTATGTTGATATAAATAAACGAAATTGTAAGATATGTGTTTCTAAGCGGTTTGACGCTATGGATTTGAATGTAATTACATATCCTTGAAAGACTATATCATTCGATAATAATTAATAATTATTATTGCGAGTAGGTGACGTCGTTGCCATCTGGTGAATGAATAGTTACCCACTAATCGAATTTGTGTTGGTATAAATGAATAGACTCGTATTATGAGGGAATGTATTGGAATAAAAAGTTAATTTTTGGTGCTGAGCAGGAGAGTGATAAGGACGCAACTAAAGTATCGAACTATTATGTGCATTCTTATAAAAATTTCAATAATATTACTTATAAAATAGTATTTCCTTAAATCGAAAAGAATTATTACATAATCGAATGAAGAAAATATATTAGATCATTGTCGGCGCCACCTGGTGGGGTTGAATAGTTTCCACACCAATCGTGGTTGTTGTTGGCATAAATGGATGGGCTGGTATTAAGGGGGAATGTATTGGAATAAAAAGATAACTTTGACACTGAGCAGGAGATTGGTTAGTTCGAAAACTAACGGTTATGGCAAAACTAAATTATCGAATAATTTTTGTTTTTTATCCTCAAACAATTATCATATTATTCGATAATAATACTTATCATTGCCATCTAGCGACACCTGGTGGGTGGATAAATTTTTTAATTAATCGCATTTGTGTTGGTATAAATAGATAGGCTCGTAAGATATATTTTTATGGATTTTAGCTTGAGGTATTTTAATGAAAAGACAATTTTCACACTGAGCAGGGGATTTTGTTAAGTGACATATAAAGCTGGTCCCAAACATCGAATAGGTGATGGAAACTTGGACTTGACTTCCAATTTTCAAGGATATTTCAAATCGGGTACAGCCAATATATTTGTGTTAGGTTGACACCATAATTCGACAAATGTTATTGTTTTAATTTCGTACAAATGAAATGCATAATTGTATGATTTTAACATTCTTGTCGTTAGTGGTTAACTACATAAATAATTTAGAAATTAATAAAATTTTAGTCAGCAGTAGCGCGATTAAAATACTGGCTTTCTTGGTGCGGAATAATCGATCAGAGCTCAAATGGAACGAACAATTAAAATTATTATTTTTTTCAATTGACGACAAAATAAAAAAAAACTTAACAAATGTTTTTTTTTTCTATGTACTACATCAGAATCTGACTATCAAAGTATCAAATTATTTTTCGTATCGTTATAAAATTATCAAATCATTCAATTATAATTTTTTTTCATGGTACTAGAGCGACATCTGGTGGATGAAAGATTTGCTCATTCATCTCGTTTGCATTTTTATTAGATGAATATAAGATTGTATTGAAAGGGGATATGAGTAAATGAGGCTTTTCTTTGTGTCTGAGGGAAATTGCGTGACTTATTGAGAAAAATTATAAAGAATATAAAGGCAATTATGGACAGTCCTGCACAAAAGTTTAGGCACAGACGAAATTCATGAAAAAATCGTCAATGTTACTATTTTCAGTGGTTTCTTTTTTAAATATATATTCTTTAGGCAGCATGAAAAATAATAGGGTGAAAATTTTTGCCAAAAAATAAAATAAATTTGACTTCCATCAACAAATTAAAAATATCATTACTTTCCTTGCCACAAAAGTATAGGCACAAGTTTCAGTTTTATGCAAATTCTTTACATGAAGTGATTGCGTCATCAAAGTTGAGGGGTTTTAAGTTGCTTTAAAAGGTTGAAGGTAATTTTCGATGCTTAGAGCCATTCTGAAGTCAATAGAATTTTCGTAGGAAGAGATTTTAAGGATATGGAGATTAAAATTCAGAGCTAAATCTGTTTCTGATATTTCTACTGAATTAAAGCGTTCGGAAACGAGGTATTTATCGAGTGTTAGCACGTTGCGATCAATATCTACCAAAATTTTGGTCTTTAAGACCTCGAATCACCATAAAACGAGAGGAGAAACAAATAAAAAAATTGGCTTCAGACAAACATTGCTCTTCAAATCAAATTAAAATCCCAATTGTGGGTAACTTTTCACGTAAACCTATCATTAGGTGAATCAATGAATCTGGATACTTGTTAAAATCTAAGCTGAAGCGCAAACATAGCTTGCTATCTTATCATAAAGATGCAAGACTGCAATGGATAGCTGTAACACATGTGTTGTATAGTCCATTGCAGTCTTGCATCTTAATGATGAGATAGCAAGCTAGGTTTATGCTTCAGATTGGATTTTATCAAGTATAAAGATTCATTGATTCACCTAATGAGAGATTTACGTGAAAAGGTAGCCACAATTGGGATTTTAATTAGATTTGAAGAGCAATGTTTGTCTGAAGCCAATTTTCTTATTTGTTAGTCCTCTCGTTTGCTGGTGTTTCGATGTCTACCAGACCGAGATTTTGGTAGATATTGATCGCAACGTGCTAACATTCTATAAATAATTCGTTTCGAACGCTTTAATTCAGTAGAAATATCAGAAACAGATTTAGCTCTGAATTTTAATCTCCATATCCTTAAAATCTCTTCCTACGAAAATTCTATTGACTTCAGAATGGTTCTAAGCATCGAAAATTACCTTCAACCTTTTAAAGCAACTTAAAACCCCTCAACTTTGATGACGCAATCACTTCATGTAAAGAATTTGCATAAAACTGAAACTTGTGCCTATACTTTTGTGGCAAGGAAAGTAATGATATTTTTAATTTGTTGATGGAAGTCAAATTTATTTTATTTTTTGGCAAAAATTTTCACCCTATTATTTTTCATGCTGCCTAAAGAATAAATATTTAAAAAAGAAACCACTGAAAATAGTAACATTGACGATTTTTTCATGAATTGCGTCTGTGCCTAAACTTTTGTGCAGGACTGGAACTGTGCAGGTGATTTGTTAGAATCACATTATGAGGAAGCTTATTATATTTGGTTGCTTTGAAAAAGTAGGGGAGACCGGGTCTAGTTGATACAGGGTCAAGTTGATACAGTCAAAATAACTCCGTAATGCGCAGGCGCAATTAACTGGTACTCACTTGACTGGACGACCGGTCCGTCGTCAACAACCACGCGTGAGCACTTAGAGGAGGTTGCTTTGTTCTACGAGTTGTGAATTAAATACTGGTTTTGAGCTTTAAAAGTAAATTTTTACCCCTGTATTTGAAGTGTTATTGAAAGTTTACTTGTTAGTGCATTGTGTTATAAATAACATCACATTGTTACATGCTATAAAGGCAAGAATGTTACCTAGTAGACTTTGTTCTAGCTCTTATTGGTTTTCCGTATTTTGCGGTTTAGTGTAATGGCGACGGTTGGGTCAAGTTGATACGCTTCTTTGGGGTCAAGTTGATACGGTGTATCAACTTAACCCACAAGAATTTTCATATGTTGCATTTATATATAGATACCAAGAAACTACAAGAGGCGAAATACCAATTGATATTTTTGGAAGAGCTTATGAAGAGATTAAAAATGGCAGAATGTATATTAGGGAAGCGGCCAAAATCTTTAATATAGACACAATATCTCTTTACAGGTTCAAGACAAAAAAGGGAAAATAAAACTTGAAATGCCAGAGGCTACTGACGAGGTTGTAAAAATGGGTTATGCTAAACATCGACAAATATTGACTGACGAACTTGAGGAGGAGCTTAGCAGATATATTTTAACAAGAAAATAAAAGTTAAAATTGTTTAAATCATTAGGGGGTAATATTACCAAGAATGGAAGAACAGAAAAGAACCGAAAACAAAGAACAGAAAACCTGACAAAAGAAGTTAAAAATAAAAAAAAGAGAGAAACGAAGAAAAATTTAAAAAGATGAATCAGACTCTGATGAAGGCGAAGAGTCTTTTTGTTTGGTGTGCTTCAAAACATATTCAACGTCAAAGCCTGGCCAGGACTGGTTACAATGCATATCCTGTAAGAAGTGGGCACACATCGCATGTGCTGAAGACAATCCATTTTACACTTGTTTCAATTGTCAATCAGATCCCAATTTCTCAGACTCGGAGTAATCAGTTACAATCAATGTAGGCCCTATCATGTAAAACTTTGTATCATATAAAGTTAAAAACCTATTTATATTGTAAAATAAAACACTTTTCGTAATTACTGCATTTTTTATTAGATATATTTAAATATTTCCTAGCACCGTCTCAGCTTACTCATATGCGTATCAACTTGACCCAAGGCCGTATCAACTTGACCCAGATCGGGTTAAGTTGATACACATTGCAATATTTTAAAAAACATTTTTTTTGTCAGTGAAAATTCAATTCTATTTAGATAATAAAAATATCAGGCGTTAGCCAAAGAGTTATAGTTACTTACTACACTTAGTTTGTTTCAAAATATTGACAGAAAAAAATTACAAAAATCAGAAAGTGAAAAGTGTATCAACTTGACCCGGTCTCCCCTATTGAGTGGCTTAAAAGAAGTCAGCATTAAAAAGTTTTTTTACGATTATTTCAATTATGCATTGTCAATTCCACATTTATTTAGTTATCGCAATCATCCGATGTCGGCGCCATCTAGTGGACGAATTATTTCCACACCAATCGCACTTTCGTTGGTATTAAATGGATTTAGTGTACGCTTTTGATGTATTATATTGGAATATGTGTTTGGGATGTATTGTGATGATTGCAACATGTAACGTAATGAGAACTAGGAGGATGGAAAGAACAGGAGTAGTCATGTGGCCTTCGGCGTGAAGCGAAAAGGCTTTCCCCTCCCTCTTGGGAGAAAGGGACCTTTATCTACCCCACTTTTACATGGTGTTCTATGGGAGAATTTACGATTTCTCATTTTAAATGAAAAAAATGTGATCACATTATGGAAAACGAATACACATATGTATATTTCTAATAAGCTCAGTAGATATACATGTATTATTTAAAATACAATAACAAATAAACACCCAAAACTAGGCGATATTAATATTGGTTCTTCTGTAAATCTTAAAATTATTTTGTTATAACTTCATTTTTTAAAAAATCTTTTATTAAATTTTAAAAATCTACTGTTCATCATTAAATGTTTAATATTTTTGATATAAGAGATTTTTTAACGAATATATATTAGAACTTGCAGTTGCATATGAAACGAACTATTAAGTTGCATATGAAATGCGAAATAACGTAATCTTATTATTATATTTTATTCGTATTACTTGCGTATATTCTTTTTATTAAACAATTTTAATTAATGATAGCCAGTATATGCTTAAAAATGATGTGATTACTATTTTTGATGTATACGTGTTAGTTTTAATGAAGTTAATATATTAATTTTTTTTTTACCAATTTACAATTAATTACTGTGATACTTATGCTACCAAACCACTAATACTTGTAACATAGCTAATAAAAATATAAGATAGTATATACAAAACAATAATTTATTTATGTTCCTGTTAATTAGTGTATACATGTAAAATCTATTCATTGAATCGATTTTGAGTACTTCAATTATATACATTCCGTTAAATTTTTTATATTGTAAAAGTCCCTAATAAGAATCCCCTCTTGGAATTAAGTAAATAATTTAAACTATTATAGATCCAGTATAGATTTAAAATCGAATGAATATTTTTTTAATATAACTTCAATTGTATCATAGAATATTATTTAAAAAAGAAAGAAATCTTTATTAGTGGATTTTCTATTTTATTCATAAAAATAGTGACAAACATAACATAAAAACCTGCTAATTAACTCTATTTAAGCAACTTTAATTGTAAAAATTCTATTTAATGTATTTTTGATTAAAAAAATTATTAGTTGATTTTTTTTTATTCATAAAAATAGCTACAAGTTGATTTAGTAGCATAAGTATCGCAGTAATTATTTCAAAATAGTAAAAAAAAATACTTAATATATTAGCTTTTTTAAAATAACAAGTAGACACCAAAAAAGTAATCAAATCAGTTTTATGCATTTATTGCTTATCATTAATTTAAAATTGTTTAATAAAAAGAATATACGCAAGTTATACGAATAAAATATAATAATAAGATTACTTTATTTCGCATTTCATATGCAACTTAAATAAAAGTTCTGTTATATATTCGTTAAACAATCTGTTCGATCAAAAATAATAATTTTTAATGACGAACAGCAGTTTTTAAGATTTAATAAAAGATTTTAAAAAAAATCCAAGTTATAATTAAATAATTTTAAGATTTCCAGAGGAACCAATATTAATATCGCCTAGTTTTGGGTGTTTATTTGTAATTGTATTTTAAATAATACATATATATCTACTGAGCATATTAGAAATATACATATGTGTATTCGTTTTTCATTATGTGATAACATTTTTTTCATTTAAAACGAAAAATCGTAAATTCTCCCATAGAACCCCATGTTAACTAGGGGTAGATATTGATAACAGCCTTCCCCCGGTTCCCCTCCACCTCTGGCTTCACTCAGTTCCCGTACGTTTCAATCCGCGTGACTACTCCTGTTCTTTCCATCCTCCTAGAATGAGAAGTAGCAATTGGATAAAAAAAACATTAATAGTTCAGTAAGGGATGAGAACATACACTACTGATGTATACAGATTAAGGTAGGCGAGTACCCAAAATTTCCCCAAATTCTAACATTTTTACTATTACTTTGATCTTTTCCAAATTTTTTTATAGTGATTTCAAATATAGTGAATAATACTATTTAGGTATTTTTTTTAAATTTAAATATAATAAATTTATTTTAAAAGGTGTTTTTCTACTAAAAAAAGAGGTTTACGCTAACAAGTCTACCACATTGAATTTTCATCCTGTAAACATTAATTATGTGTTAAATTCTTCGTTTTGAACTGATGCATGCAATGACCCTCTAGAGTTACATACAAATTACAAGAAAAGAAGTTATTAAGAAAAATGTCATAAATTAACCACAAAAAAAAAAGATTTTTTTTCGATTAACTTACCCTTGGAATTTTTTTTTTAAAAACTTATATATTTACATCAGATGTTAGAGGTTCATAGCACAGATATATATTGAAATAGCATCTGTAAAAAGTTTCAGGTAAATTAATGTAAAACTTTTTATACTAGAACTGTTGGCGTAAACCCCCTTTTTTAGGTGAAAAACACCGTTTAAAATAAATCAATTATATTTAAATAAAAAAAAACTTGCCTAAAAATCATTGTTCATTATATTTGAAATCACTATGAAAAATTTGGAAAAGGTTAAAGTAATAGTAAAAATTTTAGAATTTTGGGTATTCGCCTACCTTAAGGTTTTATAGTCTTAAAATATACACTGCTCAAAACAATTAGGGGAACACATGGTTTAAACCCTTCCACCCCAATGATTCCATTCGGTATCATCAGATTCCGATTTTTTAATCACTAAGTAGAGTTCGCACTTATTTATCGTTAGATGGAAGAATCATATATCCTTTTGAAGAGTTAAATATTGTTTTTTTGAATTAAATGGAAATATGAAAAACATGTTAAAATAAATTTCACTTCCAAAAACTTTTATGAAATAAATTGACTCAAATTCTTCACGCTTGCGTTCTTCGATGTTTAAAAACTGATTTTACTTTTTTTACAACTATAAGTGTTGAAAAAAAATATTGAAAAGATTTATTCAAAAGTTATTATTTCAATAATTCCCCCCTTAAATTTTAGTTAAAAAATTAAGATCCCTACCTTTTTTTACCATTTCATTCTGGATGCATTAATGAATCTATTTCGCAAACTTTAGATTTCTATAATAAAATATAAGAAGTTGGAACTGAAAGGGCAAACAAAAGTACGCAAAGTGCTCCCCTAATTCTTTTGAGCAGTGTACTTGCTTCAAGCAAAAAAATTTTGATATCTACTTTCGAGTATGGGTGATTGGTATCCAATTATTTTTAGGCAAAATATGTGTCGACATAAAAATGGTCAGTGCAGCCAAAAAGAAGGACGAATAATGCGGAGAGTGAATAAGAGAGAGTTCAAATTAAATATTCTCCCAAGTGCAGATGCCCTGTCGATATCACTTTTAACAGTTGCGTTAAGCCCTGGTTTGTTAGAACACAAAATTGGACGCTGAGCAGTGCGGCCGAATTTTCCGCTTTGTCATTGGCAATAGTTGTCACGTGACAGAGAGACACCCAAAATTAGCGTTGATCTCAGCTTTCAAAAATCTATAATCTGTCGTGGTTTGATTCGAGCGTCCAAAACGTGCGAAATGGCCGATGTTTTAAGCTATTCGATTGGTGTAACGGTGGTCTTCGCTTGCTACGAATGTGTTAGACGCGGGCGCATCAGAAGACGTGGATTCTAAAAAAAACCACCCAAGCGAAGATAAGACGTTGATATTAGTAAGCAGAGCGTTTTTTAACGCTTTGACGTGCGTTTTCAGTCCTTACAAACCAGGGCTTTAGATGCATTTTCAGGTGACGGCTGGTTACTTGACTGTGATTCTAAATTGCAATGTCCGTGCGATAGCTCTCGTGCAGCTCTAGTGCGACGAAACCCAACTCAACTCAAAATCATCATGAATTTATTATGAGCGTAGCTTGAGCCTTACCCACGTGAGTAATGTTGGTCCTGTTATTATAAATGAAATATCCTCAAGAAATTTCTACGCGAAATCACAAAATTATATATCATTTATATTTTTTTATAAAAGTTGTTATAATAAATTATTTTTCTCGTCGCGTCAGCACGATCAATTTTTCCGTTTCCATGTTTCACGATTTCGAAATCAAAATATTCAGGGAAATTATTCTAAATTCCGTATTCAGATACGGTATCTATTGTAGTTCATTAATTCAAACCTTGGTCATCGATAGTTTTCTCTTATTTATTGGAACGAGTTTTGCGTGTTTCGTAAGTTTCCTGCAAAAAGAAAAAATAAAATATATGTTGATCAAACGATTTTCTTCGAACATCTATTTGGAATCCCCCTTCCTCAATTACATTCTGCACTTTAAAAAATGAAGTTTGGGAACAAAAATACTATAAAAAACGAAAAAAACTCCTAAAATATTCTTAAGAGTTGGAAAATAAAGTTTTCGAAAACGCAAACGATTCCAAGTCGGTTTATTCTTATGTTCTGTAAGGGATACTCGCGTGAATTAAAGTCCGTTTTTATCGTCTGCTTGTTTTGCATATCGATGTTCGGATTTCGAATTCTAAATCGCCGAAGCAATTTTCTCTTTTCCTATACTTTTATGCTGTTATGTTAAATTTATTATTTTTTCTCCGGCTTTATTCGTTTTCCTATTCCTTTTGTGTGCTTTTATCGCTGCTATTGAAACGGATAGGAAGTTTAGAAGTTCTAGGGAAAAAAATCGAATTGTGCACGAAATTTCCTTTAATAGTTTTCTGATAGTTCAAAGAAGTTTGTGATTTTTTTTAAAGAAATTAAATGCATTTGTTTGTCGTAAATATATATTTAAAATGAAATATTTCATGATAAAATCCATTGTTTTTTATTGTTGTTAAAGCAGTAAATAATTCTTTTACGACGTATTTTTGGATTTCACACTAGAATTTGATATTAAAGAACGAACTGTGCTTTATATAACTATCGCGATTAGTATTGTCATAAATATATATTTAAAACAAAATATTTAATGATAAAATCCATTGTATTTTAAATGTTTGTATAAAGTTCACAATTATTCTACAAGGTATTTTCGTATATCAGAATACTTGACGAGTAAATTTTAAAATATTCTCTGAAACCCATAAACCTTTAGAGGCACACTAGAAGTAGTTAATAAACAAACTGCAGTTTAGTTATCTACCACATTTATTTTGCCTATGAAAACTGCCAATATTATTATTTTGAATTACTTAAGAAACTAACATTATAAATTAACTCAGTGTTTTAACGCTAGTTTTAAGTTTTAATGTTTACCATTTACAATATGATTAAGTGCTTTCAAAGTTTGTAAATGGTTACTTGTATGTTGTTTCCTCTTTTCGTGCAAAAATTCGTTTAAAATTGAACATTTCGTACTGGTTACGCTTGCAGTAAGCTACATTTTAGTTTTGGATAAACATAAAAATAGAAGCTTAAATAACTAACTTTTATGGAATAGAAGATAATGATATTTTATTAAATTTGAAGTTATGACTTAACTTTCGTAATACTTGTAAAATGAAATAACATTTGAACATGAACGTTTGGTAAATATAATTAAAAAAATAAGGATTGAAAATCATTCCACTAGATGGATTGGCAACACTGACTTACTCCCATGTAGTAAAGAGCTATCTGACAATGGTTGGTTGTCCTGGTCATTATATCCTGGTGTTCATTCACTGGCGAACGTGACGTCTTAGACGTTCATACACTGGTTAGTCTACCCTATATAGAGAAATCTTAAAGAACATACAGTAAAATAAAGATATTTATACGGTAAAGTTATGAAAATCGGCTCGTAAATCCAATTCTCATTTACAGTTAACCCTCTGAGAACCGTTCGGCCGGTTTTAGACAGGTAACCATCATCGAGGGCATCCAAGAAGAGAAATTTTCAACAACCAAAAACAATTTTTTTTATTTTGTAATTTTGAAAGTCTCATTTTCCATCGTTCCAATATGTCTTAAATTTTGTTTCTGTAATAACTAAAAATATTTTGAGAATGTGAGAGATGTAATAAGATGCATAAGAAACTACTAGAAAGTTTTTGCTATCATCTCACAATAATGGTTTAACAAGTTTGACGTAGTTTAAAGGCGTCATTCATGACGATCATGCCTGGTCACTAGATTCCGTTGCCACTTTCCGAGAAAACCAAGATTTAACAACTCACGTTTTTAAAATATCTATTACAACATTTCCAACCGATCCCTGCAATATTTGTCGCACTGTGCGCCTCAGTAGCCGTTGCAAATCTCTGAAAAAGTATTTCCCTGTAAGATTCCCTTATTCATGAAATTTCCCTATTGTGTAGGGATTTTGCAAGTTCTTTCCCCATACAGAAATCCCCCTTTGTCGTGTTGTTGCCATCATGAAATAAATAAAAGTATTCGAGACTCTTCAAGATTTTTTTTAGAGTTGCCGATCTACTTTTCAAAAGATTTTTTTTCTCATTTTGTAGGAGGAGCTTTTTCCACAGTATGCTTTGTATAAGTAGTCGGGAGTTCCTGGGATGGTTCAAATTTTAACATAAAAAAAAGTTCTTAAAAACTTTTTTTTGTGTCGAAATAAAGGAATTCTGATGTGTTGTAGTAAAAATAAAAATCTGTCATAAGCACAATAAGGATTAAACTTTATTTTTAGTTCGTGAAGTGGATTTCATCAAGTTTTCTAAACAGGGAACTTTTCAAAATAAAATTTATATTGTATTTTAATCCCTAGATATTTAAATTCTATTTATTTTTAAAAGCCTCTACCGTAAGTATTAACATAATCCATCGCAAGAGCGAAAGTCAAATTATAAAATCTTTTTTTTTTTTTGTATATAAAAATTATTTAAAATTAAATATTTTTTTAAATTATGTCTATGCATTTAAATATTTCCACGACTTTGGTTCATAATTTATGTATAAAAAATTGAATATATAAGAAGAATTAATACCTTTATTCGTTATAATATACCTGTATTCGAATAAATTTATTAAATATATGCAGCGTTTAAGTCAAACAAACCACTTTACTATTTAGCCATAAACTTTTCAAACTTTTTGATACCGAATACAAGTGTATTTAGTTTTTTTTTTAATACTTAAATCATTACTTAGACTGTCTTTATATTTTACAAGAACCCATTTAATGTTCCCCGTTATTAAATCAGAAACAAAAAACATCTAAAAACTCAACCAATAAATCAATTTATTGATAAAGTAAATAATTTTCCACCAAGCAGTGATATTTTTTAAAAATAATATTTCGAATCTGAAAGATATTTAATATCCATATTGTAAATATTTCTAAAAATTGTAATTGTATTATAAATTTTTAAATTGTATTTTTAATATAATTTTAAATGTTCCTTTGTCATGCAAAAATATTGAAAATATTCTGCATGACATGAAAACTAAACTGTCAAATTATTTTCAGTGTCTGTTCTTAAAAATTCCTAATCGCTGAAGCATATCACGAGAAAAATCGAGTAAACAGTTGAATGATTCGATAAATTACATATTTTAAATTACAATAATTTGTCTTATACCTTTTGGTCATAAGAGCAATAGTTTTCAAAAGATCTTTTTAAAATCATGCCGAAGTTGTTTTATGTGCACTGCTCAAAACAATTAGGGGAGCGCATGGTTTAAACCCTTTCAACCCCAATGATTCCATTTTTTATCATCAGCTTCATATTTTTTCTCTCACTAAATTGATCTCGCACTTATGTATCGTTAGAAAGTAGAATTATGCATTTTGAATACTTAATATTGCTTTTTTTAATTAAATGAAAATTTGAAAAACATGGAGAAATAAATTTACTCCTAAAATATTTTAAGAAATAAAATGACCTTATATTCTTCACGCTTGCATTCTTAAAGGTGTAAAATATTGATTTTACCTTTTTTACAAATAAAGTTTTGAAAAATTATTGCTATTATTTATTCAAAATTTACAATTCAAATATTCTCTTCCTAAAATTTTATTTAAAAAATGAAGATTTTTGTTTCCCAGTGTTTACCATTTCATTCCGGATGCATAATGAATCTATATCACACATTTTAGATTCTTATAATAAACAAGAAGTTCTTAAAGAACTAAAATAGCCTACTTTCCTGTTACTTAAATACTTACTAAAATTCTTATCTTGAAAAAACTAGGTTCGTAACAGTAAGTGACATCAACAACCGTTTTTCCACCTTAAATTCTAAAATAAATTTCACTAACATCTAACTAAATACAGCTTTATTTGCAGTTATAAATAAGTATTTAATTTTTCGTAGAATAAAAACCAAAAAACTACTCCTCAATAAACATTTACTTGCTAAATTCGGCTAGTTTCATTTATTTTATTTCGAAAATTAAATAATTATTACTTAAATCGTTTGAAAAAATTTATAGTTCAAAGAATAAATATGTAATATTTCTCGCTTTTAAATAGAATGAAAACATTTCATAACTACAAAAATTCTCGTAGTGAAATATGTTTGACGTCATTTCAAACTGATCGATGTCGCCAAAATAAATTTATTATATTTTATTTTCTAAAAGAATTAAAGTTTCTCGAGCGATTGTTGCTATGGCAATGGTCATTTAATTCCAATAAAAATGGCTTCCTATGCTTTTTAAATGAGCATTAAACTTTGCAGTTTTTTAAATAATTGAAATACTTAGAATTCGAATTCTTTTATGAAATTTTAAATGTATTCTCATTTTGATGCGCTGAATTTTTTGACGTATCTCACTTGTCCGTAGCATTTCTAGTTAAATTCAGCGATTTAAATAACTCGAAATTGAATTTCAATGCTAGTTCAATGGGAAATTCGTCGACAAATAGTAGATTTATGTCCGTTCTATCGTACAGACAGACGGACAAAAAGTATGAAAGTTGGGTGTCTGAGGTTATACCTTTCTAATAAAAAAAGAATTTTTAAGATCGGATGGATAGAACCGATTTTGGAAGGGGGGTACGGACAGACAGACGGACGGACAGACAGACGGACGGACGGACGGACATCGACCGCATGTCAATACCTACTTTTTTATTTTTTTTAATTCTTCGAATTAAAAAAAAAAGAAAAGTAGGCTAAAAATAAGAAGTTTGAACTGAAAGGGTTAACAAAAGTAAGCAAAGTGGTCCCCTAATTGTTTTGAGCAGTTTTGTATATCATGTGTTGAACTCCAAAAAGTGATACATTAAGTGAACAATAAAATAAAACGCAATACATTGCCGAAAAAACACATCTTTATTGTGAAAATGTAGTAAAATAAGATAACGTCAAAATTAAATATTTCATTATCAAAACTCAATCATCAATTTTGAAACATTTTGGCAATAACATCCCACAGATACATATCGGGTGCATCAGAACTTGAATTTATAACTTCACACCTCCAAATTGATTAATCTTTTTCATTCAACTTTGTTTCATAGGTTTGGTCCTTTAACCAGTAGTTCTGTAAGACATCAGTCTCCATCCCTTTATTTGCGACGTCTTTATCAACTTGTATTCATATCTGTATTTTTGCTGCACATCCCATCATATCTCTTCCCAGAAACTTTTTACTGAGGAATCAACTCTGCTGCACTCTCTCCTTCATTGTATTTCTTGATCAGTCCCATAAAGCGAAGTCTTTTGGATGAGCCATGAAATATTTCGGCACAGGATTTTTGAAGAAAGGGTGTTTCATTGCCTTCTTAGCTGAAATTCTGTAGTAGGGATATTTCTGGAGAAAAGCGTGGATGAGGTCAAGGGCTGCTCTCCTTGTGTTCTTGTCCACTTGTGGGAAATCCTTCTTGAGACTATTGTTGAAGTTCTCCTTTTTGATAGCTTTTTGGAGAATGTGATGATAAGAACTATGTTTCCAGTTCTCCCATTTCACTTTTGACTTGTCTTCTTTTACTTTCATATTGATGAGCGGGAAATTTGTGAAGAGCTCGACCATCATTACCCCGAAGGCCCATAAGTCGACTGCCGAACCTTTCGGGATTTTGGCCTTGGCTCCTTTGGAGATTGATGCCTCCGGTGGCCTGTAAATGACTGGCGGGCGGAAGTCAGAGTTCGTAAGACCTTTGCCTTGACTTACGAAACCAAAATCACAGAGCATGGCCCGGCCATGTTGTCCTATCAATATATTATCAGCCTTTATATCAAGGTGACACAGGCCCATATTGTGAAGATATTCCAGTCCATTTAGAGCATCCAGCATGTATCGCTTTGTTTCTGTGAACGGGGCTTTGCGGAAGACGTCAAGGAGCCGCTTTTCTTGCTTGGGACTCACGAAGACATGGTAGTCACCGAATACATGTTGCTCCAGAAGTTTGAGGACATTCGGATGAGCCAACTTTGGCCAAGTCTCTATTTCTGAAGGCTTGACGCGGCGTGACAGGACTATTTTGGCAGCAACTTCCTCTTTTGTTTTCTTGTGACGAAGGAAGTGAACTTGTCCGTAGCCCCCCGCCCCCAACAGGCCCTCGTAGTCATACTGTTCCTTTAGAGGTGTGAGTGCATAGGGACACTTTTCTATAATTGTCTTCGTTGAGGGGGGTGGGGGTCTTACAGGAGGAAAGCTATTGGAAGTGTCTTGAGTTTCCGCGTCTAGATCCAGATTTAATCCCAATAGGATCCTCATAAGAGAGTCGATTGTTGGAAGAATGATCGGCTTGGTTTCAATCGTAGGTTGAGCCCCGAGTTCAACGTCTTTAATCAAATCATCAATCACGTCCTTTATTTCTTGATCGATGTCTTTATCCTCCACTATTATATAAGTGGTAGCGTTTTTGCTTGTGAGGGCATCCACTGGATGTGGTGCATTTGATTCATTCTGAAGCAGAAGTTCAACTTGTTTAATAATGTCCGCTAAAGTTTCAGCGACTTCAGGTTCAATTTCATCGTCTTTATCCTCCACTATTATGTAAGTGGTAGCATTTGTGTTTGTGAGGGCATCAACTGGATATGGTGCATTTGATTCATTCTGAAGAAGGAGTTCAACTTGTTTAATAACGTCCTCCAAGGTTTCAGCGACTTCAGGTTCAATTTCGTCTTGTGGCTTGGCACGTGAATTGGACGTAGTTGATTCAAAGTTGAAGTCTTCTGCCTTTTGCTCCACATTTTGAAATGACTGTTTATAAATAGAGTTTTGTGAAGCAATTGCAGTTTCTGTGTTGAGGATTTCTTTAATTACTTCGACCTCCTCGTTTGTTTGTGTTCTTATGGAGAGGGTTGAAATGTTTTGGGTATTTTTCGAACCCTTTGAGTTCTCCTGAAATTCTTTTGAAGGCTTTTCACCATTGGAGGATTTATCCTAAAAGATTAAAAGGTATTTTAATTTTTATTTTCTACCATAAAAATAATTTGTACACTTCTATTGAACTATTTAGTTAAAACATTTAAAATCGCGTTAGTTTTTTGGGTTCTTATTGATTTCATTTGTTATTCACATTTAATGACCAAATTATTGAAAAAAATTAATTAATGTGACATTATTAAAAAATATCTACCCCAAAACAAAGACATTTTTTTTTTCAATTTTAATGTAGTTTGTTTATTAACTCCATGAACACTATTCAAAAATTTTAAAATGATACCTTAAACCGAAAAAAAGTTATTAAACCTTTTCGGAGAAGAATTTTTTCACTCTTGGTCCCAGAAAATAATCAAACTTGTTAAAATACTGCGAGCTATTAAAAATTCCAAAAAATTATTCTTTATAATAGTAGAGGTTTATGAAAAATGTTATGTTGATTTTCTCAGTTTGATATTTTCTGTTTGTATAATGATCAAATTAACACTATTTTTACATCAATGTAGAGTTTAAAGAAATTTACCATGTGTTTAGGCATGTATGATAAATAAAAAATGTTAAGGGGTAAGGTCTAGTGAAAATATACATTTTAAAAATGATGAAGTTTAAAATAAAAAAAATTGCAATTTTTATCTATTAAAATTACGTAACTTTTGTTTAACTGTTAGCTCAACAACTATATCAATGTTCTTAATATACACTCTTAAAACAAACGAGTGATTTTAACTCTTCCAGGCTTTAAAGTGCCCATCTCCTGGAGGAGTGGATCTTTTGTGTGTTAAAACTCCGACAGGATCACTCCAAACGAGTGATTTTAACTCAGGCTGAGTTAATATTCACTCCTTTCCAGTGTCGAAAATGCACTTCTCCTACTGGAGTGGATTTCACTATTTTGTTTTAAGAGTGTATGTGGTGGGAACATTTTGCAAAAATACATTAAAAAGTTCTTTTCAATTGCAATAGGAGTAATTAATTAAAAATCTAATCTTAATTGTAAATTTTGATCTGTACAATGAAGTTTAATTTTTTGTAAAATTAGTTTAATTTGCTTGCCAAAGATAAAAAATACAGGATTAAAACTTTTGGTTTTTCTATTGTATTTTTTTAAATGTCTATAAAATTGTTTAGTTAAACTAAAGAATCGTGGCAGATATTTTACGCCAAATCTAAAACACCGACTTCTTGGTATTATGTCAACCTTTGGCGATATTAGCTATGGGAAAGTTTCTTATCCTGCCACGTTCTCTATTCGGAGGTCATTCATTGGTTGTCTCGGCACTTGATAGGGTTTGTTGGCATTCAACCTGGCGATATTTTTGGAAAGACGCCATATCCGGCCACGATTCTTTAGTTTAACCAAGTGCTGATACTGCTGATACACTGCTTTGTGTTACACGTAAATGATTCAATAATAATTTTATTTTTATTAACTACTAGAACTCTTTAGTTATTGTTATGAAATTTTTATATGAATTTGAACTCATTATTGTTTGTTCGCCTCTTTAGATGAAACTGACGTTTTCAAAGTGAATGACTTAGATCCCGAGTTTAAAAAAAATGAAAGAGAAATGAACAATAACTTACCGTTGAGCTTTCAGCTTTGCTCTTTTTACCTCCACGGCGAAAGAATTGACTGTAAAAGAAAAAAAATTGTATTATAATTTGGTAATTGATCAATTAATGTAATTTTCAACACACATTTACCTATGGATTTTTCACGTTATGGATTAATACAAAAGTTAGAATGTACTATTAATGAAAAACCTGGCAGAACTAGTTTGTTTATTCGTAGAACACAATTTTCCACTTAAAATCCTCAAAACCACAAATGCCGCTAAATTGACGTGACCCTTGGCAATTGCTAAAAGAGATTTTTCTTCAAAATTATTTGCAAAACATATTTCTAAGTAAATAAGGCTTGAAATAATATGGGTTTATATAAAGAATATATATGCTTCGGATTTTTCAGAAGCATAAAAGATACATTTATTTTTAACTAACTTCCTCTTTGTTTTTCGACAGCAAATCGTCACTTAAGTTCCCACCTGTGCTATCTCACTTTACACAACGGATCATATTTACTGTACGGTAATACTTGATAAGCTTCTCAAAATAGCGCCAATTGTCCGCATTCTGGCGACATTTGACGTCACGCTCCCTATGCTGCGCTATTAAATAATGGTCAGATAGGGTTGTCAGAAAACGTCATAGTTGCGAAGTCAAAGAATTCGTATCATCAGTCTGTCAGACAGGTTGCCGCACAAATTATTTATCGCCAAATCCGAAAAAATCTTGCCAAGGCTTACCGTACAGTAAATCTTGTCCGTTGTGCAAAGTGAGATAGCACATGTGGGAACTTATGTGACGATATATGCGTCGGATTTTTCAGAAGCATACATAACATATATTTCTTCTAAACTAACTTCGTCTAAGTTTTTAGAAAGCAAATGTAAATAATATGGAAATAATTGAGATATTAACGTTAATTTGTTGCAAAAGTATTATGCTTTTGAATAGAAAATATTTTTCGTAGATAAAATAGGATATCTAATAAATATTTTGTACTCACCGTAGCCTTCTAAAAAACTTCGTGATCCGACCCATCTTGATAGAATAGTTTGACAAGATTTAGGGAAAATATCAATACTTGTTGATGATATTTAAACAGTTGAAATTGTTTAAACAACTGTTAAAAGGTATTTAAACGGGTTGATTACGTTTTAAATAGTATTTTCAAGAACAAAATCTCATAAAATTCGCATATATGATTTTCGCTGCTTGCTTCAAGGAGTTTATTGCTTGAATGCAAAATTTAATTGTTGAAAACTAGTAAAGTGACCATTGTTGGGTATTTCTTTATTATCAAAACAATAATATCTTTAAAAAGCTATTTTCTGGCATTCAAATTCTTAAAACAAAAAAAAGTATTGTTTAGATGTGTTTAGTTGTTATAATTTACGAAGCTTTTTACTTTTAACTACCTTATATGAAATAAAAGGTAATGAAAATATTGGGCTGAGGTCGAAAATATCAAATTAAGATTTTTTTGCATTTAATTATTTAAATACACTGTCAAGTGAAATTTTTTGAATATTTTTACATGACAGCAACACATTAAAATCATATTAAAAATACAATTAAAAAACATTTATAATACATTTACTATTTTAAAATTATTTACAATATTGATGATATTACTTTTTTTCAGATTATAAAATTTATTTTAAATATATGGCTGTTTGGTGGAAGTGGCTGTATGGTGTATGGTGTATGGCTGTATGGTGTATGGTGTATGGCTGTATGGTGTGTTATCTGATCAAAAAATTGATTAATTGGTTGAGTTTTTTGATTTTTTGTTTGTTTCTCATTCAATAACGGGAAACTTAAAAATAAGTTTCTTGTAAAATGTATAACGACAGTCTAAGTAATAATTTAAAATATTGAGAAAAGAACCTAAATATTCTTGTCTTCGGTATTCCAAAGTTTGGAAAGTGTATGGCAAAATAGTCAAGTGGTATGTTTGACTTATTTGCTGCATCTATAATAATAAAAGAAAGAGTCTGTGAGTCTGTCTGTGTGTATGTCTGTGGATCGCAAAAGACCTACTTAAACTGCTCTAAAAAATTCGAAATTTTTGATATAGATTCCTTTTAATACCTACGTGTGCACCTGAGGCTTAGTTTTTTCATATTTGATTGCGATTTTTAATTAATATAATTAGTTTCAAAAATACGTCATCCACGTGGGTTTGCGGGACCATAACAGAGCTTGAAAATACATGGACCGGGCCGAAACGGGGGCTTGACGCCATCCTCTATTAGTTTGATTGATTGAGTTTGGTTGAGATATGCGCTCGCCCTAAGGCTGCTTCATCCTCTCTTAGTGTTTGCTTTCTTCACGAATTGAATTTAGTTTAGATATTGAGTGTATTTTCACAAGTAAGCATGCCTCTAAAAGGAAGCAATGCGATGTCAACGGGTTTCCAGTAAGGCGGGACCATACTGCTAGTATATTTATATAATTTCGCCTGAATTTTTTAAAGGGACATTTACAACGTTCTACACTAACCTTTTTATTCGATTCAGCGCATTAACCGATTTTCTTATATGTTAGAGCAGAGGTTCCCAACCTTTTTGCACCTGCGTACCACTTGAATTTTGCGAAATTTTGGAGTACCATCAGACCTAATTATTTTAATAAACGTATAATATTTACTTTTTTAAACGTATTCAAAGGTTTTTGAGAAAAATTCCTAAAAAAAAATTCGTATTTCATGGTTAGATATTTATTTATAACATGCTTATAATAAAGGAGAACTTAAAAGAAAAAAATATGTATTAATTTACAGTTTTGGTTATTACCCATAGGTCTAAAAACATATAAATAAAAATAGTACAAACTCAGCAAAATCCAGAAGTTAAAGACTTCTCTTTAAAAATAAGGTTGACGTTTAAAATAAAGAGTAATATGACACTGCATATGCGTACACAAGCTATTGATAGCATCATGTTGCTCACATCAATCACGCGTACCACCTGAAATAGTCGCGCGTACCACCAGTTGGGAACAAATGTGTTAGAGGATTCAAAAACAAGTTCCAAATCTAAAAACGTGTAGTCAAAAGGCTATCTGAATTTCTAAAGCAACTATAACATGACTTAATAAAATGTATAGTTGTGAATGTTGCAATTAAATTCATTTTTTAGATATGGGCATATTTAAAAGGTCGAAAACAGGCTCGTTTTAAGTATTTTATTGGCTTTATTTATATTTATTAAGTCTGGAATTTATTTATTAAGAATTGGAATGAAAAGGGATATTTTTTGGTACTGAGCAGGAGAGGGGTAAGGACGCAACTAAAGTATCGAACTATTTTATGCATTCCAATAAAAATTTCAATAATATTACTTATAAAATAGTATTTACATAAATCGAAAAGAACTATTACATAATCGAATGAAGAAAATACATAAGATCATTGTGATCGAGTGATGTCGGCGCCATCTGGTGGGGTTGAATAGTTTCCGCAACAATAGCGGTTGTTGTTGGCATTGAATGGATGGGGTCGTATTATTATGAGGGAATGTGTGAGAATGAAAATGTAATTTTGACACTGAACACAGGGTATTGGTAAGGGCGAAACTAACGGTAAGGACATAACTATATAAATTATCGAATTATTTTTGGTTTATTCTCAAACAATCATCATATTATTCAATAATACTTATCATTGATGGATGGATAAATTTTTAATCTAATCGCATTTGTGTTGGTATTAATTGATAGACTCGTAAGATGTATATTTTTATGGATTTTAGCTTGAAGTATTTTAATGAAAAGACAATTTGGTGAGGTGATTTTGTAAGGTCACATTTAAAGCTGGTTCCAAGCAACGAATAGGTGATGTAAACTTGGACCTAACTTCCAATTTTCAAGGATATCTCAAATCGGATACAGCCAATAAATTTTTGTTAGGTTGACACCATAATTCGACAAATGTTATTGTTTTAATTACGTACAAATGAAATGCATAATAGTATATATGATTTTAAACAAATTTGTCGTTAGTGGTTAACTACACAAATAATATAGAAATTAATTAAACTTAAGTCAGTAGTAGCGAGGATAAAATACTGGCTTTCTTGGGTACAGAAGAATCGATCAGAGCTTAAATGGAACGAACAATTGGATTTTTTTTTTCAATTGACGACAAAATAAAAAAGGTTAATAAGGGTTTTATTTCTTTGAACTATATCAGGTTCTGAATTTCAAAGTATCAAATTATTTTTCGTATCGTTATAAAATTATCAAATCATTCAATTATAATTTTTTTATCATGGTACTAGAAAGACATCTGGTGGATGAATGATTTGCTCACTCATCTCTTTTGCATTTGTATTAGATGAATATAAGATTGTATTGTAAGGGGATATGAGTAAATGAGGATTTTCTTTGTGTCTGAGGGAAATTGCGTGACGTATTGAGAAGAATTATAAAGAATATAAAGCAATTATAGAACTGTGCAGGTGATTTGTTAGAATCGCATTATGAGGAAGCTTATTATATTTGGTTGCTTTGAAAAAGTATTGAGTGGCTAAAAAGAAGTCAGCATTAAAAAGTTTTATATGATTATTTCAATTATGCATTGTCAACTCCACATTTATTTAGTTATCGCAATCATCCGATGCCGGCGCCATCTAGTGGACGAATTATTTCCACATCAATCGCACTTTTGTTGGTATTAAATGGATTGGCTTTTATTATGAGGGAAAGTACGCTTTTGATGTATTATATTGGAATATGTGTTTGGGATGTATTGCGATGATTGCAGTATGTAACGTAATGAGAAGTAGCAATTGGATAAAAAAAAACATTAAGAGTTCAGTAATAGATGGGAACATACACTATTGATGTATACGGATTTATGTTTTTTTTTTGTCTTAAAATATACACTGTTCAAAAAATCTAGGGGAACGCATTGTTTAAACCATTTCAACCACCCACCCATGATTTCATTTGGTATCATCAGATTCCGATTTTTTTCCCTCACTAAGTAGAGTTCGCACTTATTTATCGTTAGATGGAAGAATCGTATCCCTTTGAAGAATTAAATATTGTTTGTTTGAATTAAATGGAACTATGAAAAGCATGTTAAAATAAAATTCACTTCCAAAAACTTTTATGAAATAAATATATTGACTCAAATTCTTCACGCTTGCGTTCTCAGATGTCTAAAAACTGATTTTACTTTTTTAAAAGAATAAGTGTTGAAAAAAAATATTGAAAAGATTTATTCAAAAGTTATGATTTCAATATTTCCCCCCTTAAATTTTAGTTAAAAAATTAAGGTCCCTACGTTTTTTACCATCTCATTCTGGATGCATTAATGAATCTATTTCACGAACTTCAGATTTCTATAATAAAGTATAAGAATTTGGAACTGAAAGGGTAAACAAAAGTACGCAAAGTGCTCCCCTAATTCTTTTGAGCAGTGTATAATGAACTTGCTTCAAGCAAGAAAAATTTGATATTTATTTTCGAGCATGGGTGATAGGTATCCAATTATTTTTAGGCAAAATATGTGTCGACATAAAAATGGTCAGCGCAGCCAAAAAGCAGGACGGATAATGCGGAGAGTGAAAAAGAGAATGTGCGGATAAAATATGCTCCCAAATACAGATGCCACGACGAAATCACTCTTACAAGTTGCGTCAACCCTTTTAATCCCAAAAATTTACTACACTACAGAAACATCTGATATTCACAAAATAAGCTTATTTTAGGTCAAACATAAGAGTTCCATAACAAAAAAAAATCATTTTAATTTTTATATGGTTTTTGAAATAATTACAAAAATTTTTAACTGTGGAAAACAACAAAATAAAAATATATGTATTACCTAAAAACACCTCGAGTTATATATTTTAAGGTATCTGATCATATTATTAAAAAAAAATTAAATAATTATTTTAACCGAAATAGTTTAAATTGTGTTTTAAATATGTGAAACTGAAGTTAACTTTTCAAAAATCAGGTGAAACGCTTGTTAGCTATTTTCTAAATAAAAAAATAGTAGTTCTGACTTCTATTGAGATTAATGTAAAATATTGTCTAATAGAACGAAGTGTGAAGAATCGAATGATGTGTGTTTGGATGTCGTAACGAGACATAAACATTAAAAAAATATATATTGAAAGTGATGATGCCAAATGGCATCACTGGGACTGAAAGGGTTAAGCCCCGGGTTGTTAAAACACAAAATTGGACGCTGAGCAGTGCGGCCGAATTTTCCGCTTTCTTATTGGCCCTAGCTGTCGCGTGACAGCGGAACCAAAATTAACGTTGATCTCAGCTTACGCAAATTTCGATTCAGTCGTGGTTTGATTAGAGCGTCCATAACGTGCGAAATGTTCCGATGTTTTTACCTATTCGATTGATGTAACGGGTGGTCTTCGCTTGCTATGCATGTGTTAGACGCGGGTGCATCAGAAGACGTGAATTCTGGAAAAACACCCAAGCGAAGATAAGACGTTGATATTAGTAACGCTTTGACGTGCAGGTGAGCGCTGAGCGTTCACCCGGGCGTTTTTTAAAGCTTTGACGTCCGTTTTCAGTTCTCACAAACCAGGGCTTTAGATGCATTTTCAGGTGCCGGCTGGTTACTTGACTGTGATTCTAAATTGCACTGTCTCTGCAATAGCTCTCGCGTAGCTCTACACTCTTAAAACAAAAGAGTGAAATCCACTCCAGATGGGGAAGTGGATGTTCGACACTGGAAAAGAGTGAATATTAACTCAGCCTGAGTTAAAACCTCTCGTTTCGAGTGATCCTGTCGGAGGTTGAACACACAAAAGATCCAATCCTCTAGGAGAAGTACATTTTTCAGACTGGAGGAGTGAAATTAACTCAGACTGAATTATAATCGCTCGTTCGTTTTAAGAGTGTAGTGCGACGAAACCCAACTCAACTCAAAATCATCATGAATTTATTATGAGCGTAGCTTGAGCCTTACCCACGTGAGTAATGTTGGTCCTGTTATTATAAATGAAATATCCTCAAGAAATTTCTAAGCGAAATCAAAATTATTTATCATTTATATTTTTTATAAAAGTTGTTATATTAAATTATTTTTCTCGTCGCGTCGGCACTATCAATTTTTCCGTTTCCATGTTTCACGATTTCGAAATCAAAATATTCAGGGAAATTATTCCAAATTCCGTATTCAGATATGGTATCTATTGTAGTTCATTAATTCAAACCTTGGTCATCGATAGTTTTCTCTTATTTATTGGAGCGAATTTTGCGTGTTCCGTAAGTTTCCTGCAAAAAGAAAGAATAAAATATATGTTGATCAAACGATTTTCTTCGAACATCTATTTGGAATCCCCCTTCCTCAATTACATTCTGCACTTTAAAAAATGAAGTTTAGGAACAAAAATACGTATAAAAAACGAAAAAAAACCACCTAAAATATTCTGAAGAGTTGGAAAATAAAGTTTTCGAAAACGCAAACGATTCCAAGTTGGTTTATTCTTATGTTCTGTAAGGGATACTCGCGCGAATTAAAGTCCGTTTTTATCGTCTGCTTGTTTTGCATATCGATGTTCGGATTTCGAATTCTAAATCGCCGAAGCAATTTTCTCTTTTCCTATACTTTTATGTTGTTATGTTAAATTTATTATTTTTTCTTCGGCTTTATTCGTTTTCCTATTCCTTTTGTGTGCTTTTATCGCTGCCATTGTAACGGATAGGAAGTTTAGAAGTTCTAGAAAAAAAATCGAACTGTGCACGAAATCTCCTTTAATAGTTTTCTGATAGTTCAAAGAAGTTTTTGATTTTTTTTAAAGAAAAGTAAATGCAGTTTGTCGTAAATATATATTTAAAATGAAATATTTCATGATAAAACCCATTCTTTTTTTATTGTTGTTAAAGCAGTAAATAATTCTTTTACGACGTATTTTTGGATTTCACACTAGAATTCGATATTAAAGAACGAACTGAGCTTTAGTAAACTATCAGGATTATTATAGTCATAATTATATATTAAAAATGAAATATTTCATGATTAAATTTAGTGTATTTTAAATATTTGTAAAAGTTCACAAGTATCCTGCGAGGTATTTTCGTGTATCACAATACTTTAAGAGTAAATTTCAAAACATTCTCTGAAACCCATAAACCTTTAGAGGCACACTAGAAGTAGTTAAAAAACAAACTGTAGTTTAGTTAACTATCACATTTATTTTGCCTATGAAAACTGCCAATATTATTATTTTGAATTACTTAAGAAACTAACATTATAAATTAGGGTTAGGGTACTCAGGGTTTCAACGTTAGTTTTAAGTTTTAATGTTTACCATTTCCAATATGAGTAAGTGCTTTCAATGTTTGTAAATGGTTACTGGTATGTTGCATCCTCTTTTCGTGCAAAAATTCATTTAAAATTGAACATTTTGTACTCGTTACGCTTGCAGTAAGCTACATTTTAGTTTTGGATAAACATAAAAATAGAAGCTTAAATAACTAACTTTTATGACATAGAAGATAACGATATTTTATTAAATTTTAAGTTATGACTTAACCCTCTAATGCATGCATTTTTTTTCATCCCGAAAAAATATATATGAATCTTTAATACTCATACATTATGGGAAAATACTGAAAAAAAATTAACTGCATTAGAATTTAAATAATTTAAATTTTTAAATTTTTTTCCATATGACAAAAACCAACTACAAAATTCCAATTTTGGTAATAATGACTAGAAAACTACTAAATATAATTCAAAATAACCCTTTTTAACTACAATTAATTTTTCAAAACAATTTATTTGTAATTTAGTATTAATATTATTATACTTTGAATACTGCCAAAAACGTAATTTCGCAACAGTTAATAACCTCACTCTTTAATTTTGAATACACTTTTACTACTGTCATCTAAGAGGATTATTAGTAACTAAAACTTCAAAATGGAATGTAATAGATGAAAAAAAAACACAAATTTGACGAGAGGGAGGTCTACTTTATTAGAGTAAAGTGGATTATGTAACTTGTTACCAAACGGCAACATAAGAGGGTTAACTTTCGTAATACTTGTAAAATGAAATAAAACATATAGAGAGAAATCTTAGAGAACATACAGTAAAATAAAGATATTTATGCGGTAAAGTTATGGAAATCAGCTCGTAAGTCCAATTCTCATTTACAGTTAACCCCTTGAGAACCGTTTGGCCGGTTTTAGACAGGTATACATCATCGAGGGCACCCAAGAAGAGAAATTTTCAAAAAAAAAATCAATTTTTTAAATTTGTAATTTTGAAAGTCCCATTTTCCAACGTTCCAATATTTCTTAAATTTTGTTTCTATGATAACTAAAAGTATTTAAAAATGTTTTAGGAATGCGAGAGATGCAATAAGATACATAAGCAACTATTGACAAGTTTGACGTAGTATAAAGACGTCATTCATGACGATCATGCCCGGTCACTAGATTCCGTTGCCACTTTCCGAGAAAACCAAGACTTAAAAACTCACGCTTTAAAAATATCAATTACAACATTTCCAACCAATACCTGCAATATTTGTTGCACTGTGCGCCTCAATAGCCGTTGCAAATCTCTGAAAAAGTATTTCCCTGTAAGATTCCCTTATTCATGAAATTTCCCTATTGTGTAGGGATTTTGCAAGTTCTTTCCCCATACAGAAATCCCCCTTTGTCGTGTTGTTGCCATCATGAAATAAATAAAAGTCTTCGAGACTCTTCAAGATTTTTTTTAGAGGTGCCGATCTACTTTTCAAAAGATTTTTTTCTTCTCATTTTGAAGGAGTTGCTTTTCCCAGAGTCCGCTTTGTATAAGTAGTCGGGAGTTCCTGGGATGGTTCAAATTTTAACATTAAAAAAAGTTCTTAAAAACTTTTTTTTTGTGTCGAAATAAAGGAATTTTGATGTGTTGTAGTAAAAGGAAAAATCTGTCATAAGCACAATAAGGATTAAACTTTATTTTTTGTTCGTGAAGTGGATTTCATCAAGTTTTCTAAACAGTGAACTTTTAAAAATAAAATTCATATTGTATTTTAATCCCTAGATATTTAAATTCTATTTATTTTTAAAAGCCTCTACCGTAAGTATTAATAAAATCCATCGCAAGAACGAGTCAAATTATCCAATTTTTTTTACATAAAAATTATTTAAAATTATATATTTTTAAAATTATGTCAGTGCATTTTAATATTTCCACGACGTTGGTTCATAATTTATGACGTAAACATTGAATAAAGAAACAGAATGAATACCTATATTCTTTATAATATGCCTGTATTCGAATAAATTTATTAAATATATTCAGCGTATAAGTCAAACAAACCACTTTACTATTTAGCCATAAACTTTCCAAACTTTGGGATACCGAATACAAGTGTATTTATGTTCTTTTTTTTAATTTTTTAAATTATTACTTACAATGTCTTTGTATTTTACAAGAACCTTATTTTTATGTTCCCTGTTATTAAATCAGAAACAAAAAATTATCTAAAAACTCAACCAATAAATCAATTTAAAGATAAACTAAACAATCTTCCACCAACCAGGGATATTTTTAAAAATAAATTTTACAATCTGAAGAGATTTAATATCAATTTTGTAAATATTTCTAACATTTATTATTGTTTTACAAATATTATTAAATTTTATTTTTATTGTAATTTGTGTGAAAATGTTCATGTCATGCAAAAATATTGAAAAAAAATTATGCATGACATGAAAACTAAACTTTCTTTTCAGTGTCTGTTCTTGAAAATTCCTAATGACTGTCCCCATCTCACGAGAAAAATCGAGTAATTAGTTGAGTGATTCTTTAAAATACATCCTTTAAATTACAATTATATATCTAATATCCTTTTTGGAGCCAAGAGCAATAGTTTTCAAAAGATGATTCTAAAATTGTGTCAAAGTCGTCTTATGTATATCATGTGTTGAACTCCAAAAAGTGGTACATTAAATGAACACTAAAATAAAACGCAAAACATTGCCGAAAAAACACATCTTTATTGTGAAAATGTAGTAAAATAAGATAACGTCAAAATTAAATATTTCATAGTCAAAACTCAATCATCAATTTTGAAACATTTTGGCAATAACATCCAACAGATACATATCGGGTGCATCAGAACTTGAATTTATTACTTCACACCTCCAAATTGATTAAACTTTTTCATCCAACTTTGTTTCATAGGTTTGGTCCTTTAACCAGTAGTTCTGTAAGACATCAGTCTCCATCCCTTTATTTGCGACGTCTTTATCAACTTGTATTCATATCTGTATTTTTGCAGCACATCCCATCATATCTCTTCCCAGCGTGAAGCTTTTTACTGAGGAATCAACTCTGCTGCACTCTCTCCTTCATTGTATTTCTTGATTAGTCCCATAAAGCGAAGTCTTTTGGATGAGCCATGAAATATTTCGGCACAGGATTTTTGAAGAAAGGGTGTTTCATTGCCTTCTTAGCAGAAATTCTGTAGTAGGGATATTTCTGGAGAAAAGCGTGGATGAGGTCAAGGGCTGCTCTCCTTGTGTTCTTGTCCACTTGTGGAAAATCCTTCTTGAGACTATTGTTGAAGTTCTCCTTTTTGATAGCTTTTTGGAGAATGTGATGATAAGAACTATGTTTCCAGTTCTCCCCTTTCACTTTTGACTTGGCTCCTTTCATATTAATGAGCGGGAAATTTGTGAAGAGCTCGACCATCATTACCCCGAAGGCCCATAAGTCGACTGCCGAACCTTTCGGGATTTTGGCCTTGGCTCCTTTGGAGATTGATGCCTCCGGTGGCCTGTAAATGACTGGCGGGCGGAAGTCAGAGTTCGTAAGACCTTTGCTTTGACTTACGAAACCAAAATCACAGAGCATGGCCCGGCCATGTTTTCCTATCAATATATTATCAGCCTTTATATCAAGGTGACACAGGCCCATGTGGTGCAGATATTCCAGTCCATTTAGAGCATCCAGCATGTATCGCTTTGTTTCTGTGAACGGGGCTTTGCGGAAGACGTCAAGGAGCCGCTTTTCTTGCTTGGGACTCACGAAGACATGGTAGTCACCGAATACATGTTGCTCCAGAAGTTTGAGGACATTCGGATGAGCCAACTTTGGCCAAGTCTCTATTTCTGAAGGCTTGACGCGGCGTGACAGGACTATTTTGGCAGCAACTTCCTCCTTTGTTTTCTTGTGACGAAGGAAGTGAACTTGTCCGTAGCCCCCCTTCCCCAACAGGCCCTCGTAGTCATACTGTTCCTTTAGAGGTGTGAGTGCATAGGGACACTTTTCTATAATTGTCTTCGTTGAGGGGGGTGGGGGTTTTACTGGAGGAAAGCTATTGGAAGTGTCTTGAGTTTCCGCGTCTAGATCCAGATTCAATCCCAATAGGATCCTGATGAGAGAGTCACTTGTTGGAAGAATGATCGGCTTGGTTTCAATTGTAGGTTGAGCCATGAGTTCAACTCTGTTGATCAAATCATCCATTACGTCCTTTATTTCTTGATCGATGTCCTTATCCTCCACTATTATATAAGTGGTAGCATTTTTGCTTGTGAGGGCATCCACTGGATGTGGTACACTCGATTCATTCTGAAGAAGGATTTCAACTTGTTTAATAATGTCCGCTAAAGTTTCAGCGACTTCAGGTTCAATTTCATCGTCTTTATCCTCCACTATTATGTAAGTGGTAGCATTTGTGTTTGTGAGGGCATCAACTGGATGTGGTACACTCGATTCATTCTGAAGAAGGAGTTCAACTTGTTTAATAACGTCCTCCAAGGTTTCAGCGACTTCAGGTTCAATTTCGTCTTGTGGCTTGGCACGTGAATTGGACGTAGTTGATTCAAATTTGAAGTCTTCTGCATTTTGCTCCAAATTTTGAAATGACTCTTTATAAATAGTCAATTGGGAAGCAATTGCAGTTTCTGTGTTGAGGAATTCTTTTACTTCTTCGACCTCCTCAATTGTTGGAGTTTTTATGGAGAGGGTTGAATTGTGTTGGGGATTTTTCAAACCCTTTGAGTTCTCCTGAAATTCTGTTGAAGGCTTTTCTCCATTGGAGGAATTATCCTAAAAGGTAAATAGGTCTTTTAATTTTTATTTTCTACCATAAAAACAATTTGCACTCTTCTGTTGCACAAATTAGTTAAAACATTTAAAATCGCGTTAGTATTTTGGGTTCTTATTGCTTACATTTGTTCTTCATATTTAAAGATCAAATTAAAGAAAGAAAATACATAATATGCTTTCATTAAAAATATCTGCAATAAATTATTTTTAAGTGGACCGGTACCCCAAAAAATGCCAAAAATATATATTTTTTAAATTTTAATGCAATTTGTTTATTAACTCTAAGAACACTATTCAAAATTTTTTGAAATGACACTTTAATACGAAAAAAAGTTATTAAACCTTTTCTAAGAAGATTATTTTCCCTACTTTTACTTCCCAGAAAATAATTAAATTTGCTCAAATGCAGCGAGGTAAGGAAATTTCAAAAAAATAATTTCTGTATAATAGTTGATGTTTATGAATGGTGGCAATTCAATGGTGGCAATCAATTTTCTCAGTGTGATGTTTTCTGTTTCTAATATTGGTTAAATTACTAATATGTTTACATAAATTTAGAGCTTCAAAATTTGTATCACTTGTTAAGACATGCCTGATTAATAAAAAATGGTAAGAGGTAAGGTCTAGTGTAAACATACTATTTAAAAATGATTAAGTTAAAAATTTAAAACAAATATTTTTGACCTTTTTTATAAATAAAATCTACGTAAATGTTGTTAAACTGATACCTCTCAACAGCCATAAAAATGCTTTTAATGTATGGTGTGGGAATATTTTGCAAAAATTGATTAACAAATCTTTGAATTGCAATAGGAGTAGTACTTAATTTTAAGTTTTATCTGTTCAATGAAAGTTAATTCTTTGTGAAAACAGTTTAGTTTGCATGACAATGATAAAAATACTGGATTTAAATTTTCGGTCTTTCTTTGGTATTTTTTGAAATGTCTATACAAATTTTAAGTTAAAATAAAGAATCGTGGCCGGATATTTTACGCCATATCTGGAACCCAGACAAATTTGCATTATAGCAACCTTTGGCGAAATTAGCAATGGTAAAGTCTCTTATCCTGCCACGTTCTCTATTCGGAGGTCATTCATTGGTTGTCTCGGCACTCGATAGGGTTTGTTGGGATTCAACCTGGCGATATTTTTGGAAAGACGCCATATCCGGCCACGATTCTTTACTTTAACCAAGTGCTGATACTGCTGATGCAGTGCTCTGTGGTTACACGTAAATGATTCAATTATAATTTTATTTTTATTAACAACTAGAACTCTTTAGTTATTGTGATATGAATTTCAACTCATTATTATTTGTTCGTCTCTTTAGATGAAGTAAAAAGTGAAGTTATTTTCAAAGTGAATGACTTACATCCGAGTTAAAAAATGAAAGCGAAATGAACAATAACTTACCTTTGAACTTTCAGTTTTGTTCTTTTTACCTCCACAGCGAAAGAATTGACTGTAAAAGAAAAACAAATGGTATTATAATTTAGTAATTGATCAATTAATGTTATTTTCAACACACATTTACATATGGATTTTTCACGTTCAGGATTAATACAAAAGTTAGAATGTACTATTAATGAAAAACCTGGCAGAGCTAGTTTGTTTATTCGTGGAACACAATTTTCCACTTAAAATCCTCAAAACCACAAATGCCGCTAAATTGACGTGACCCTTGGCAATTGCTAAAAGAGATTTTTCTTCAAAATTACTTGCAAAACATATTTCTATGTAAAAAAGGTTTGAAATAATATGGGTTTATATAAAGAATATATATGCTTCGGATTTTTCAGAAGCATAGAAGATATATTTCTCTTTAACTAACTTCCTCTTTGTTTTTCGAAAGCAAATCGTCACTTACGTTTCCACCTGTGCTATCTCAATTTGCACAACGGATCATATTTACTGTACGGTAATACTTGATGAGCTTCCCAAAATTGCGCCAAATGTTCGTATGCTGGCGACTTTTGACGTCATGCTCCCTATGCTGCGCTATTAAATAATAGTCAGATAGGGTTGTCAGAAAACGTCATAGTTGCGAAGTCAAAGAATTCGTATCATCAGTCTGTCAGACAGGTTGCCGCACAAATTATTTATCGCCAAATTCGAAAAAATCGCGCCAAGGCTTACCGTACAGTAAATCTTGTCCGTTGAGCATAGTGAGATAGCACATGTTGGATCTTAAGTGACGATATATGCGTCGGATTTTTTAGAAGCATACATAACATATATTTCTTCCAAACTAACTTCGTCTAAGTTTTTAGAAAGCAAATGTAAATAATATGGAAATAATTGAGATATTAACGTTAATTTGTTGCAAAAGTATTATGCTTTTGAATCGAAAATATTTTTCGTACACAAAATAGGATATCTAATAAATGGTTTGTACTCACCGTAGCCTTCTAAAAAACTTCGTGATCCGACCCATCTTGATAGAATAGTTTGACAAGATTTAGGGAAAATATCAATACTTGTTGATGATATTTAAACAGTTGAAATTGTTTAAACAACTGTTAAAAGGTATTTAAACGGTTGATTAAGTTTAAAATAGTATTTCCAAGAACACAATCTCAAAAAATTCGCATATATATTTTTAGCTGCTTGCTTCAAGGAGTTTATTGCTTGAATGCAAAGTTCAATTGTTGAAAATCAGTAAAGTGACCATTGTTGGGCATCTCTTTATTATCAAAACAATATCTTTAAAAAACAATTTTATGACATTCAATTTCTTAAAACAAGGAAAAAGTATTGTTTAGATGTGTGGCGTTGTTATAATTTACGTAGCTTATTACTCTTTATTACTTTATGCGAAATAACGTGAAATGAAAATATTAGGCTGGGTACGAAAATATCAAATTAAAATTTTTTTTGCATTTATTTAAATACACTATCAAGTGAATTTTTTTTGAATATTTTTACATGACAGGAACACATTCAAATTGCATTAAAAATACAATTTAAGAATATTTATAATACAGGGTGAGGCAAACAAAACCGGCCCCGAGGTGGAGATAAGAATACGACAGAAATGTTACCAAGTCAAAAACCAATACAAAAACAGGTTTGCTAACTGAAGCTTTTGATCGCTTCGATATTAAGCCCAAACAAACGCTTGGCGACTTATTTTCCGGCAACTACGCAATGGTTAGAAAAGCTAGTTGAAATACAATATAAACAAGGTTTGAAGGGCTGATCAAAAATGTCCACTTGTGATTATTTCGGTTGTTATTTATAATTGAGAATCGGACCTTTTTGTTTTTGGTAATACAAAACATTCTAAATTGATTGCAAGGCCCAAAATTTGCATTATGGGACGTCTTTATACATTACGAACCAAGATCTGAACTCAGCACTAGTCTATGAGTAGCTCTAATGTGAAGCTAATCCGATCCAACCAATGCAAAATCAGGTTTCAGGCGGCTTCAAGATTTTTTCTCGCCAAGCATTTCTACGTATTCCCATCTCTAGATCGGGGCCGGTTTTGTTTGCCTCACCCTGTACATTTACTATTTTTAAATTGTTTACAAGATTGATATTAATTCTTTTCAGATTATGAAATTTATTTTAAATATATGGCTGTTTGGTGGGAGATTATTTACTTGATCAACAAAATTGATTGATTGGTTGAGTTTTTTGATTTTTTGTTTGTTTCTCATTGAAGAGGATTTATCAGCCAACTTTATTTTGATTCTGACTCGCCAGGTGGCGTTACAAATTTTCGCCAAATGATACGTCTGGCGATTTAAAAAAGGGGATACGTTTCTCTTTCTGGGGAGTGGAGCACAGCAAGATTTCTCAATCACAAGATAGAGATTATTCGATTGTAATCAAGTTTAAACTAACGAAAACTGGTTCCGGTACTCTTTTGCGAGCCCGGACGATGTTCTGGAGGAAAAAAAATTGTGTTGTTTGCTTATTTCTCTTTCATTTAATTTTTTATTTGTTAATAAATTATATTTATTTTGTAAATATTACGATGTTTCAGGAAACGATTTCTTTTCTGGTTTGCTCGTACTAATACATTATATTTCTATTTATAATTACCGAGATTTGATACCGCTATGAACTGCTCTAAAGTCATCCCTGTAAACTTCGGAATACTACTAGCTTAGCTTCGGCACATAAACAGTATTGTTCTTAAGGGGTCATAGAAGTCTTAAAAATGTGCAAAGAAAGTGATCTTTAATGTAATTTTTTAACTACTCAACATATAAGTGTATTTTTTATATGTAATTTTATAAATTTTATTTATTATATAACAAATTTTAAAATTTATGAAACTTCAACAAATAAAAATTTAAGAAAAAAGCTCTGAAAATAATTACTTATTAAAATTGAGTTTAGAAATTAGGTATAAGTCTTTGTTTGTACATATTTGTACAATATAAAATCATTTTGTTTGTCATTTCTTCAATTTTGATATCAAAATTTCGCGCGCAAGCCTAATCCCAATGTGTTCCAATAGTCTTATGTTTGTTATCATTTATTTTAGTTTTGGCTGAAGTTTCATAAATTTTAAAATGTGTTATATAATAAGTAAATCTTATAGAATTGCATATAAAAAATATTTTTTTATATTGAGTAGTTAAAAATTGCATGAAAGATCAAACTATGCTTTGTAGTACCTTCTTTGCACATTTTTAAGACTATGACCCCTTAAATCTAGTTCCGTACTTTTAATTGTTGGCGTAGCAATCTTTATGTTTGTTAAAACTAAAGGCATACTAATGCAAAAGTAGAAACCCCAATGTATAATGAATCTGTCGTATTAGCAGTTTTAAAGAAAATAATAAGGTCATCAAGATACAAACAAACGCGGGTTTATGGTCTTCAAAAACATGTGCAGGAACCTTTTGTATTGCTAGTGGCAGTTTGTCAATTTGTTCATTTGGTTGCTCTTGTAAATTAGACACTGGTCTCTTTATTACAAGCCTTACTCCCACCACTAATCCTGTACATTCGTTCTGAAAGAAGCTTTCTACATTGCACACCTTTGGAGCCGGGAAATCTTGACGTGTTTTTTGCAACTTTTCAAGGCCTCTAAAATAGCGTCGGACTGCGTGATTGGCACATTAAACTTTCAGTACTCTGCCACCAAACGACACATGTTCTTGAATGTTGCTCGAGAAGTTCTTAAAGAATTAAAAAGCCTACATGTGCAGTTACTTAAGTACTAGAATGAAATTCTCGTCGAAACGCAAGGTTATTATAATAACATTAACTGCCACCTATAACCACTTCCGCACAAGATTTATAACTTCAGAACAAATATAGTCTAACCCAGCATTCAGTTACAATTTGAATCTTCAACTCTAAAAATTGGCCACTATAATTACATTTTTTCTTCCGCAAATTAAATAAATAATCTTTATAGTTTGCTAAATTTATTTGCAGTTTGAAGAATAATTATGTAAAATTGAATGAGTCACACCCTGTAGCATACTTTCCGTGATCTTTGGCAATGCTTTGAAAATCTCACCTTAAATTACACGAGATTCTTGTAATTAAATAACTATCAATAACTATAATATTTGAAAAAACCTGATATATCCAGAACATTTGGCAATGATAAACATGAAATAACTCCAAATTGCACTGATAATTAAAGGAATTTAATTGTAAATTAATACCAATTAGCTCTTTAAGCAATAAAAAGTAACACTGTGAACCACTTTCTTAGTAAACAAATATAATAAACATTAAAAAAAATCACATTGTGGCATATTTTTTATAACGCCATTCCAAATCGATTTACAAAGAAAAAATTTATAATCTTTAACATTTCAAATAAGGTTTTTCTTGATATTGCTGATGTGGCAACAGTAATTTAAATGACTAAAAATTAAATTCCAATGCTACTTTAATGGGTCGTTCGTCGACATGACAAGATGACAGATGTCCGTATGGACGTACAAACAGAAGAAATAAAAGTATGAAGTTAGGTCCCTGCTGTCCTATCTTTCGATGACAAAAATGATTCTTAAGATCTGATGGATAGAACAGATTTCGTCACCGAAGTAAGGACAGACAGACGGGACACTTTGGGAAGACTACCATGTCAATACCTTCTTTTCTATTAAAAAAATGTTTCGAATTTAAAAAACGATTATAAAATATTCTAAAAATAACGTCAGGGCTTCATCCTCATTGACTATACATCCCAGGACCCCTCCCTAAACATTTTTAAATAAACGTTTATATTTCTCCCTTCAATAAACCCACAGACTACGGCCGTCATTTTAGAAATGGTAAACCAAAGGTCACCAAGTGATTCGATTGAATAACTCGTCAAATATTCAGCCCAATGTAACAAAAACTAAGATTTAGGGTTTATGAGGATTCTTAATATTTCTAAATTATAAAATTGGGTGCTGCCATGGGAAATTTTAAAGTTAATAGCATTTTTAATATGAAGACGGCTCCTTATGCAATTTTTTTGTCCTGCAATTAACTAATGATGTTATATAAACACAAAGTCAAAAAGGTTCTATAGGATGACTAACGTTCGAAATAATCACTAGTGGGATTTTTTTCCACAGCTGTACATATCAAAATAGCTAAAAGTATCCAAGCGCCAATAGCCCTCGTGTAGCTCTAGTGCGACGATAATTTAAACCAAATCTAATCTAAAAGTATCCAACCTATACTACAACTAAAGTAGTCAAGTTTAAAATTCGCTCGAAATTCTTTGACTGGATTTATAATGAGCTCCGCCCACTTTTCCATGTGGTTTAGGTTTACAGTTTGAACGATTTAGATATTGGCGTTTTTTTCCTTCTACGATTTGGCGACATTTATTTTTGTGTGTCATCAAATTTTAAAATCATAGATTCTCGTTTGTTATGAACGTTTTTGTCATAAAAAGTACTTGAAATGTAAAAGCATCATTTAAATTATGTATTAACATACAAAGATAATGCATGAGTGAATTATTTAAATTAATAATAAATCTTTTTAATCAATTAAGCCAAGTTGTCCTACAGATGTCGCCACGATTCTCAAAATGAAGCTCTTAAAAAAAATTAATAATTAAAAAACTGATTGATATTGTTCCTTCAAATCTTTTTTAAATTGTCTTTCATCCCTATTTGCGTATCTGGTGCAAACAGATCATACGTTTAAAAAATACTTTTCAAGAAACTGTGATTTGAAAAATAAAGCATTACGTGTATAGGACTGACAGTCCCTCTGAATAACGGGAAACTTGAAAATAAGGTTCTTGTAAAACGTATTACGACAGTCTAAAAAATAATTTAAAATATTAAGAAAAGAACCTAAATATTCTTGTCTTCGGTATTCCAAAGTTTGGAAAGTTTATGGCAAAATAGTCAAGTGGTATGTTTGACTTATATGCTGCATATATTTATATAATTTCTCCTGAATTTTTTAAAGGAACAGTTACAACGTTCTGCACTATCCTTTTTATTCGATTAAGCGCATTATCCGATTTTCTTATGTGTTAGAGGATTCAAAAAGAAGTTCCAAACCTAAAACGTGTAGTCAAAAGGTTATCTGAATTTCTAAAGCAACTAAAACATGGCTTAATGAAATGTATATTTATGAATGTTACAATTAAATTTATTTTTTAGATATGGGCATATTTAAAAGGTCGAAAACAGGCTCGTTTTAAGTATTTTAATGGCTTTATTTCTATTTATTTAGTCTTCAAACTAATCTAATTTTATAGAAAAACGCTTTTTTTACTTTTGGCACTTTTTACATTATCTCCTTTTGGCCCTCTTGTGGTACTTTTGGTACTACTTTCCTTACTTTTGATACTTTTACCAAAATTTAAATATTTAAACATAATTTGACTACAGCATTTACAATCAATGTAAATTTTATTTATCGAAAACAAATATTTTTTTTGGAAAAACTCGAAGCATATAAAGTAATAAACTTGAAATTTCGTAACAAGTTCTTTCTTAAAATTGTTATTGTTTTTCTGAAATAAAACGCAATTAATTTTAGTTTTTTCGTTGAACACAATCTTCAACAACAAATTTTAAAAATAATAATGTTTAAAACTTGTTTACTTTTATAATTATTTGACCATTTTTAATTATAAAATATCACTTCAATATTTTTTTATAAAAATAAAACTTTCATAGAAAACTGAAAATTAATTTTCACTTTAGCGACACAGCGCAATTAAAGGCTGTTTCAGAAGCAAAATAAAACTATTTCTAAGTATATAATACTGTTTATTTTTATGTTCCCATTTTTTTTGTTAGTTTTCATATATAATAAGTAAATAACAAAATAACGAAATTATGCATCTAACCTAAAATATAAAACTTAATAATATTCATTTTAAATTAGCATTCTTTATATCTAAAAATATACTATTACATAGTTTATCCTTTAGATAATATTCGACATGCAAGTGTTTTGCGGTGCTTTAAAAGATTTTTAAACAAAGGTTGTGCGTTTAAAGAATTTCGGAGATAACAACCAAAATGAATTATTGAAGATGAATTGAAATTCTAATACAAAATAAGCATGTCTTAGACAAATTGAGGGAGTTTTGAAAAAAAAAATTAAAGCATTAATTGTTTATTTTAATGAGTTACAATATATAAATTAAAATAAGGTTTTTCAAAACTGTTCGGTAAAATATTTAAAATTATTCTTTTTAATACAGTTTCTTTTGCAATGTGTAATATTTTTTAAGGTTTCGCCTTGTTTTACGTTAGTTGATTAATATATAGGATGGGAGATATAATTATCCAATTTTATTTCGAGATATTATAGACTTGCAATTTAATGAATAAGAAAAATATATAGATGATCTAGTTTAAGTAGTTCGATCGAAAGCGAATAGCAATGCTAAAGGATATATGCTGAACTTTTTATGTAAATTATTAATCTGAGAGTGGACTACTCTCACTACGTCACGCTTAAAATTGTAATCGTGTGGAGAACTTATTTATAAGTGATGTTAGCTAAAAGCACATTCACTAAATAAATTAGCTAAAAGCAAGGGTCACTAAATAAACATATACATCTTTCAACGTTAATGTTTCCAAATCAATGTATTACAGCTTGATTTTCCTTCCAAGACTGTTTACGATCTTGAGTTACAGCGAAATAGTGTTCTCTTTCAACAAAATAACATCGAATTTCCTGTTAATTTCCGTCAGCTAAGATTTCTATCTTTTATCGTACAGCTTGAATTTTTTTTTCTCTCGATGTGCAATCGTCAGGTTACACTGTAAATGAAATGTGTTGTTGCATAAGTCACATTTTCCAAGCAATAACGAAGATATATGGGCTGGCTCGTTTATTAACGATTTCGTCCAATTATATTTACACTAGTCAAAGGTATAGGGACTGGTTAGTCCAGTCGGTAAGGCATTCGCCTAGCTTGCGGAAGGTCCCAAGTTCGGGTTCAGGCACGGCAAACTTCAATAACAAGGCCGGAGAAGCTTTCCCAAACATGAGCTAGACGGAATTTTTGACGTCAATATTCCGAGTGCAAAAGATTGATAAACTAGTTCGGATGCAATCGGAACCCTAAAAATGCAGTCAGCCGTGAACGAGTGTTCCGAACAGGTTTCGAGACCGGTTATCTTCACTTTCGGAACAACGCCACTTGGAACTATGACGTCAAAAATTCCGTCCCCAAGCGTGTTTAAGAGAGCTTCTTTGGCCCTTAGTATTTGAGTAGGCCGTGGTTCAGGCATCGCCAAAATAACTGCCGACCTATAAACGGACCGTGCAGCCAAAAATGTCCAAATTCCTAGTGTAGAGGAAGTGCACGTTAAATACACTCCAAAGTCTCAACTTCACCTTTAACTGTTGTGTTGGGCTAGCTCGTTTATTGACGACTTCTTCCGATAACAAGAGGGCTGGTTTTTTTTCAACTGCTGTTTTTTTTTGCTGTAACAAAAAGACGGGTCAAAATACAATAAAAATAGTTTTTTTACTAGTAATAGACAATACTGCTTATTCTACACATAATCACCTTGACGATGAATCATTTGTTATATCCGTAAACAAATTTTACAACACCCTCTTTATATAATGTATCTGCGAAAGATTTGAAGGGAGTTATGACGTTTTTTTTTAGCTCTACGTTAGCTTGGAAGCACTACAATCCAAACCACTATGCTTATGTATAATTCACTTATAATAAACCTTCGAGTTTCTCTAAACATTTGGTCAATTCGCTGAACATTACTGATTTTCGTGATTAAATAATCACATTATTTTCGGTATCCTTAGGATTTCTTTATCATTCAATAATAATTATTGGGATCGAGCGAAGTCAGTGTCATCTGGTGAATGAATAGTTTTTACACTAATCTCATTCGTGTTGATATGAATGAATAAATATGTAAGATACGTGTTTCAAAGGGGTTTAACGCTATGGATTTGAATGAAAATACAATTTTGACCCTGAGCATTGAACAGTAGATTGGTAAGATTGCATATAATATATCAAATTACTTTTGGTATAATTGAAAGACTATATCATTCGATAATAATTAATAATAATTATTGCGAGTAGGTTACGTCGGTACCATCTTTTGAATGCATAGTTACCCACTAACCACTAATCGAATTTGTGTTAGAATAAATGGATAGGCTCGTATTATGAGGGAATATATTGGAATAAAAAATAATTTTTGGTACTGAGCAGGAGAGTGGTAAGGTCGCAACTAAAGTATCGAACTATTTTGTGCATTCTTTTAAAAAAAAAGTCCAATAATATTTATAAAATATTTCCATAAAACGAAAAGAATTATTACATAATCGAATGCAGAAAATATATAAGATCATTGTGATCGATTGATGTCGGCGCCATCTGGTGGTGTTGAATAGTTTCCGCACCAATAGCGGTTGTTGTTGGCATAGAAAGGATGGGGTAGTATTATGAGAGAATGTGTGAGAATGAAAAGGTAATTTTGACACTGAACACAGGGTATTGGTAAGGGCGAAACTAACGGTAAGGACATAACTATATAAATTATCGAATTATTTTTGGTTTACTCTCAAACAATCATCATATTATTCAATTATACTTATCAGTGATGGATGGATACATAAATTTTTACTCTAATCGCATTTGTGTTGGTATAAATTGATAGACTCGTAAGATATATATTTTTATGGATTTTAACTTGAAGTATTTTAATGAAAAGACAATTTCGACACTGAGCAGGTGATTTTGTAAGGTCACATATGAAGCTGGTCCAAAACACCTAATAGGTGATAGAAACTAGGACTTAACTTCCAATTTTCAAGGATATCTCAATTCGGTTACAGCCAATAAATTTGTGTTAGGTTGACACCATAATTCGACAAATGTTATTGTTTTAATTTCATACAAATGAAATTCATAATTGTATGATTTTAAACAAATTTGTCGTTAGTGGTTAACTACACAAATAATATAGAAATTAATAAAACTTTAGTCAGTAGTAGCGCGGTTAAAATACTGGCTTTCTTGGTGTGGAAGAATCGACCAGAGCTAAAATGGAACGTACAATTGATTTTTTTTTTCAATTGACGACAAAATAAAAAACTTAATAAAGGTTTTTTTCTATGTACTACAACAGGTTCTGAATATCGAAGTATCAAATTATTTTTCGTATCGTTATAAAATTATCAAATCATTCAATTATAATCTTTTATCATGGTAGTATATCGACATCTGGTGGATGAACGATTTGCTCACTCATCTCATTTGCATTTGTATTAAATAAATAATAGTGTATTGTAAAGGGATATGAGTTAATGAAGATTCTCTTTGCGTCTAAGGGGAATTGCGTGACGTACTATTGAGAAGAATTATAAAGAATACAAAGGCAATAATAGAACTATGCAGGTGATTTGTTAGAATCGCATTATGGGGAAGCTTATTATGTTTGGTTGCTTTGAAAAAGTATTGAGTGGCGTAAAAGAAGTCAGCATTAAAAAGTTTTATATGATTATTTCAATTATGCATTGTCAATTCCACATTTATTTAGTTATCGCAATCATCCGATGTCGGCGCCATCTAGTGGACGAATTATTTCCACATCAATTGCGCTTTTGTTGGTATTAAATGGATTGGCATTTATTATGAGGGAGTGTACGCTTTTTTGATGTATTATATTGGAATACGTGTTTAAGATGTATTGTGATGATTGCAATGTAACGTAATAAGAAATAATAATTGCATTTAAAAAATAGTGCTGTAAGGGAAGACCTTTGATGTATACAGATTTAGGTTTTAGTCTTAAACTATATAACGATTTGCTTCAAATCGTTCAGCATAAAAAATGATATTTATTTTCGAGTATGGGTGATGGGGATCCAATGATTTTAAAGCAAAATATTTTTCGATCTATAAATGGTCAGTGCAGCCAAAAAGTAGGACGAATAATGCGGAGAGTGAATAAGAGAAAAAGTGCAAATTAAATATGCTCCCAAGTGCAGATGCCGCGACGATATCACTCTTACAAGTTGCGTTAAGCCCTGAGTTGTTAAAACACAAAATTGGTCGCTGATGAGCAGTGCGTCCGAATTTTCCGCTTTCTTATTGGCCCCAGCTCTCGCGTGACAGCGGCACCAAAATTAACGTTGATCTCAGCGTTCGCAAATTTCGAATCAGTTGTGGTTTGATTAGAGGATCCAAACGTGAAAAATGGCCGATGTTTTTAGCTATTCGATTGATGTAACGGTGGTCTTCGCTTGCTATGCATGCACTCTAAAAAATGAATGCTAAAAAACGACGAAATTTTCCGTAATTTTGACGATTCGTTTACTGGCAAATGCTCCGAGTTTTCGTTTCCTCAAAGTGAGGAAATTTGAATCGTCATTTTTATGCGGACTACTTTACTCGTCTAACCTAAAGAAATATGTCGTCATTTTTGAGCATGTGAGTACAACAATGAGATTCAGTTTCCTCAAAATCAAGATACAGAATCGTCAAATCACAATCGTAAAAGTGAGGATTCGCGTTTACTCAAAAGTCCCGTGATAGTTTAACGAAACAAAACTCAAAATTAACGAAATGAGGGTGGAGGATTCATGAATCGTCAAAAATGAAAGTGTTATATTTCACAGTGTGTTTTAGACGCGGGCGCATCAGAAGGCGTGAATTCTAAAAAAACACCCAAGCGAAGATAAAGACGTTGATATCTCTGAGCAGAGCGTTTTTTAACTCTTTGACGTGCGTTTTCAGTCTTTTCAAACCAGGGCTTTAGATGCATTTTCAGGTGCCGGCTATTTACTTGACTGTGTTTCAAAATTGCACTGTCTCTGCAATAGCTCTCGTGTAGCTCTTGTGCGACGAAACCCAACTCAAAAACATCATGAATTTATTAAGAGCGTAGCTTGAGCTTTACCCACGTGAGTAATGTTGGTCCTGTTATTATAAATGAAATATCATCAAGAAATTTCTAAGCGAAATCACAAATTATATATCATTTATATTTTTTATGAAAGTTGTTATATTAAATTATTTTTTCGTCGCGTCGGCACTATCAAGTTTTCCGCTTCCATGTTTCACGATTTCGAAATCAAAATATTCAGGGAAATTATTCTAAATTCCGCATTCAGATATGGTATCTATTGCAGTTCATTAATTCAAACCTTGGCCGTCGATAGTTTTCTCTTATTTATTGGAACGAATTTTGCGTGTCCCGTTAAGTTTCCTGAAAAAAGTAAAAAATATGTTGATCAAACGATTTTCTTCGAACATCTATTTGGAATCCCCCTTCCTCAATTACATTCTGTACTTTAAAAAATGAAGTTTGGGAACAAAAATACGTATAAAAAACGAAAAAAACTCCTAAGATATTCTTAAGAGTTGGAAAATAAAGTTTTTGAAAACGCAAACGATTCCAAGTCGGTATATTCTTATGTTCTGCAAGGGATACTCGCGCGAATTAAAGTCCGTTTTTATCGTCTGCTTGTTTTGCATATCGATGTTCGGATTTCGAATTCTAAATCGCCGAAGCAATTTTCTCTTTCCCTATACTTTTATGTTGTTATGTTAAATTTATTATTTTTTCTTCGGCTTTATTCGTTTTCCTATTCCTTTTGTATGCTTTTATCGCTACCATTGTAACGGATAGGAGGTTTAGAAGTTCTAGAAAAAAAAATCGAATTGTGCACGAAATCTCCTTTAATAGTTTTCTGATAGTTCAAAGAAGTTTTTGATTTTTTTTTAAAGAAAAGTAAATGCATTTGTTTGTCGTAAATATATATTTAAAATGAAATATTTCATGATAAAACCCATTCTTTTTTATTGTTGTTAAAGCAGTAAATAATTCTTTTACGACGTATTTTTGGATTTCACACTAGAATTTGATATTAAAGAACGAACCGAGCTTTAGTAAACTATCAGGATTATTATAGTCAATAATATATTTAAAATGAAATATTTCATAAATAAATTGTATTTTAAATATTTGTTAAAGTTCACAAATATCGTGTGCGGTATTTTCGTGTATCACAATACTTTAAGAGTAAATTTTAAAATATTCTCTGAAACCCATAAACCTTTAGAGGCGCACTGGAAGTAGTTAATAAACAAACTGTAGTTTAGTTAACTATCACATTTATTTTGCCTATGAAGACTGCCAATATTATTATTTCGAATTACTTAAGAAACTAACATTATAAATTAACTCAGTGTTTTAACGTTAGTTTTAAGTTTTAATGTTTACCATTTCCAATATGAGTAAGTGCTTTCAAAGTTTGTAAATGGTTACTTGTATGTTGCATCCTCTTTTCATGCAAAAATTCATTTAAAATTGAAAATTTTGTACTGGTTACGCTTGCAGTAAGCTACATTTTAGTTTTGGATAAACATAAAAATAGAAGCTTAAATAACTAACTTTTATGAAATAGAAGATAATGATATTTTATTGAATTTAAAGTTGTGACTTAACTTTCGTAATACTTGTTAAATGAAATAAAATATCTATAGAGAAATCTTAAGGTAGGCGAATACCCAAAATTCTAAAATTTTTGCAATTACTTTAATCATTTCCAAATTTGGCATAGTGATTTCAAATATAATGAGCAATGCTTTTTAGACAATTTTTTTTTATTTAAATATAATTGATTTATTTTAAATGGTGTTTTTAACCTAAAAATAGGGGTTTGCGCCAACACTTCTGTTATAAAAAGTTTGACATTTATTTACCTGAAATTTTTTACAGATGCTTTTTCAATATATATCTGTGCCATGAACCTCTAACATCCGGTGTAAATATGTTTTTTTTTTTTATGTCCAAGTGTTAGTTAATCGAAAAAAATCTTTTTTTTGTGGTTAATTTATAACATTTTTCTTAATAACTTTTCTTGTAATTTGTATGCAACTCTAGAGGGTCATTGCATGCATCAGTTCAAAACGAAGAATTTAACACATAATTAATGTTTATGGGATGAAAATTCAATGTGGTAGACTTGTTAGCGTAAACCTCCTTTTGTTAGTAGAAAAACACTGTTTAGAATAAATAAATCATATTTAAATTTTAAAAAATGCATAATGAGTATTATTCATTATATTTGAAATCAGTATGCCAAATTCGGAAAAGATTAAAGCAATAGTAAAAATTTTAGAATTTTGGGGGATTTTGGGTATTCGCCTACCTTAAATTTTGTTTCTGTAATAACTAAAAATATTTTGAGAATGTGAGAGATGTAATAAGATACATAAGCAATTACTAGAAAGTTTTTGCTATTATCTCACAATAATGGTTTGACAAGAAGTTTGACGTAGTTTAAAGACGTCATTCATGACGATCATGCCTGGTCACTAGATTCCGTTACCGCTTTCCTAGAAAACAAAGACTTAAGAATTTCCATTTTAAAATATCAATAACAGCATTTCCAACCAACCCCTGCAATATTTGTCGCACTGTGCGCCTCAATAGCCGTTGCAAATCTCTGAAAAAGTATTTCCCTGTAAGATTCCCTTATTCATGAAATTTCCCTATTGTGTAGGGATTTTGCAAGTTCTTTCCCCACACAGAAATCCCCCTTTGTCGTGTTGTTGCCATCATGAAATAAATAAAAGTATTCGAGAATATAGAGGTGCCGATCTATTTTTCAAAAGATTTTTTTTCTTCTCATTTTGTAGGAGGGGCTTTTCCCAGAGTCCGCTTTGTATAAGTAGTCGGGAGTTTCTAAGATGGTTCAAATTTTAACATTAAAAAAAAAGTTCTTAAAAACTTTTTTAATGTCGAAATAAAGGAATTTTGATGTGTTGTAGTAAAAATAAAAATCTGTCATAAACACCATAAGGATTAAACTTTTTTTTAGTTAGTGAAGTGGATTTCATCAAGTTTTCTAAACAAGGAACTTTTCAAAATAAAATTTATATTGTATTTTAATCCCTAGATATTTAAATTCTATTTATTTTTAAAAGCCTCTACCGTAAGTATTAATCTAATCCATCGCAAGAACGAGTGTCAAATTATCCATTCTTTTCTTATATAAAATTATTTAAAAATTATATAAAATTTTCAAATTATGTCAGTGCATTTTAATATTTCCACGACGTTGGTTCATAATTTATGACGTAAACATTGAATAAATAAACAGAATGAATACCTATATTCTTTATAATATGCCTGTATTCGAATAAATATATTCAGCGTATAAGTCAAACAAACCACTTTACTATTTAGCCATAAACTTTCCAAACTTTGGGATACCGAATACAAGTGTATTTATGTTCTTTTTTTTAATTTTTTAAATTATTACTTACAATGTCTTTGTATTTTACAAGAACCTTATTTTTATGTTCCCCGTTATTAAATCAGAAACAAAAAATTATCTAAAAACTCAACCAATAAATCAATTTAAAGATAAACTAAACAATCTTCCACCAAACACAGATATTTTTTAAAATAAATTTTACAATCTGAAGAGATTTAATATCAATGTTGTAAATATTTCTAAAATTTATTATTGTTTTGCAAATATTATTAAATTTTATTTTTATTTTAATTTGTGTGAAAATGTTTATGTCATGCAAAAATATTGAAAAAAAATTATGCATGACATGAAAACTAAACTTTCTTTTCAGTGTCTGAAAATTCCTAATCACTGTCCCCATCTCACGAGAAAAATCGAGTAATTAGTTGAGTGATTCTTTAAAATACATCCTTTAAATTACAATTATATATCTAATATCCTTTTTGGAGCCAAGAGCAATAGTTTTCAAAAGATGATTCTAAAATTGTGTCAAAGTCGTCTTATGTATATCATGTGTTGAACTCCAAAAAGTGGTACATTAAATGAACACTAAAATAAAACGCAAAACATTGCCGAAAAAACACATCTTTATTGTGAAAATGTAGTAAAATAAGATAACGTCAAAATTAAATATTTCATCATCAAAACTCAATCATCAATTTTGAAACATTTTGGCAATAACATCCAACAGATACATATCGGGTGCATCAGAACTTGAATTTATTACTTCACACCTCCAAATTGATTAAACTTTTTCATCCAACTTTGTTTCATAGGTTTGGTCCTTTAACCAGTAGTTCTGTAAGACATCAGTCTCCATCCCTTTATTTGCGACGTCTTTATCAACTTGTATTCATATCTGTATTTTTGCTGCACATCCCATCATATCTCTTCCCAGCGTGAAGCTTTTTACTGAGGAATCAACTCTGCTGCACTCTCTCCTTCATTGTATTTCTTGATTAGTCCCATAAAGCGAAGTCTTTTGGATGAGCCATGAAATATTTCGGCACAGGATTTTTGAAGAAAGGGTGTTTCATTGCCTTCTTAGCAGAAATTCTGTAGTAGGGATATTTCTGGAGAAAAGCGTGGATGAGGTCAAGGGCTGCTCTACTTGTGTTCTTGTCCACTTGTGGGAAATCCTTCTTGAGACTATTGTTGAAGTTCTCCTTTTTGATAGCTTTTTGGAGAATGTGATGATAAGAACTATGTTTCCAGTTCTCCCCTTTCACTTTTGACTTGGCTCCTTTCATATTAATGAGCGGGAAATTTGTGAAGAGCTCGACCATCATTACCCCGAAGGCCCATAAGTCGACTGCCGAACCTTTCGGGATTTTGGCCTTGGCTCCTTTGGAGATTGATGCCTCCGGTGGCCTGTAAATGACTGGCGGGTGAAAGTCAGAGTTCGTAAGACCTTTGCTTTGACTTACGAAACCAAAATCACAGAGCATGGCCCGGCCATGTTGTCCTATCAATATATTATCAGCCTTTATATCAAGGTGACACAGGCCCATGTGGTGCAGATATTCCAGTCCATTTAGAGCATCCAGCATGTATCGCTTTGTTTCTGTGAACGGGGCTTTGCGGAAGACGTCAAGGAGCCGCTTTTCTTGCTTGGGACTCACGAAGACGTGGTAGTCACCAAATACATGTTGCTCCAGAAGTTTGAGGACATTCGGATGAGCCAACTTTGGCCAAGTCTCTGTTTCTGAAGGCTTGACGCGGCGTGACAGGACTATTTTGGCAGCAACTTCCTCTTTTGTTTTCTTGTGACGAAGGAAGTGAACTTGTCCGTAGCCCCCCGCCCCCAACAGGCCCTCGTAGTCATACTGTTCCTTTAGAGGTGTGAGTGCATAGGGAAACTTTTCTATAATTGTCTTCGTTGAGAGGGGTGGGGGTCTTACTGGAGGAAAGCTATCGGAAGTGTCTTGAGTTTCCGCGTCTAGATCCTGATCTAATCCCAATAGGATCCTCATGAGAGAGTCGATTGTCGGAAGAATGATCGGTTTGGCTTGAGTTGTAGGTTGAGCCTGGAGTTCAGCTTCTTTAATCATATCATCAATCACGTCTATTATTTCTTGATCGATATCTTTATCCTCCACTTTTATATACGTGGTAGCATTTGTGTTTGTATGAGCATCAACTGGTTGTGGTGCATTCAATTCATTTTGAAGAAGGAGTTCAACTTGTTTAATAATGTCATCCAAGGTTTCAGCGACTTCAGGTGCAATTTCGTCTTGTGGCTTGGCACTTGAATTGGACGTAGCTGATTCAAAGTTGAAGTCTTCTGCATTTTGCTCCACATTTTGAAATGACTCTTTATAAATAGATTCTTGCGAAGCAATTGCAGTTTCTGTGTTGAGGATTTCTTTAATTTCTTCGACCTCCTCAGTTGTTTGAGATTTTACGGTGGGGGATGAAATGTTTTGGGGATTTTTCAATCCCTTTGACTCCTCCTGAAATTCTTTTGAAGGCTTTTCTCCATTGGAGGAATTATCCTAAAAGGTAAATAAATAGGTCTATTAATTTTTATTTCCTACCATAAAAATGATGCGTACACTTCTGTTGAACAAATTAGTTAGGTAAAACATTTAAAATCGCGTAATTTTTTGGGGTTCTTATTGCCTACATTTGCTCTTCATATTTAGTGACCAAATTATAGAAAAATTAGCTTAATTTGCTATTATTTAAACAAATGTCGACAATCAATCACTTTTAGGGGGACGCGGTACCCCAAAAAATGACAAAATTGTATATTTTGTTCAATTTTTAATGCAGTTTGTTTATTAACTCTGTAAACGCCATTCAAAAAATTTAAAATGATACTTTAAACCGAAAAGAAGTTAATAATTTCTTTTGGAGAAGAATTTTTTTCCCACTTTTACTCCCAGAAAATAATTAAACTTGCTCAAATGCTGCGAGCTATGGAAAGTTCAAAAAATTATTCTTTATAATAGCAGATGTTTATGAAAAATGTTATGTTGATTTTCTCAGTTTGATATTTTCTGTTTGTATAATGGTTAAATTACTATTACTTTTACATCAATGTAGAGTTTAAAGAAATTTACCATGTGTTTAGGCATGTATGATAAATAAAAAATATCAATTGGTAAGATCTAGTGTAAGGGGTAGGGTGTAGTGAAAATATACATTTTTAAATTATGAAGTTTAAAGTAAAAAAAAATATTGCAATTTTTATCATTTAAAGCTACGTAACTTTTGTTTAACTGATAGCTCAACAACTATACCAATGTTCTTAATGTCTGTTGTGGGAACATTTTGCAAAAAAACATTAAAAGTTCTTTCAATTGCAATAGGAGTAGCACTTAATTATTAATTTTTATATGTACTATGAAGGTTAATTCTTTGTAAAAACAGTTTAATTTGCATGCCAAAGATAAAATTCTGGATTTAAATTTTTGGTCTTTCTTTGGTATTTTTTTAAATGTCTATAAAAATTTTAAGTTAAAATAAAGAATCGTGGCCGGATATTATACGCCATATCTGGGAACCCCGACATAGTTGTATTATGGCAACCTTTGGTGAAATTAGCAATGGTAAAGTCTCTTATCATGTCACGTTCTCTATTCTGCGGTCATTCATTGGTTGTCTCGGCACTCGGTGGGGTTTGTTGTCATTCGACCTGGCGATATTTTCGAAAAGACGCCATATCCGGCCACGATTCTTTAGTTTAACCAAGCGCTGATGCTGCTGATGCAGTAATCTGGGGTTACACGTATATGATTCAATTACAATTGTATATTTATTAACTACTAGAACTCTAGTTATTTTAATATGAATTTCAATTCATTATTGTTTGTTCATCTCTTTAGATGAAGTAAAACTGACGTGTTCATAGTGAATGACTTAGATCCCGAGTTAAAAAAAATGAAAGCGAAATGATCAACAACTTACCCTTGAACTTTCAGTTTTGTTCTTTTTACCTCCAAGGCGAAAGAATTGACTGTAAAAGAAAAACAAATGGTATTATAATTTAGTAATTGATCAATTAATGTTATTTTCAACACACATTTACATATGGGTTTTTCGCATTATGGATGAACACCTAAGTTAGAATGTACTATTAATGAAAAACCTGGCAGAGCTAGTTTGCTTATTCGTAGAACACAATTTTCCACTTAAAATCCTCAAAACCACAAATGCCGCTAAATTGACGTGACCCTTGGCAATTGCTAAAAGAGATTTTTCTTCAAAATTACTTGCAAAACATATTTCTAAGTAAATACGGTTTGAAATAATATGGGTTTAGATAAAGAATATATATGCTTCGGATTTTTCAGAAGCATAGAAGATATATTTCTCTTTAACTAACTTCCTCTTTGTTTTTCGAAAGCAAATCGTCACTTACGTTTCCACCTGTGCTATCTCAATTTGCACAACGGATCATATTTACTGTACGGTAATACTTGATGAACTTCCCAAAATCGCGCCAAATGTTCGTATACTGGCGACTTTTGACGCCATGCTCCCTATGCTGCGCTATTAAATAATGATCAGATAGGGTTGTCAGAAAACGTTGCGAAGTCAAAGAATTCGTATCATCAGTCTGTCAGACAGGTTGCCGCACAAATTATTTATCGCCAAATCCGAAAAAATCGCGCCAAGGCTTACCGTACAGTAAATCTTGTCCGTTGAGCATAGTGAGATAGCACATGTGGGAACTTAAGTGACGATATATGCGTCGGATTTTTCAGAAGCATACATAACATATATTTCTTCCAAACTAACTTCGTCTAAGTTTTTAGAAAGCAAATGTAAATAATATGGAAATAATTGAGATATTAACGTTAATTTGTTGCAAAAGTATTAAATGCTTTTGAATAGAAAATATTTTTCGTACACAAAATAGGATATCTAATAAATGGTTTGTACTCACCGTAGCCTTCTAAAAAACTTCGTGATCCGACCCATCTTGATAGAATAGTTTGCCAAGATTTAGGGAAAATATCAATACTTGTTGATGATATTTAAACAGTTGAAATTGTTTAAACAACTGTTAAAAGGTATTTAAACGGTTGATTAAGTTTAAAATAGTATTTCCAAGAACACAATCTCAAAAAATTCGCATGTATATTTTTAGCTGCTTACATCAAGGAGTTTATTGCTTGAATGTGAAATTCAATTGTTGAAACTCGGTAAAGTGACCATTGTTGGGCATCTCTTCATTATCAAAACAATGATTTCTTTTTAAAAAAAAAAAATCTGGCATTCAATTTCTTAAAACAAACAAAAGTATTGTTTAGATGAGTGGCTTTGTTAGTATTTACAAAGCGTATTACTTTCAATTTCTTAATTCAATTACTCCTTATATGAAATAAAATCTAATGAAAATATTGGGCTGGGATTGAAAATATCAAAATTAGATTTTATGTTGAATTTATTTATTCATAAAATTTTTTTCAATATTTTAAAAGACTTTAACATATTCAAATTACATTAAAAATACAATTTACAAATATTTATAATACATTTAAATTTTTTAAAATATTTACAATATTGATATTGATTCTTTTTCAGATTATAAAATTCATAAAAAAATATCACTGTTTGCTGGAAGATTATTTACTTCATCAATAAATTGATTTATTGGTTGAGTTTTTATATAATTTTTCGTTTCTGATTTATAACGGGAAAAATAAAGTTCTTCTGAAACATAAAGACAGTCTAAATAATAATTTAAAATATTAATAAAGGATCCTAAATACACTTGTCTTCGGTATTAAAAAGTTAATAAAGTGTATGCCAAAATAAACAAATGATTTGTTTGACTTATACGCTGCGTATATTTAATAAATTATTTCTGAATTTTTATTAAGTGACAATTGCAGCGTTTTACACTAACACTTTTACTATATTGCCACGGAGTAGTCCAGCTGGCCTACTCGGTAGAGTGCCCGAGTCGTAACAAGAAGTTCCTGGTTCGGGCCTCGGCTCTACATCGCCTTTTATGTGTTATTAATTATATTAGATATTCAAATTATTGTTTACCCATTTTATCAACTTATGCAAATTCATCTTTCAGTTATTCCTATGTTTATTCAAATTCGGTTATCTCCCATAATGCCTTTGTTTCCTACATAAGCAAGCTGCTTTCCCCCAGTCGGGGTTGTTGAATAAGTTCTGTGCTAATAAACGTTACTCTGTCTAAAGTTCTCGTCTTTCCTTAATACCTGCTAACTAACAACATTAACTGATTTTCTTATCTCTCCGAGGGTTTAAAAAGAACTTCCAAATTTAAAAAGCAGCCAAAAAGACATCTGAAGTACTAAAGCAATCATACACGCAAAAAAATGGTGCTGGTCCTGCAACTCAACCAAGTTCGGTTGACGGGTGTTTAATTGTCACAACCAAAGTGGTGGTTTCTTTCAAACCTACCAGTTTAGTTACCATAACTATACTCGTTCGATTGAACGAGTTTAGTCAACGGGACCAGACTGTCTCAATGAGTTCGGTTGAGACAACTAAACTCTGTGTGAGAACTAAACTGTGCGGTATCAGTGTAGTTTTCTCAACTGAACTAGTCGTTTGCGCCAGCTGAACGCTTCTAACCAAACGTGTTTGGTTTCTGCAACTAGACAGTCCTGTCAGTCCTGTAGCAACCGAACAGTTCGGTTGGGAGAACTCAATTTTCGTTTGTACGTACCAGACAGTTTTTTGCGTGTAACATGACTTAACAAAATGTAAAATTATGAATTTTACATTTAAATTCATTTTTTATACATTGGCATATTTAAAAGATGTAAAACAGGCTCGTTTAATGTATTTTAAAGGCTTTATTTTTACTTATTTAATCAAGCGCTTGTTTACTGTAGGCACTTTTTACATTTTCCCGTTCTTGGCCCTCTTACTTTCCCTTTGAAACTGTTACCAAAATTTAAATATTTAAACATAGTTTAACTACAACATTTGCAATAAATGTAAATTTTAATCATTAAAAACAAATATTTTTTGGAAAAATTCAAAGCATATATTGTAATAAACATTATATTTTGTAACAAGTTCTTTGTAAACATTGTTATTGTTTTTTAGTTTTTTCATCGAACTCAATTTTCAACAACAAATTTTTAAAAAAAATGTTTGGAACTTGTTTACTTTTATAATTAATTGACCATTTTTAATTATAAAATAACGCTTCAATATGGTTTAATAAAAATAAAATCTTTAGATAAATCTGAAACAACCATTTCTATGTATATAATAATGTTTATTTTTATGTCCCAATTTTATATTTTTTTTATAAATTCACATATAAGTAAATTACAAAGTAAAGAAATTAATTATGCATTCAACTAAAAAATAAATCTTCTTTCTTTTAAATTAGCTTTATTTTGTATCTAAAACTATAATATTACATAATTCATCCTTTAGATAATATTCAAAATGCAAGTGTTTTGTGGTGCTTTAAAAGATTTTCAAACAAAGGTTGAGCGTTTAAAGAATTTTGAAACAATAATCAAAATGAATTATAATAAGATGAATTGAAATTCTAGTTTAAAATAAGTATTTTTTTAGATAAATTGAGGGAGTTTTAAAAAATTAAAAGCATTATTAATTATTCAATTATTTTAGTGAGTTACAATTCATAAATTAAAATAAGCTTTCTTAAAATTGTTCGATAAAATATTTAAAATTATTCTTTTTACTTCATTTTCTTTTGTAATGTGTAATATTTTTTTTGAAGTTTTCGCATTGTTTTATGTTAGTTGATTAATATACGGTATAACTATCGGGATACGGAAAATAATTATCAAATATTATATTTCGAGATATTATAGTCTTACAATTTAATGAATAAGGAAAAAATATAGGTGATCTAGTTGAAGTAGTTCGATCGAAAGCGAAAAGCAATGCAAAGTGATAATCCGTGATTTTTTTTTAAAGTTAATTAATAGGGGGGGGGGGGGGGTCTGAGAGTGGACTACTCTCACAACGTCACGCATAAAACTGTAACCGTGTAGAGAACTTATTTATAAGTGATGTTAGCTATAAGCACATTGAATCTGTCGCAATCCAAAACCGTAACGCCGCCGCATGCAATGCCGTTTAAAAAAATGGGTGACTTTTCAGATATCGGTTGCCTCGTCACTTAAAAAAGGTTCCAAATTACTTCACTCTTAAAACAAAAGAGCGAAATCCACTCATCCAGTAGAAGTACATTTTCACTGTTAACTCAGACCTCGTTTGGAGTGATCCTGCCGGAGTTTTAACTAAACATAAGAGTGAAATCCACTCCAATAGGATAAGTGCATTTTCGACACTGAAAAGAGTGAAAATTAACTCAGACTGAGTTAAATTCACTCGTTTTTTTAAGAGTGTAGGCCCATCATGAATATTACTAGTGTAACGAAACTGCTAGAGCAACGTCAATTGAAGAGCTTAGTGGAATAAGGTGCTTAGTGACAAAAAGGTGAAAGCGAGAAAATAAGATTTGAAGTTTTCAGTTTGCATTCATGTCTGTTGGAAACGATACTTGCAAATAGTAAAAAATACACTAAACTTAAAGTTTATGAAAAGGTGGAAACTTGTTATCATTAAAGAATTTAGTAATATGTTGATGGACACAAAAAATCTATTTTTTTTTTAAATGTCACTTAGCACGTTCTTCCACTAAGCTCTTCCAAAGTAGACCTAACTCTCAACAAATTTGTGTTTTTTTTTTTCATCTATTACATTTCATTTTGAAGTTTTAGTTAATAATAACCCTCATAGGTGACATAGTAAAAGAGTATTCAAAATTAAAGAGTGAGGTTATTAACTGTTGCGAAATTACGGTTTTGGCTGTATTCAAATATAATAATATTAATACTAAATACAAATAAATTGTTTTGAAAAATTAATTGTAGCTAAACAGGGTTATTTTGAAATATATTTAGTAGTTTTCTAGTCATTATTATTAAAATCGGGATTTAGTAGTTGGTTTTTGTAATATGAAAAAAAATTTAAAAACTGAAATTATTTCTATTCTAATGCAGTTAATTTTTTTTAGTATTTTTCAGATAATGTATGAGTATTAAAGATTCATATATATTTTTTCGGGATGAAAAAAAATTCCTGCATTAGAGGGTTAAACCGATAAGCGTCACAAATTATACGTATGCATCTTTCAACGTAAATGTTTCCAAATCAATGTATTACAGTAGGATTTTCTTTCCAAGACTGTTTACGATCTTGAGTTACAGCGAAATGGTGTTCTCTTTCAACAAAATAACATCGAATTTCCTGTTAATTTCCGTCTGCTAAGATTTCTATCTGTTATCGTAGCTTGAAACATTTTTTTTCTCTCGATGTGCAATCATCCGGTTACACTGTAAATGAAATGTACAGTTGCATAAGTTACATTTTCCAAAGAATAACGAAGATACATGCGCTAGCTTCTTTATTGACGGCTTCGTCCATTTAAACAATGTGTCCCAAAAGGTCGTTTACAAACTTTAGTTTTAACGCTGCGTACGATGTCGCCCTTAACGGTTGCGTTGGTTGCCTATTCAGGTGTGGCTCGTCACCTGACTGCGGTTCTAAAATACGACGCCCGTCGCCAATAGCCCTTGTGTAGCTCTAGTTCGACGATAATTCAAACCAAACCAAAAAAAACCAAACTTTAGTTTAGTTTAGCCAATGCTCGCCGGTGGCGGTTGAGCCATTAGACGGCGAGCCTCCCAGTAGTGAGAAACCAAGTCAGGAGATAGGTGTTGAAGGCCAATACACGACGACATGTGGCCAGCAACCATATTCTTTCAGACGTGCAGAGAGGGCAAATGTCCGTGTTTGTCACACCAGTGCGGTGGAGATGGGCTTGAAGATAATCGTTGATTTTCGTTTATGATTAATCAATGACTTTCGTTTACAAACTTAACATACCGGCCTGTCATATCGTTGATGAACAAGATTTACATACAATATTACAAATTGGCCAGGAGTGTCATCTGACACGTGCTGCCGCGATCCTGGCGATAAGCTCTATGTCCGATGTTACGGGTGTCGCGTTCACTGTGGACTTCATGTGTCCCCGCAGATAGAAATCCAATGAAGTCAGGTCGGGGGTATTACGGAGGCCATTGGACTGATCCGCCTCTACCGATGAACCAATGCAGTTTTAATTTTCGGACACAAGTTCCTATGTAAATCTGGTTCATCATGTTAGGACAGACCAGCATGCTAAGTTTGTAAACGACCTTTTAAGATACCCTGTATTTACACTAGTTAAAAGTATAACGGTCCGGCACTTACATCTCAGTTACTATCTGTATAATATGAGTTTTGCAAATAGTCCTTCATGTATATTGAGTACAATGTGAACCATTAATAATTATTAAAAAAAGTTAGGTCGGCAAATTCATTCATTGACTGCTTTACACTTTTAATGAGAAATGACAACCGTGATTTAGTTTGTCCGTTAATTTGCAATTAACGTCTTTAAAAAATAAATTGTACATATAAAATTCTTAATTATTTCGTTAAATAAAAACAATTTTTTTTGTATTATAATGAATAACTCATTGTCACAGCTTTAACTATAATATAAAAATTTTAAAAAAGTTACATTAACTTTTGATCAGCAGAAACTTTTTTTTTTCGTAAAACTTGTAAAACCACTACAAAGAATGATAAAAAGCGGTCTACATTCGTTCTTTTACATCTAACTTTGTTTCAAAAACAGATGCAAAACTGTTTCAATGAATACTTAAAAACTTTTCAATTAACTACTCCGCGACAGGTTTCAAACCGTTACAACTTTTATTTCCATACAAAAGTTAACGCAAAAGGACATTCTTGTACTTATTTGAGTCTCGTCTTACAAATTGAGACGATCCCTCAGCGAATTGCCCATCTAAATCTTAATCCGAAACCACAAAGGGACAGAACAATACAAACAATAGATTCGTACAAATGAAATGCATAATAGTATATATGATTTTAAACAAATTTGTCGTTAGTGGTTAACTACACAAATAATATAGAAATTAATAAAACTTTAGTCACTAGTAGCGAGGATAAAATACTGGCTCTCTTGGTGCGGAAGAATCGATCAGAGCTTAAATGGAACGAACAATTGAAATTTTTTTTCAATTGACGACAAAATAAAAAAGCTTAATAAAGGTTTTTTTTTCTATGTACTACATCAGGTTCTGAATTTCAAAGTTGTTCAAATTATTTTTCGTATCGTTATAAAATTATCAAATCATTCAATTATAATTTTTTATCATGGTACTTGGGCGACATCTGGTGGATGAATGATTTGCTCACTCATCTCGTTTGCATTTGTATTAGATGAATATAAAATTGTATTGTAAGGGGATATGAGTAAATGAGGACTTTCGTTGTGTCTGAGGGAAATTGTGTGACGTATTGAGAAGAATTATAAAGAATATGAAGGCAATTATAGAACTGTGCAGGTGATTTGTTAGAATCACATTATGAGGAAGCTTATTATATTTGGTTGCTTTGAAAAGTATTGAAGTGGCTTAAAAGAAGTCAGCATTAAAAAATTTTATATGATTATTTCAATTATGCATTGTCAATTCCACATTTATTTAGTTATCGCAATCATCCGATGTCGGCGCCATCTAGTGGACGAAATATTTCCACATCAATCGCACTTTTGTTGGTATGAAATGGATTGGCTTTTATTATGAAGGAGTGTACGCTTTTGATGTATTATATTGGAATATGTGTTTGGGATGTATTGTGAAGATTGCAGTATGTAACGTAATGAGAAGTAGCAATTGGATAAAAAAAACATTAATACTTCAGTAAAGGATAGGAACATACACTACTAATGTATAGATATTTAGGTTTTATAGCCTTAAAGTATGTAATGAATTTTTTCAAGCAAAAAAGAAAATATTTATTTTCGAGTATGGGTGATGGGGTTTCCATTCCTTCAATGCAAAATATTTTTCGACCTATAAATGGTCAATGCAGCCGAAACGTCCGACGATTAATGCGGAGAGTGAATAAGAGAGGGTACAAATCAAATATGCTCCCAAGTGCAGATGCCCCGACGATATCACTCTTAAAAGTTGCGTTAAGCCCTAGTTTGTTAGAATACAAATTTGGACGCTGAGCAGTGCGTCCGAATTTTTCGCTTTCTTATCGGCCCTAGCTGTCACGTGACAGCGACACCAACATGAACGTTGATCTTACACTCTTAAAACGAACAAGCGATTTTAGCTCAGTCTGACTGATTTTCACTCCTCCAGTCTGGAAAATGCACTTCTTCTTTTGGAGTGGATCTTCTGTGTGTTAAACCACCGACAGGATCACTCCAAAAAAGTGATTTTAACTCAGTCTGAGTTAATATTCACTCCTTTCCAGTGTCGAAAATGCACTTCTCCTACTGGAGTGGATTTCACTCTTTTGTTTTAAGAATGTAGCGCTCGAAAATTTTGTATCAGTCGTGAATTGATTAGACTAGAGGATCCAAAACGTGAAAAATTGCCGATATTTTTGATTTTTGTAAAGGTGGTCTTCGCTTGCTACGCAATGTGTTAGACGCGGACGCATCACAAGACGTGAATTCTAAAAAAACACCTAATCGAAGATAAGACGTTGATCTTAGTGAGCAGAGCGTTTTTTAACGCTTCGACGTGCGTTTTCAGTCTTTACAAACCAGGACATTAGATGCATTTACAGGTGCCGGCTGGTTGCTTGACTGTGATTCTAAATTGCACTGTCTCTGCAATAGCTCTCGTGTAGCTCTACACTCTTAAAACAAAAGAGTGAAATCCACTTCAGTAGGGGAAGTGCATTTTCGACACTGGAAAGGATTGAATATTAACTCATACCGAGTTAAAACCACTCGTTTGGAGTGATCCTGTCGGAGGTTTAACACACAAAAGATCCACTCCTCTAGGAGAAGTACATTTTCCAGACTGGAGGAGTGAAATTAACTCAGACTGAGGTAAAATCGCTCGTTCGTTTCAAGAGTGTAGTGCGACTAAACCCAACTCAACTCAACATCATCATGATTTTATTATGAGCTTAGCTTGAGCCTTATCCACGTGAGAAATGTTGGTCCTGTTAAAATAAATGAAATATCCTCAAGAAATTTCTAAGCGAAATCAAAAATTATATATCATTTATATTTTTCATAAAAGTTGTTATATTAAATTATTTTTCTCGTCGCGTCGGCACTATCAATTTTACTGTTTCCATGTTTCACGATTTCGAAATCAAAATATTCTGGGAAATTATTCTAAATTCCGTATTCAGATATGGTATCTATTGTAGTTCATCAATTCAAACCTTGGTCATCGATAGTTTTCTCTTATTTATTGGAACGAATTTTGCGTGTTCTGTAAGTTTCCTGCAAAAAGAAAGAATAAAATATATGTTGATCAAACGATTTTCTACGAACATCTATTTGGAATTCCCCTTCCTCAATTACATTCTGTACTTTAAAAGATGAAGTTTGGGAACAAAAATACGTATAAAAAACCGAAAAAGAAACCTCCTAAAATATTCTTAAGAGTTGGAAAATAAAGTTTTCGAAAACGCAAACGATTCCAAGTCGGTTTATTCTTATGTTCTCTAAGGGATACTCGCGCGAATTAAAGTCCGTTTTTATCGTCTGCTTGTTTTGCATATCGATGTTCGGATTTCGAATTCTAAATCGCCGAAGCAATTTTCTCTTTTCCTATACTTTTATGTTGTTATGTTAAATTTATTATTTTTTCTTCGGCTTTATTCGTTTTCCTATTCCTTTTGTATGCTTTTATCGCTGCTATTGTAACGGATAGGAAGTTTAGAAGTTCTAGGGAAAAAAATCGAATTGTGCACGAAATTTCCTTTAATAGTTTTCTGATAGTTCAAAGAAGTTTTCGATTTTTTTTAAAGTAAAGTAAATGCATTTGTTTGTCGTAAATATATATTTAAAATGAAATATTTCATGATAAAACCCATTGTTTTTTATTGTTGTTAAAGCAGTAAATAATTCTTTTACGACGTATTTTTGGATTTCACACTAGAACTTGATATTAAAGAACGAACTGGGCTTTAGTAAGCTCTCAGGATTATTATTGTCATAAATATATATTTAAAGTGAAAATTTTCATGATTAAATAAATTATACTTTAAATGTTTTCAGAAAGTTTACATTTATTTTACTAGGTATTTTCGTGTATCAGAATACTTGAAGAGTAAATTTTTACATTTTCTCTAAAACACATAAAGCTTTAGATGTCCACTTGAAGTAGTTAATAAACAAACTGTAGTTTAGTTAACTATCACATTTATTTTGCTTATGAAAACTACCAATATTATTATTTTGAATTACTTAAGAAACTAACATTATAAATTAACTTAGTGTTTTAACGGTAGATTTAAGGTGTAATGTTTAACCATTTCCAATATGAGTAAGTGCTTTCAAAGTTTGAAATTTGGTACTTGTACGTTACATCCACTTTTCATACAAACATTAATTTAAAATTGAAAAATTCGTTCTAGTTACTCAAGTAGCAAACTACTTTTAAGATTTGAATAAAGAGAAATTAACTTTGAGCTTAAATTTCGTTAACTAATTTCGAATAAAAATCATATAATGACGTTTTACAAATGTCATGTTATGATTTAACTTTCATAATGCTTATAAATAAAAATACTCATCGAGAAATTTGAAGGGAACATAAAACAAAATTAAGGAAATTATACAGTACAGTTATGGGCAGTTCGTAAGTTCAATGTTAAATATACGAGGAAATACTTAAACTTCTGAAGAAACTTCTGCTCCAACATCATCGTGATTGAGCTGTATAATATCAGGGTTTGCAGCTTATATCTATATTACTATCAAAGACTGTTGAATCTTCATTTTGCCCCAAATATGTTATCAGAATGACGGAAAAGTGCAAACATTTTGTATACTCAAGTTCTTCTACATTGATGTTCGAATTTGACAAACCACCGTTTTAGCTAAATTTTAGGTAGTCAATCTTATTGAAACAGGAAACAACTTTTCAATATTCCTTACGACAAATTTTCTATTAAGTTAACGGGTTCCCAGCAAGTAGGGATCATACTGCTAGTAGTTCCTATAATTTAACTGTTATCTAATCTATATACTAGCATAAATTGTTGAATTGTTACTGTTCTGCTTCAAAACATTGTTATGCAAATAAAAGAGCAACATATTTCAACCTTTTAAAAAAAAGTTTAATTTTTTTTTGATAAAATGTTATTCTATTTTAAATTCTGGTCGCTTCAGAGTATGTTCACATTGATTTGCAAGGCTCCCTTGGAAACGGCCCAAGCTATATCCATGGGAAAAATTTCTATGACGTCACTTACGTACTTGTCTGGTCACTAAATTCTGTTATCGCTTTCCTAGAAAACAAAGACTTAACAATTCCCATTTTAAAATATCAATTGCGGGGCTGGGGAGCCCAGTCGGTTAAGCACTCGCTTAGCATGCGGAAGGTCCCAGGTTTGGGTCCGGGCATCGCCAAAATAGTTGCCGACCTATAAACGGCCCGTGCAGCCAAAAATGTCCGACGAATAATACCCCGTGTAAGGAAGTGAATGTTAAATCACCTGACTGTGGTTCTGAAATACGACGCCCGTCGCCAATAGCCCTCGTGAAGCACTACACTCTTAAAACAAAAGAGTGAAATCCACTCCAGTTGGAGAAGTGCATTTTCGACACTGGAAAGGATTGAATATTACCTCAGGCTGAGTTAAAATCACTCGTTTGGAGTGATCCTGTCGGCGGTTTAGCACACAAAAAATCCACTCCTTCCGGGTAAGTGCATTTTCCACTCTGGAGGCGTGAAATTAACTCAGACTGAGTTCAAATCCAATCTCTTGTTTTAAGAGTGTAGTGCGACGATAATTCAAACCTAACTAACTAACCAAAATATCGATTACAACATTTCCAACCAACCCCTGCAATATTTGTCGCACTGTGCGCCTCAATAGCCGTTGCAAATCTCTGAAAAAGTATTTCCCTTTAAGATTCCCTTATTCATGAAATTTCCCTATTGTGTAGGGATTTTGCAAGTTATTTCCATACACAGAAATCCCCCTTTGTCGTGTTGTTGCCATCATGAAATAAATAAAAGTCTTCGAGACTCTTCAAGATTTTTTTTTAGAGGTGCCGATCAACTTTTCAAAAGATTTTTTTTTGTTTGTAGGAGGGGCTTTTCCCAGAGTCCGCTTTGTATAAGTAGTCGGGAGTTCCTGGGATGGTTCAAATTTTAACATTAAAAAAAGTTCTTAAAAACTTTTTTTTGTGTCGAAATAAAGGAATTTTGATGTGTTGTAGTAAAAATAAAAATCTGTCATAAGCACAATAATTTTTAAAAGCCTCTACCGTAAGTATTTATATAATCCATCGCAAGAACGAGTCAAATTATCCAATTTTTTTACATAAAAATTATTTAAAATTATATATTTTTTAAATTATGTCAGTGCATTTTAATATTTCCACGACGTTGGTTCATAATTTATGAAATAAACATTGAATAAAGAAACAGAATGAATACCTATATTCTTTATAATATGCCTGTATTCGAATAAATTTATTAAATATATTCAGCGTATAAGTCAAACAAACCACTTTACTATTTAGCCATAAACTTTCCAAACTTTGGGATACCGAATACAAGTGTATTTATGTTCTTTAATTTTTTAAATTATTACTTACAATGTCTTTATATTTTACAAGAACCTTATTTTTATGTTCCCCGTTAAATCAGAAACAAAAAATTATCTAAAAACTCAACCAATAAATCAATTTAAAGATAAACTAAACAATCTTCCACCAAACAGCGATATTTTTTAAAATAAATTTTACAATCTGAAGAGATTTAATATCAATGTTGTAAATATTTCTAAAATTTATTATTGTATTACAAATATTATTAAATTTTATTTTTATTGTAATTTGTGTGAAAATGTTCATGCCATGCAAAAATATTGAAAAAAATTATGCATGACATGAAAACTAAACTTTCTTTTCAGTGTCTGTTCTTGAAAATTCCTAATCACTGTCCCCATCTCACGAGAAAAATCGAGTAATTAGTTGAGTGATTCTTTAAAATACATCCTTTAAATTACAATTATATATCTAATATCCTTTTTGGAGCCAAGAGCGATAGTTTTCAAAAGATGATTCTAAAATTGTGTCAAAGTCGTCTTATGTATATCATGTGTTGAACTCCAAAAAGTGGTACATTAAATGAACACTAAAATAAAACGCAAAACATTGCCGAAAAAACACATCTTTATTGTGAAAATGTAGTAAAATAAGATAACGTCAAAATTAAATATTTCATCATCAAAACTCAATCATCAATTTTGAAACATTTTGGCAATAACATCCAACAGATACATATCGGGTGCATCAGAACTTGAATTTATTACTTCACACCTCCAAATTGATTAAACTTTTTCATCCAACTTTGTTTCATAGGTTTGGTCCTTTAACCAGTAGTTCTGTAAGACATCATTCTCCATCCCTTTATTTGCGACGTCTTTATCAACTTGTATTCATATCTGTATTTTTGCTGCACATCCCATCATATCTCTTCCCAGAGTGAAGCTTTTTACTGAGGAATCAACTCTGCTGCACTCTCTCCTTCACTGTATTTCTTGATTAGTCCCATAAAGCGAAGTCTTTTGGATGAGCCATGAAATACTTCGGCACAGGATTTTTGAAGAAAGGGTGTTTCATTGCCTTCTTAGCTGAAATTCTGTAGTGGGGATATTTCTGGAGAAAAGCGTGGATGAGGTCAAGGGCTGCTCTCCTTGTGTTCTTGTCCACTTGTGGGAAATCCTTCTTGAGACTATTGTTGAAGTTCTCCTTTTTGATAGCTTTTTGGAGAATGTGATGATAAGAACTATGTTTCCAGTTCTCCCCTTTCACTTTTGACTTGGCTCCTTTCATATTAATGAGCGGGAAATTTGTGAAGAGCTCGACCATCATTACCCCGAAGGCCCATAAGTCGACTGCCGAACTTTTCGGGATTTTGGCCTTGGCTCCTTTGGAGATTGATGCCTCCGGTGGCCTGTAAATGACTGGCGGGCGGAAGTCAGAGTTCGTAAGACCTTTGCTTTGACTTACGAAACCAAAATCACAGAGCATGGCCCGGCCATGTTGTCCTATCAATATATTATCAGCCTTTATATCAAGGTGACACAGGCCCATGTGGTGCAGATATTCCAGTCCTTTTAGAGCATCCAGCATGTATCGCTTTGTTTCTGTGAACGGGGCTTTGCGGAAGACGTCAAGGAGCCGCTTTTCTTGCTTGGGACTGACGAAGACATGGTAGTCACCGAATACATATTGCTCCAGAAGTTTGAGGACATTTGGATGAGCCAACTTTGGCCAAGTCTCTATTTCTGAAGGCTTGACGCGGCGTGAGAGGACGATTTTGGCAGCAACTTCCTCCTTTGTTTTCTTGTGACGAAGGAAGTGAACTTGTCCGTAGCCCCCCTTCCCCAACAGGCCCTCGTAGTCATACTGTTCCTTTAGAGGTGTGAGTGCATAGGGACACTTTTCTATAATTGTCTTCGTTGAGGGGGGTGGGGGTCTTACTGGAGGAAAGCTATTGGAAGTGTCTTGAGTTTCCGCGTGTAGATCCAGATTCAATCCCAATAGGATCCTTATCAGAGAGTCACTTGTTGGAAGAATGATCGGCTTGGTTTCAATCGTAGGTTGAGCCCTGAGTTCAACTTCTTTAATCAAATCATCAATCACGTCCTTTATTTCTTGATCGATGTCTTCATCCTCCACTATTACATAAGTGGTAGCATTTTTGCTTGTGAGGGCATCCACTGGATGTGGTGCATTTGATTCATTCTGAAGAAGGAGTTCAACTTGTTTAATAACGTCCTCCAAGGTTTCAGCGACTTCAGGTTCAATTTCGTCTTGTGGCTTGGCACGTGAATAGGACGTAGTTGATTCATAGTTGAAGTCTTCTGCATTTTGCTCCAAATTTTGAAATGACTCTTTATAAATAGTCAATTGGGAAGCAATTGCAGTTTCTGTGTTGAGGAATTCTTTTACTTCTTCGACCTCCTCGTTTGTTTGAGTTCTTATGGAGAGGGTTGAAATGTTTTGGGTATTTTTCGAACCCTTTGAGTTCTCCTGAAATTCTTTTGAAGGCTTTTCTCCATTGGAGGAATTATCCTAAAAGATTAAAAGGTATTTTAATTTTTATTTTCTACCATAAAAATAATTTGTACACTTCTATTGAACTATTTAGTTAAAACATTTAAAATCGCGTTAGTTTTTTGGGTTCTTATTGATTTCATTTGTTCTTCACATTTAATGACCAAATTATTGAAAAAAAATTGATTAAAGTGACATTATTAAAAAATATCTACCCCAAAACAAAGACATTTTTTTTTCAATTTTAATGTAGTTTGTTTATTAACTCTATGAACACTATTCAAAAATTTTAAAATGGTACTTTAAACCGAAAAAAAGTTATTAAACCTTTTCGGAGAAGAATTTTTTCACTTTTGGTCCCAGAAAATAATCAAACTTGCTGAAATACTGCGAGCTATTAAAAATTCCAAAAAATTATTCTTTATAATAGTGAAGGTTTATGAAAAATGTTATGTTGATTTTCTCAGTTTGATATTTTCTGTTTGTATAATGGTCAAATTAACACTATTTTTACATCAATGTAGAGTATAAAGAAATTTACCGTGTGTTTAGGCATGTATGATAAATAAAATATGTTAAGGGGTAAGGTCTAGTGAAAATATACATTTTAAAAAAGATGAAGTTTAAAATAAAAAATTGCAATTTTTATCTATTAAAGTTACGTAACTTTTGTTTAACTGTTAGCTCAACAACTATATCAATGTTCTTAATATACACTCTTAAAACGAACGAGTGATTTTAACTCCTCCAGTCTGGAAAATGCACTTCTCCTGGAGGAGTGGATCTTTTGTGTGTTAAAACTCCGACAGGATCACTCCAAACGAGTGATTTTAACTCAGGCTGAGTTAATATTCACTCCTTTCCAGTGTCGAAAATGCACTTCTCCTACTGGAGTGGATTTCTCTATTTTGTTTTAAGAGTGTATGTGGTGGGAACATTTTGTAAAAATACATTAAAAAGTTCTTTTCAATTGCAATAGGAGTAGTTAATTAAAAATCTAATCTTAATTGTAAATTTTGATCTGTACAATGAAGTATAATTTTTTGTAAAATTAGTTTAATATGCTTGCCAAAGATAAAAAATACTATATTAAAAATTTTGGTTTTTCTTTTGTATTTTTCTAAAATGTCTATGGATTTTTTGATTAAACTAAAGAATCGTGGCAGATATTTTACGCCAAATCTAAAAACACCGACTTCTTGGTATTATGGCAACCTTTGGCGATGTTAGCTATGGGAAAGTTTCTTATCCTGCCACGTTCTCTATTCGGAGGTCATTCATTGGTTGTCTCGGCACTCGATAGGGTTTGTTGGCATTCTGGCGATATTTTTGGAAAGACGCCATATCCGGCCACGATTCTTTACTTTAACCGAGTGCTGATACTGCTGATGCAGTGCTCTGTGGTTACACGTAAATGATTCAATTATAATTTTATTTTTATGGATTACTAGCACTCTTTAGTTATTGTTATATGAATTTAAACTCATTTTTATTTGTCCATCTTTTTGGATGAAGTAAAACTGACGTTTTCATAGTGAATAACTTGGATCCCGAGCTCAAAAATGAAAGCGAAATGAATAGTAACTTACCTTTGAACTTTCATCTTTGTTCTGTTTACCTCCACGGCGAAAGAATTGACTGTAAAAGAAAAAGAATGACATTATAATTTAGTTTTTTTAATTAATATATTTTTCAACACACATTTACAAGTGGATTTTTCACATTATGGATTAACACCCAAGTTAGAATGTACTATTAATTGAAAAAACAAATTGATGGAGCTAGTTTGTTTACTCATAGTACACAACTTTCAACTCTTCAGCCTCAAAACCCCAAAATTCCGCTAAATTGACGCAGTCGAAGTCAGACAGGTTGCCGAAAAAAATTAGTTATCACCAAATCTGAAAAAATCGTGACAAGGGCTACCGTACAGTAAATCTGATCCGTTGCGCAAAGGGAGATAGCTTAGGTGGAACTTAAGTGACGAAATTATATGGTAAATAATTGAGGCATTAACATTAATTTGGTGCAAAAGTATTAAACGCTGCTGAATAGAAATTACTTTTCGTACATAAAATAGGATATCTAATAAATGGTTTGTACTCACCGTAACCTTCTAAAAAACTTCGTGATCCGACCCATCTTGATAGAATAGTTTGACAAGATATAGGGAAAATATACACTTTGATGATATTTAAACAGTTGAAATTGTTTAAACAACTGTTAGAAGTTCTTTGAACAGTTTGATTACGTTTTAAGTAGTAATTTCAAGAACTAAATCTCAAAAAATTTGCATAAATTTTTTTAGCTGCTTGCTTCAAGGAGTTTATTGCTTGAATGCAAAGTTCAATTGTTGAAAATCAGTAAAGTGACCATTGTTGGACATCTCTTTATTAACAAAACAATATCTTTAAAAAACAATTTTATGACATTCAATTTCTTAAAACAAGGAAAAAGTATTGTTTAGATGTGTGGCGTTGTTATAATTTACGTAGCTTATAACTTTTAATTACTTTATGCGAAATAACGGGAAATGAAAATATAAGGCTGGGTACGAAAATATCAAATTAAGATTTTTTGTGCATTTATTTATTTAAATACACTGTCAAGTGAAATTTTTTGAATATTTTTACATGACAGGAACACATTCAAATTACATTAAAATACAATTTAAGAATATTTATAATACATTTACTATTTTTAAAAATATTTACAATATTGATATTAAATCTTTTTCGGATTATAAAATTCATACACAAATATCGTTGTTTGGTAGAAGATTATTTACATCATCAATAAATTGATTTATTGGTTGGGTTTTTAGATTTTTTTTGTTTCTGATTTAATAACGGGAAACTTAAAATTAAGGTTCTTGTAAAACACATGAAGACAGTCTACGTAATTTAAGATATTAAGAACCTAAATACTCTTGTCTTCGGTATTAAAAAGATGGGAAAATTTATTTCAAAATAGTCGAGTGGTTTGTTTGAATTATATGCTGCATATATTTAGAAAATTTCTCCTGGATTTTTTTAATTGACAATTACTGAGTTTTACACAAACACTATCGTTCACTTAAGCACATTAACCGATTTTCTTAAATTTCAGAGTGTTTACAAAGGAAGTTACAAATGTAAAAACGTGTAGCCAAAAATCCATCTAAAGTTCTAAAGTAATTATAATATGACTCTAAAAAAATGTAAAAATATGAATTTTAATATTAAATTCATTTTTAGACAATGGCATGTTTAAAAGATGTAAAAGTGGCCCGTTAAATGCATTTTAATGGCTTTATTTTTATTTATTTAGTCATAAAATTTAATAAGCAAACGCTTTTCTTACTTTTCGCACTTTTTACATTGTCTCTTCTTAGGCCTTTTACTTTTTTTTTCTTACTTTTGGTACTTTTTAACTTATCTCTTCTTGGCCCTTTTACTTTCCTTACTTTTGAAACTTTAACCAAAATTTAAGTATTTAAACATAATTTAACTACAACATTTACAATCAATGTAAATTTCAATAATCAAAAACAAATATTTTTAGAAAAAATCAAAGCATGTAAAGTAATAATTTTGAAATTTTGTAACAAGTTCCTTATTAATTTTTTTTTTATTTTTCTGAAATAAAATGCAATTAATTTTAGTTTTTTTTTTCATTTGACACAATTTTCAGCAACAAATTAAAAAAATCATAATGTTTAGAACTTGTTTACTTTCATAATTAATTGATCATTTTTAATTATAAAATAAAGCTTCAATATTTTGAATAAAAATAAAACCTTCAGATAAAACTGAAAATTAATTTTTCACTTTAGCAACACAGCTTAATTAAAATCTGTTTCAGACACAAAATCAACTATTTCAACAAAACAACTATGTATATAATAATGTTTATTTCTATGTCCCCAATTTTATAACTCGTATATAAGTAAATTACAAAATACAGAAATTATTTATGCATTCCACCTAAAATATAAATATTCTTTTAAATTAGCATTATTTTATTTCTAAAAATATAATATTACATAATTTGTTCTTTAGATAATATTCAACATGCAAGTGTTTTGTGGTGCTTTGAAAGATTTTCAAACAAAGGTTTGCGTTTAAAAAATTTTGGAGACAATAATCAAAATGAATTATATAAGAGGTTAATTGAAATTACAATACAAAATAAGTTTTTTTAGGTAAATCGAGGGTGTTTTGAAAAAAGTAAAGCATTAATTATTCAACTATTTTAATGAGTTACAATTCATAAATTAAAATAAGCTTTCTTAAAATTGTTCGATAAAGTATTTAAAATTATTATTTTTACGACATTTTCTTTTGTAATGTGTAACATTTTTTAAAGTTTTCGCAATGTTTTATGTTAGTTGATTTATATACGGGATAATTATCGGGATACGGAAAATAATTGTCAATTGATATTTCGAGATATTATAGTCTTGCAATGTAATGAATAAGGAAAAAATAGAGAGGATCTAGGTGAAATAGTGCGATCGAAAGCGAAAAGCAATCCTAAGGGATAATTCCTGAACTTTTTTAAGCAAGTGATTAGTCAGAGCAGTCAAATTTGTTTTGTTTGTTTTTGAAAGCTGAAATTGGAAGCCTTGGCCCAATAATGGGCTGTCGCGCGAGAGAGTTTTTTTAGTAGTCAGAGAGTGGGACTACTTAAATTACATAAATCTATGACCTTGCTTATAATTGATGTTAGCTATAAGAACATTGAAACTGCCGCAATCCAAAACCCGTAAAAAAATATGTGGCTTGGCTTCAGATGGTCGGTTACCTCGTCACTTAAAAAGGTGTGGCGAAATTTGGAACTGTTTACTGATCTGGTAACCTGTAACTGGCCTGTTAACTGTGTATTTTGTATAAATAAGGAAAGCGCTATTTCATTGTCGCGCACACCCCTTTTGGGTTATTTGTTATGATTTATTATTTTATATTGTTATTATTTTATTGTTATTTGTTATTTGTTATTATTATTTGTTATATTTTATATTGTTATTTATTATTATTGCGGGACCATAACAGGGCTTGAAAATACATGGACCGGCCGAAAACGGGGGCTTGACGCCATGCTCTATTAAGGCCTTTTCACACGGTATTCCTTGTGCATGGAACTGCTCGGAACGGTTGTCCACCTGCAAAGATTGAAGATCGCGTCACACGTTCCTCGGAGGGGTTGTTGTGAATGATACTTGTCGCTATCTTGGCACATTTTTATATTTTTTCAATTTTTTACAATTTATTCACGTGTATTATTTTATATTGGTTACATATATTATTATTTCAGGCTTGTGTGCTTGGTCTGAGACCCGCTTATATCCTCCTTAATATAATACAGACACTCCACACACAACACACACATGCACACACACGTGACAGATGCTGCCATCTATCGCGCGCCATTTCTACAATTTAGAAAAGTCCCTGAAGGGGAGGAAAATAGTCTCCAGGGACCTGTACCCGTGGGAAAATGTGCAATGACCACTCACAGGACTTTCAGTCCCAACAGATTTAACGAGCACTTACTCCGCATATTCGGTGGGTCTTCAGTGCTACCGAGACTCGATCGCGAGACCTTACGATAACGAGATCGAGATCTTAACCACAAGGCTCCCCACAAGCCGATTCAACAAGGAGTACTAACTACAACAATCAACATTAGCGAACTTAAAGTAGATTTTTCTCCATTTGGCAAACTCGATTTTGCCAACAAGACGTCAGAGCTATACTTGATGCTGATTGGCTACCTATATCTCTCCGCAAAACCGGTTTACCGATTTTCGTGTCCCCACAAAAAAATTCAATGAAAAATTCTCTACAGCGGTTCTCCATGTTATTCCTATGGAAGTCCCGTGATCAAGGTGCTCCGTGTGAAAAGGCCCTTAGTTTGATTGATTGAGTTTGGTTGAGATATGCGCTCGCCCTAAGACTGCTTCATCCTCTATTAGTGTTCGCTTTTTTAAGTGTGCAGGCGCCAACACGAATTAAATTTTGTTTTGATTTTGAGTAAGTAAGTAAGCATGCCTCTGAAGGGAAGCAATGCGAAGTTAACGGGTTCCCAGTAAGGAAGGACCATACTGCTAGTAATTAATAATTATTATTGCGAGTAGGTTACGTCGGTACCATCTGGTGAATGGATAGTTACGCACTAACCACTAATCGAATTTGTGTTAGAATAGAAGGATAGGCTCGTATTATGAGGGAATGTATTGGAATAAAAAGCTAATTTTTGGCACTAAGCAGGAGAGTGGTAAGGACGCAACGAAAGTATCGAACTATTTTATGCATTCTTGTAAAAAATTCAATAATATTACTTATAAAATAGTATTTCCTTAAATCGAAGAGAATTATTACATAATCAAATGAAGAAAGTATGTAAGATCATTGTGATCGAGTGATGTCGGCGCCATCTGGTGGGGTCGAATAGTTTCCGCACCAATAGCGGCTGTTGTTGGCATTGAATGGATGGGGTCGTATTATGAGGGAATGTGTGAGAATGAAAAGGTAATTTTGACACTGAACACAGGGTATTGGTAAGGGCGAAACTAACGGTAAGGACATAACTATATGAATTATCGAATTATTTTTGGTTTATTCTCAAACAATCATCATATTATTCAATAATACTTATCATTGATGGATGGATAAATTTTTACTCTAGTCGCATTTGTGTTGGTATAAATTGATAGACTCGTAGGATAAATATTTTTATGAATTTTAGCTTGAAGTATTTTAATGAAAATACAATTTCGACACTGAGCAGGTGATTTTGAAAGGTCACTTATAAAGCTGGTCCCAAACAACGAATAGGTGATGGAAACTTGGACTTAACTTCAAATTTTTAAGGATATCTCAAATCGGGTACAGCCAATAAATTTGTGTTAGGTTGACACCATAATTCGACAAATGCTATTGTTTTAATTTCTTACAAATGAAATGCATAATTGTATGATTTTAAACAAATTTGTAGTTAGTGGTTAACTACACAAATAATTTAGAAATTAATAAAACTTTAGTCGGTAGTAGCGAGGTTAAAATACTGGCTCTCTTGGTACGGAAAAATCGATCAGAGCTTAAATGGAACGAACAATTGAAATTATTATTTTTTTTCAATTGACGCCAAAATGAAAAAGGTTAATAAAGGGTTTTTTTTATTATGTACTACATCTGGTTCTGAATTTCAAAGTATCAAATTATTTTTCGCATCGTTATAAAATTATCAAATCATTCAATTATAATTTTTTATCGTGGTACTTGGGCGACATCTGGTGGATGAATGATTTGCTCAATCATCTCGTTTGGATTTGTATTATATGAATATAAGATTGTATTGTAAGGTTATATGAGTAAATGAGGATTTTTTTTGTGTCTGACTGAAATTCGTGCCGTATTGAGAATAATTATAAAGAATATAAAGACAATTATAGAACTGTGCAGGTGATTTGTTAGAATCACATTATGAGGAAGCTTATTATGTTTGGTTGCTATGAAAAAGTATTGAGTGGCTTAAAAGAAGTCAGCATTAAAAAGTTTTATATGATTATTTCAATTATGCATTGTCAATTCCACATTTATTCAGTTATCGCAATCATCCGATGTCGGCGCCATCTAGTGGAGAGTAGACGAATTATTTCCACATCAATCGCACTTTTGTTGGTATTAAATGGATTATCTTTTATTATGATGGAGTGTACGCTTTTGATGTATTATATTGGAATATGTGTTTGGGATGCATTGTGATGGTTGCAGTGTAACGTAACGAGAAGTAATAAGTGGATTAAAAAAAACCTTAATAATACAGTAAGGGATGAGAACATACACTACTGATGTATACAGATTAAAGTTTTATGGCCTTAAAATATACACTGCTCTGAACAATTGGGGAACGCATGGTTAACCCCCGCCTCCCCAACAAAAAATGAACCCCCCCCGAATAACCCTCCCACCCTTTAACCCCACAACCCCCCCGTCCCCCCCCAAGTGCGACGAAACCCAACTCAACTCAAAATCATCATGAATTTATTATGAGCGTAGCTTGAACCTTACCCACGTGAGTAATGTTGGTCCTGCTATTATAAATGAAATATCCTCAAGAAATTTCTAAGCGAAATCAAAAATTATATATAATTTATATTTGTTTATAAAAGTTGTTATATTAAATTATTTTTCTCGTCGCGTCGGCACGATCAATTTTTTTTTTTTCCGTTTCCATTTCCCGTGTTTCACCATCACAAGATTTCGAATTCTAAATATTCTGGGAAATTATTCTAAATTAATTCCCGTATTCAGATATGGTATCTATTGTAGTTCATTAATTCAAACCTGGCCATCGATAGTATTTCTTTCTCTTATTTATTGGAACGAATTTTGCGTGTTCCGTTAAGTTTTTCTTTACCTGAAAAAAAGAAAAAAAATATGTTGATCAACCAAAATCAACGACCAACAAACGATTATTCTTTCATTTCTTCGAACATCTATTTGGAAACGCCCCCTTCCCCCTTCCTCAATTACATTCTGCACTTTAAAAAATGAAGTTTGGGAACAAAAATACGTATAAAAAACGAAAAAAAAAAAAACCCCTAAAATATTCTTAAGAGTTGGAAAATAAAGTTTTCGAAAACGCAAACGATTCCAAGTCGGTTTATTCCTTATGTTCTGTAAGGGATACTCGCGCGAATTAAAGTCCGATTTTTTTAATTTAATTTTTATCGTCTGCTTGTTTTGCATATCGATGTTCGGATTTCGAATTCTAAATCGCCGAAGCAATTTTCTCTTTTCCTATACTTTTATGTTGTTATGTTAAATTTATTATTTTATTTTTTTTTATTTTCTTTCTTCGGCTTTATATTTGATTATTCGTTTTCCTATTCCTTTTGTATGCTTTTATCGCTGCTATTGTAAACGGATAGGAAGTTTAGAGGTTCTAGGAAAAAAAATCGAATTGTGCACGAAATTTCTTTTAATAGTTTTCTGATAGTTCGAAGAAGTTTTAGAATTTTTTGTAAAGAAAAGTAAATGCATTTGTTTGTCGTAAATATATATTTAAAATGAAATATTTCATGATAAAATCCATTGTTTTTTATTGGTGTTAAATCAGTAAATATTTCTTTTACGACATATTGGATTTCACACTAGAATTTGATATTAAAGAACGAGCTGGGCTTTAGTAAACTATCAGGATTTTTATTGTCATAAATATATATTTAAAATTAAATGTTTCATGGTTAAATAAATTATATTTTTAAAGTTTGTAGAAATTTCACATTTATTTTACTAGGTATTTTCGTATATCAGAATACTTGACGAGTAAATTTTAACATTTTCTCTAAAACCCATAAAGCTTTTGATGCCCACTAGAAGTAGTTAATAAACAAAGGGTAGTTTACTTAACTTTCATATTTATTTTGCTTATGAAAACTATTTATAGTATTATTTTGAATTACTTAAGAAACTAACATTATAAATTAACTCAGGGTTTTAACGTTAGTTTTAATTGTTAATGATTAACCATTTCCAATATGAGTAAGTGCTTTCAAAGTTTGTAATTTTGTACTTTTACGTTGCATCCTCTTTTCATGCAAACATTCATTTTAAATTGAAAAATTCGCCTTAAATACTCAAGTAGTGAACTACATCATTATAATTTTTAATATACAGAAATTAACTAGGAGCTTACATTTCGTAAACTAAGTTCGAAAAAAAAGCATATAATGATGCTTTACAAATGTAAAGTTATGATTTAACTTTCAAAATGCTTATAAATAAAAAATACTCATCGAGAAATTTAAAATTAACATAAAGTTAAGTGAAGTATACAGTACAGTTATGGAAATTGGTTTTTATGTTCGATGTTAAATATGGGATTAAATAATTACTTCTGAAGACCACTCATTTTACCCAAAATTGACAATTGATGTAAAACATATACTAACTAACTAAATTACATATGTTCATCTGAAAAAAATATTTAAGTTTTTTTTTTTAATTCTTTTTTTTCAATTATGGCTGGTGCAAATTTTTGGTAACGAAACTCAGTATACACAGTAGGGTGTATCGAAAAAAACAAGTTTTTGATATCAAATTTGTAATAGTGCGGAAAAGTTGCCTTATGTTATTGTTAGTATATGTGCAAAATTTTATTGATCTGAGTTAATATCTTCACATGCCTCTCAGACCATTAAATATGCTAAATTCCTTAATTTCATTTTTTTTTCTTAAAAATTATGAAATTGGAATCTTTAATTTTAATAGTGCGGAAAAGTTACCTTATATTATTGTTAGTATGTGTGCAAAATTTTGTTGATCTGAGTTAATATCTTTAGTTGCTTCTTGAGACCATTAATTATGCAAAATTCGCTAATTTTATTGGTTTTTCAATATATTTTTAAAAAAAAAATTAAGAAATTGAATTTTTTAATCTTACCAGTGCCGAATAATTGCCATATTACTCCTCAGAGAACGTGCAAATTTTTATTGATGTTGATTAATTTCTTCAGTTGCCTTTGGGGGCTGCATATCTGGCAAAATTAGCGAATTTTGCATAATTAATGGTCTCAGAGGCAACTGAGGAAACTAATCAACACCAATAAAAATTTGTGTACGCTCTAAGGAGTAATATGGCAATTATTCGGCACTGGTAAGACTTAAAAATTCAATGTATTAATTTTTAAAAAAAAAAAAATATATATTATATAAATATATATATATAATATAATATATATATATTTATATATATATATAATATATATATATATATATATATATATATATATATATATATATATATATATATATATATATATATACTATATATATATATATATATATATATATATATATTATATATAAATATTAAATATAATATATATATACTATATATATATATAATATAAAAGGGCAATTCTACCATAATTTTTAATTTTTATGTCCCTTTATGGTCCCTTGGGCATAACTTTTATTAAAAAAAAATTAATATTTCTTTAAATATCTTATCTTTTCTTTACCATTTTTCTTATATACTAAAAGACATGTATGGTCCTTTTATAATTGCAAAACGTAATTTTAAAGCAAAGAAACTCCAAAAAATTTTTAGAACACAAAACAATGCAGAAAAGGGAAATTTCCTTACCATCGTGTGTCCCGAATGTCAAATTTTAAGTTTAGGGGAGTAAGGCCCAAAAAAATTCCCCTACTAATACTTTTTTTTTTATAGCTAAAAATTACATTCATTTGGATTTTAAATTGAACTCACATTAAATAAAATAATACTGTAGCTTAACGATTTCCCTTCCATTGAATTTTGGCTTTTAACATTTATAATGCGTTTTTCTCGTCTCCTAACTTTGTCCCTGGGTTTTTGGTACATTCACTGACCTCATTCCAAAAGTGGTGAAGAGAGGCACTGGATTGAGCTACAGTGATTCTTCAACCTTGAAAACTGTATTGCAGAAAACTCACTTTTCAGTTAGTAGCCACATATTAATTGCTAAAAATAAATTATTTCAATTCACTCCAATACGAACAGACAAGCCCAAAATTTAAAAAAAAAAAAACTTAGTGAAATTGCCTGCGAGGCTTTTATTGCTTTCCTTACAGTCTCCCAGGTTTTAAGGTTAATTTTTGCTTGATAATTGAATTTTTTTTCTATAAATATGTTTAAGTGGAGTACAAGAAGTAAAAAAATAAAAAAAAATAATACAGAATCCCCTTTTTTTTTTTTAAATTAAACTGTTATAATAAACGGAGTTAATTTCAACACAAGAAAGACCGGAAAACAGCGTGAATCCCTACTAAAAATGATCCATAGAGATCAATACAAAAATCTATTGACATTAGTACAGCTTTATTGATATGTACCGATTTCTATGGATGTCCTTATTGTTATCAGTAGACGCTATTGATGTCAGTAACCTACTGATAATATTTCCCATTGATATCAATAAAGATCTACTGACATCAATAAAAAAAATATCAGTAGGCTACTGACCTCAATTGACATTAATAGGTCTGTACTGATATCCATAAAAATCTTACCAGTAGGCTACTGACCTCAATTGACATTAATAGGTCTGTACTGATATCCATAGAAATCCTACCAATAGGCTACTGACCTCAATTGACAATAATAGGCCTGTACTGATATTCATAAAAATCTTATTAGTAGGCTACTAATCTCAATTGACATTAGTAGGCCTGTACTGATATTCATAAAAATTTAACCATAAGGCTACTGATCTCGATTGATATTTATAGGCCTATTCTGATATCCATAAAACTTTTATCAGTATAGAATACTGTTCTCAAATTATATCAATGGAGCCTTTCTGACACTATTAAAAAACAATCTGTAGGGTTATGATCCCTATTGAAATCTGTAGATCTTGGTGTCGATGAAGTATTTTCCCCCAAGTTTGGAAATACGAACAAAATGTTTTAAAAATCTATAAATCCCTATCCAATACAATAATCCAACTAATCATTTTAAATACAATGAGGCAAATTCTTCAAAACACAAAATTAAGTTAACCCCCTCCCCCCCCCCTCAAATGGGGGAATAATGTAGGGCACAATTATTAATTGATAGTTATAATATTACCATTAATTGGTTTATTGTAGTTGTGTGCTTCCTCGCCAAAACTAATTTCTTAAGGTTTTTAATCTGTACCATCTTATAGTGGGATGGACTTTCTTTAAGTCGAGAGCCCTAATATGAAAGAATGTTTACTTTATTCTTGTTCGCAGAAATATTATATGCAATGAAAAAAAGTTGTTAACCAGTTAATCGTCGAATTACGAATCTATAATAGTACCCAGACTACCATCATTAATCTAAGGCTGGGTTCCCACAAAATAAAATTCGATTTTTTTTAAACTTTTATTGATAATTTTTAAAGGCTGACAACTATTTGAAATTTAATGAAAATTAACAAATGATTGCATTTTATTTTGTAATTAAAAATCAACTAATATAAATTATTTTTATATTGCTTATAAGTTAACATACAATTTATAAAAACAAAACATTATTTCGTGTCGTTGAAAAATTACTAATAGTTTCATAAAAAAAAAAAAGAATGCACATATACAAGTTTCGTACAACGTGGTGGGTTTTTTTTATAAAATTTTGGCTAAGGGAAAATTGCATGTGCAAGTTAGGCTTAACTTTAACAGGCATATAGTATTTGGCTATGAAATTACAATATAACGGGACTCATCGTCTAACGAATATTATAAGAGTTATTGTAAAATATATGTTGATAAACTAATAAATTGTTATATCTCTAATTGCTTTCGTCATCAAAAATCAAGCTATCGTCCAAATTTCTGTCTGGTTTTATAAATGGCAAAATGAGATTTGGTGACAGGACATTTCCATGAAAATCCTGTCTTGCTATTGGATGATTATTTTATTGACTTTCATTGAAAATTTATCTTCCAAATAAAAATTTTAAAAAGCTAGCAACTTATTTATAATTATGTTTTATCACAAAAAAGTATTTGTGTTTTTGGTTCTAGTTTCAATAACAGATTAAAATCTATTTCTGATTGTTTTTATAGTCTGGTGTACGAAAAAGGCAACAAAAATACTTGTATTAGTCATAAAACATTTGTAGAGAAAGAAATTCTTATTCATTTATTCAGAGTTTCAAAACATCTTTAGCTTGAGGCCGAAAAATTTAATTTGCATAAAACGTGTTTTAGTGCAAATCGGAAAAGGGTTATTATTTTTTAACCGCAGAAACCTAACATTTTATTTCTTTATTAGGTTTCACTAAAAACAAGCAATCATAGTTGGAAATTGCTGAGAAATATTTAATCGTTAAAAACCTCTTATATACTACCATTTACTCGCTGGGTCAGATCACGCTACCGATCCCTATAGCAATGCTTTGTAACTTAATACGTTTTTAAGTAAAAAAAAAATAATAATCTTTCGTCTCAAACTTGTTTATTAATAAATAAAAGAGGATTACGGAAGGACAAATTTTTTTAAGAGTTTTATTTTTTAATCTGATTCTAAACAATGTACGTGTCGTAATAAACAAACATAGTGCTCTCAAACAAACCAAACTCTTGCAAAAAAGTATTTCTTGGCTTGCTTCTTATGCCATAAAAGTTCGTTGCATTGCAAGATTTAATTGAAAATAGCTCTAAAAATATTTAAAGCAAATCTATTGAAAGTTTTAGTCATAATATTATTTTTAAATATTTTAGTTAAAAACTGTTAATAATCCTTAGCTGTAACCGCGCAATGTATTCGTTGTTTGTTTATTATGCTGTTAACAATGTGTTTTTTTATTATTTTTTAAATATATATATTAAATAATCATCCAAAGGATTAAAAGAAGATAAACCAGGTAAGTGCTTTTGCTATTTCACTATTTATAATGCTTGTAGATAGTTTTTTTTTAAAAACTCTTATCGGTATCGGTTCAACTTAGGGCGAACCGACGTACTGCATTTCGCAGTACAGTGAACTTCGTTTTTCAACTATCTAACAATAAAAACGGTGAATTAATCTCAGTTTATTTTTTCAATAGATATTTCAGACAAAAACAGCGTAAAAAGTGCATGAGTTAATAATACTAACTGATGATTTCATTTTCATATTCGAAAAGTTTATCACTGAAAACAAATAGCGGTTCTGGCTTTCCCATCAATTAACGTTTCTTTTTCAATAATTTTTGTGGATATTAGTTGTTAATCAATTTCTTAACAAAACTTATTTAACTATCAATGTTTCTTTAAACATAAAATTAAATTGTTAAATCGAAAAAAATAAGTTAGTTAAATTTAAAATTTGTTTTAATGGTTGTATTATAGAAGTGGAATTGTTTTTTAATATAATATCATCGGTCAAATGACAAAACAATCAATGTGCAGATCATAGGGATTCGCGGTTTTTGAAAAACAAAACTGTGTCATGGTTCAACCGGTTTTTTTTCTTCTGATTTAACCGGGGCCAGTTAAAAGTAACTAAAAACCAGCTGTAGTTGCTGAACGAATCCGTCTGTCTTTTTAGGTTAGTTTTGAATTATCGTATCACTAGCTACAAGATAGTGCTATTGGCAATGGGTGTCATAATTTAGGACCACAATTACTAGGAAGTTAACACCCAAGTGCAGTTGTTGCCTAACAACGGCTTTCTATGGCGACATCATGCGCAGCGTTGGGACTTTGGAGCATTAAGTGTACTAACTGTACTGTAATGTGTACTATGATTAAGATGTATTACACTAGAGATTTGGCGACGGGAGTCGCAATTTAGAATAACGAACTGATAAAGATTTATCTACTTAAGATATCTCGAAGGTATGTACGAATACTTCCAGAACAAACACAAAAAACATGTTAGCAGAAGAAATGATTTATATTAAGACGCCATTTTACATTTTTATACAATGAAATTCATATTAAAAGTTAGACTGTTTTTTTATTAAAAAAAGCTTTTCATGTGCCCCTTCCTGAAGATTTTTGTTGCTGTGTAAGGTGTTGGCTCGTTACTTGACTGTGGTTCTTAATGATTACCCCCATCGTCAACTGCAGTCGCGTAGCTCTTGTGCGAGGATTGATGAAAGCTAACAATAAAATTCAGTTAGGTATATTTGTGTTGCATAATTGTATTTTTGCACATTCATAGTTTTGTCATTTTACTGACAATATCAGTTTTAATTTTTTTTTGCTTTGTACTCACACATGTTCTTTTTTCCCTTTTTTTTCAGTAAGTGCTCTTTCAATAACAAAACATTGTGTTATTTTAAAAGCGAGTTAAGATGGGAGTCATTCTGATGAGTGCCCTATCTAACTTGTTGAAAAAAATCACAATTCTCTTCTTGGAAACTGCAGCTGATCTGGCAATTTTTCCCATAACTAATCAGGCTCTTTACCGCAACTCGTCAGAGTAACAAAGATCAACAACTGAATAGGTAAATCAACCCCACTTAAAATTTATAAGTCGCCAATGAACAGCCGGCCTTTATATCATAGTAGTACTGTCTAATAAATCCATGTTTCTCCCATGGTCAGCTGTATGTTGCTGATTTTAGAGTAGGTATACATAAGAAATCCTTCATATCCTGGATGCCAACTGAAGGACTGCAAAACATTGTGTATCTGGAAGGTCTACATTAAGCTTCGAATCTTTTTGAGAATGACAACCACTGTTTTAGGTAATCAATTGAAGGGAAAACCCCATTCCAATATTTTTATGAAAATTTTTCCATTAAGCTAACAGGTTCCCAGCAAGGCGGCACCATACTGCTGGTTAAAAAAGAAATTAAACATTTTCAAAAGAAAAATAGAAGAAAAAACAGTGTTTATAACGTAAACATAGACAAAAGTAAACAATTTTAAATTTTGCTTTAAAGAAAAACATTTTTATGTAAAAACCAGTTTAATTCTTTTTATAAAAAAATTAAACAAAGATTTTAAAAAACATGTCTGTACATTAAGTAGTAAAGTTATTTTATGATAATTATTACAGTTAAATTGACTTGTATGCTTTTAAGCTGATTCTTAACCGATCCACAATTCTTTAACGTGAAATCAATTGGTGTTAAAAAATGGTGAATGCTTAGCATAACAATTGATGAATAATTGAAAGTATGTATTGCACACTTTCTAACTGCAGCCAATTTCTTTCTCTTCAAATATATTTTTTGTTTTTACTTAAAATTTATAGTTTACAAAATTGACAACAATGAAAAACCCAACTTAACTTACCAAGCAGCTTGCTGCTTATTTACCTGTACCAAAACAATGAAGAATGGAGTCGGCTTTTGACTAGCTACCGGCTGGTATTCAATCACTGGTTTGACTTGCTTACCGTCTTAAGTGCAGTCAAACAGTATTTTTGACGCTATTTAGTTGTAAGTGATTTTATCCAATTGGCATTTGGGTACTTAATTATTCTAAAGTAACAATTTATATTTTTATTAATTACTTTTTTATTTCGAGCTATTTTATAACAGAATCGCTGCTAACAATCCACCAGAACACGGAAAAAATAAACGCCTGATGAAAAGAATATTTTTGTGGCGGAAAAGATCTTTACACTAATGAGAAAAGCCCAAATTATGTAATGTATTTAAAAATCAATTAAGTATTGTAATTCAAAATAATGTTTGCTTTTTCTTGAGTGAAATAATTTTTAAGTTTTAACAATTAGTTGATTGAATTTGTTTTAAGTTAAATAGTAATGCTCTTTAATGTGTTAGTGTTTATTTTTGTTTTTAATTTAACTGTTAATTATTTTCACTGTAATAGCGGCAACAAAGGAATTAGTATGATTATTTTTTATGAGTATCCTTTTGACTAATGTTTCGAGTTAAAAGTCATCAAAATTGATTCCGATTGCTTTTGTTGGAGGTTTTGGCAAATTGGTCAAGTACTAATGTGCAGTGGTGCATTAACAGAGTAACTATCTATGTTCCTAGTTCCTATTATCCACAAATATATTTGGATGCTATACTTCATACAAAAAATTACTTATAGAGATCAATAAAAACACTTATTCATGTATTTAACACACAGATATTGGTAAAGATAATATAAGTAGAAATTTAAAATTGTTAGAGATGTATTAATATCAATGCAGATTTACACAAAGATATCATTTGAGACATGTACGAATATCTTTAGAGATTTGTATGGTTATCAATTAAGATCAGTAGACATCATTAAATTATATCTGTACATGAAAATGGCCTACTGATACCAATAGCAATCAGTATAGATTTCTATTAATATCAGTATTGATTTGTATGGATATCAGTATAGATCAGTGGAGATCTATATTGATATCAATAGAGTAGAGCTGTACGTGGAAATGGCCCACTGGTATCAATACAAGTCAGTGTATTGATACCAGTAGAGATTTGTACGAATATCAATAAATATAGATCAGTAGAGATCTATATTGATATCAATAGAGGATAGCTGTACGTGGAAATGGCCCACTGGTATCAATAGAGGTCAGTAGAGATTTGTATTGATACCAGTAGAGATTTGTATTGATATCAGTATTGATTTGTACGGATATCCATACAGATCAGTAGAGATCTATATTGATATCAATAGAGGATAGCTGTACGTGGAAATGGCCCACTGGTGTCAATAGAGGTTAGTAGAGATTTGTATTGATACCAGTAGAGATTTGCATTGATGTCATTAAAGATTTGTACTGATATCAATAGAGATTTGTATGGGTATCAGTAGAGATTTGTATTGGTATTACTAGAAATTTGTATGGGTATCACTAGAGATTTGTACGGATATCAATAGAAGATTTGTATAGATATCAATAGCTGTACGTGGAAATGGCCCACTGGTATCAATAGAGAATATCAATAGAGATTTCTATTGATACCAGTGGGCCATTTCCACGTACAGATTTTTCTATTGATCTCTACTGACCATTTTTAGTAGGGATGTCCTTTCCTTCCGTTCCTGACCTTCCGATCCTTACCGTCGTTAGAATCTAGGGATGGAAAATCGAAACCAGTTTTAAGACTAACCGGTTTTTTACTATTTCGGTTTCATTGATAAACAGTTAGTTTCGTGAGGCCGGTTTCTTTAGAATCGGTGTTTTTAAAAAACTGCCGTCCCTTATTATAATTTTTTTTGTTTTTTGCAAATAAGCTTTGCTAAACTTTTTTTCGTAATTCTAGAACAATTATAAACCTTTTGATAAACATTTAAAGTGATTTTGAAAAAATAAATTTTACATGTTTTTAATACCTGAAATTAAAAATTATGGTAGAACTGCCCATATATATATATATTGAAAAAACGATAAAATTAGCGAATTTTGCATTATTAATGGTCTCAAGAGGCAACTAAAGATATTAACTCAGATCAACAAAATTTTGCACACATACTAACAATAATATAAGGTAACTTTTCCGCACTATTAAAATTAAAGATTCCAATTTCATAATTTTTAAGAAAAAAAAATGAAATTAAGGAATTTTGCATAATTAATGGTCTGAGAGGCAACTGAAGATATTAACTCAGATCAATAAAATTTTGCACAGATACTAACAATAACATAAGGCAACTTTTCCGCACTATTACAAATTTGATATCAAAAACTTGGTTTTTTCGATACACCCTAATACACAGTTAAAGTAACCATTGAAAACATTCCTTTTGGGGTCAATTGTATACCTTTTTAGCGACTTTATCACTTGCACCGGCGAAATGGAGGAATACCGAAACATACGAGAATAAGAAAAAACTTAATTTTTTGGTGCTTCAGAAGTAGAATTAATGTAGCCAAATTCACATACATCAAACTCCGTCATTTTCAGTACAGGAAAAGTACTTACCTTGGTTGTACCAGCAACCGTGGTAAGTACTTCTGTCTTGTATTGTTAGTAGAACCATAAAAAAAAGAGAATCATTCAAAATACGAATCTAGACAGTATAAAAAAAGAAACAGCTGTTCCAAAAAAAAAAACTACATTATTGTGCTTTGCTAGATTGAAGGCATTACAAGTAGACCTTTAATTGAAAAATAAAAAAAAATTTATTTGTTATCAAGACAAATAATAACAAAAACATTAATTAAAAAATCTATTTTAGTTAAGATAATTTACTATTATCTAATCTATACTTCAGTTTAAATTGTTGAATTGTTACTGTTCTGCTTTAAAACATTTTTATACAAATTAAAAAGTTACGGTTTTCAAATATTAAAAAAATATGGTTTACATTTTATTCGCACTTTTAAGCACTCAGATTTTAATCACCCAAATAGTCTTTTTATTACATCAATAAAATATTATGAAATTTTAAAATCTGGTCGCTTAAGGGAACGTGCACATTGTTTTGCAAGGCTCCCTATTAAACGGCACTCTGAATACATGGCATTAATTTCCATGACTTCACTTACGTACTTGTCTGGTCACTAAATTCTGTTATCGCTTTCCTAGAAAACAACGACTTAACAACTCACGTTTTAAAAATATCAATTACAACATTTCCAACCGTGCAATATTTGTCGCCCTGTGCGCCTCAATAGCCGTTGCAAATCTCTGAAGGGGGCTGGGGAGCCCAGTCGGTTAAGCGCTCGCTTAGCATGCGGAAGGTCCCAGGTTCGGGTCCGGGCATCGCCAAAATAGCTGCCGACCTATAAACGGCCCGTGCAGCCAAAATGTCCGACGAATAATACCCCGTGTAAGGGAGTGCACGTTAAATATCCTTCAGAGTCCTAACGCTGCGTACGATGTCGCCCTTAACGGTTGCGTTGGGTGCCTATTCAGGTGTGGCTCGTCATCTGACTGTGGTTCTAAAATACGACGCCCGTCGCCAATAGCCCTCGTGTAGCTCTAGTGCGACGATAATTCAAACCAAACCAAGCAAATCTCTGAAAAAGTATTTCCCTGTAAGATTCCCTTATTCATGAAATTTCCCTATTGTGTAGGGATTTTGCAAGTTCTTTCCCCATACAGAAATCCCCCTTTGTCGTGTTGTTGCCATCATGAAATAAATAAAAGTCTTCGAGACTCTTCAAGATTTTTTTTAGAGGTGCCGATCTACTTTTCAAAAGATTTTTTTCTTTTCATTTTGGAGGAGGGACTTTTCCCAGAGTCCGCTTTGTATAAGTAGTCGGGAGTTCCTGGGATGGTTCAAATTTTAACATTAAAAAAATTTCTTAAACTTCTTTTTTGTGACGAAATAAAGGAATTTTGATGTGCTGTAGTAAAAACAAAAAATCTGTCATAAGCACAATAAGGATTAAACTTTATTTTTAGTTCGTGAAGTGGATTTCATCAAGTTTTCTAAACAGGGAACTTTTCAAAATAAAATTTATATTGTATTTTAATCCCTACATATTTAAATTCTATTTATTTTTAATACCCTCTACCGTAAATATTAATCTAATCCATCGTAACAACAAAAGTCTAATTATCCAATCTTCTTTTTTGTTTTTAAAACTATTTAAAATTATATATTTCTAAAATTATGTCAGTGCAATTTAATATTTCCACGACTTTGGTTCATAATTTATGACGTAAACATTGAATAAATAAACGGAATGAATACCTATATTCGTTATAATGTATCTGTATTCGAATAAATTTATTAAATATATACAGCATATAAGTCAAACAAACCACTTTACTATTTCGCCATAAACTTTCCAAACTTTGGGATACCGAATACAAGTGTTTATGTTCTTTTTTTAATTTTTTTAATTATTACTTACAATGTCTTTATATTTTACAAGAACCTTATTTTTTATGTTCACCGTTATTAAATCAGAAACAAAGAATTATCTAAAACTCAACCAATAAATCAATTTTTTGAAAAACTAAGCAATCTTCCACCAAACAGCAATATTTTTTATGAATTTTATAATCTGAAAAAGATTTAATATTACCATTGGTAAATATTTTTAAATTGCATTTTTAATATAATTTGAAAATGTTCCTGTCATGCAAAAATACTGGAAAAATTTCTGCATGACATGAAAACTAAACTGTCAAATTCTTTTCTGTTTTATTTTATAATTATTTTTTTTTGAAAATTCCTAATCGCTGTACCCATCCCACTATAAAAATCGAGTAAACAGTTTCGAATGATTCTTAAAAATACATCCTTTAAATTACAATCATATATCTAATATCTTTTTTGGAGCCAAGAGCAATAGTTTTCAAAAGATGATTCTAAAATTGTGTCAAAGTCGTCTTATGTATATCATGTGTTGAACTCCAAAAAGTGGTACATTAAAAAGACACGAAAATAAAACGCAAAACATTGCCGAAAAAACACATCTTTATTGTGAAAATGTAGTAAAATAAGATAACGTCAAAATTAAATATTTCATCATCAAAACTCAATCATCAATTTTGAAACATTTTGGCAATAACATCCAACAGATACATATCGGGTGCATCAGAACTTGAATTTATTACTTCACACCTCCAAATTGATTAATCTTTTTCATCCAACTTTGTTTCATAGGTTTGGTCCTTTAACCAGTAGTTCTGTAAGACATCAGTCTCCATCCCTTTATTTGCGACGTCTTTATCAACTTGTATTCATATCTGTATTTTTGCTGCACATCCCATCATATCTCTTCCCAGCGTGAAGCTTTTTACTGAGGAATCAACTCTGCTGAACTCTCTCCTTCATTGTATTTCTTGATTAGTCCCATAAAGCGAAGTCTTTTGGATGAGCCATGAAATACTTCGGCACAGGATTTTTGAAGAAAGGGTGTTTCATTGCCTTCTTAGCTGAAACTCTGTAGTGGGGATATTTCTGGAGAAAAGCGTGGATGAGGTCAAGGGCTGCTCTCCTTGTGTTCTTGTCCACTTGTGGGAAATCCTTCTTGAGACTATTGTTGAAGTTCTCCTTTTTTATAGCTTTTTGGAGAATGTGATGATAAGAACTATGTTTCCAGTTCTCCCCTTTCACTTTTGACTTGGCTCCTTTCATATTAATGAGCGGGAAATTTGTGAAGAGCTCGACCATCATTACCCCGAAGGCCCATAAGTCGACTGCCGAACCTTTCGGGATTTTGGCCTTGGCTCCTTTGGATATTGATGCCTCCGGTGGCCTGTAAATGACTGGCGGGCGGAAGTCAGAGTTCGTAAGACCTTTGCTTTGACTTACGAAACCAAAATCACAGAGCATGGCCCGGCCATGTTGTCCTATCAATATATTATCAGCCTTTATATCAAGGTGACACAGGCCCATGTGGTGCAGATATTCCAGTCCATTTAGAGCATCCAGCATGTATCGCTTTGTTTCTGTGAACGGGGCTTTGCGGAAGACGTCAAGGAGCCGCTTTTCTTGCTTGGGGCTTACGAAGACATGGTAGTCTCCATATACATGTTGCTCCAAAAGTTTGAGGACATTCGGATGAGCTAACTTCGGCCAAGTCTCTGTTTCTGAAGGCTTGACGCGGCGTGACAGGACTATTTTGGCAGCAACTTCCTCTTTTGTTTTCTTGTGACGAAGGAAGTGAACTTGTCCGTAGCCCCCCTTCCCCAACAGGCCCTCGTAGTCATACTGTTCCTTCAGAGGTGTGAGTGCATAAGGACACTTTTCTATAATTGTCTTCGTTAAAGGGGGTGGGGGTCTTACTGGAGGAAAGCTATTGGAAGTGTCTTGAGTTTCCGCGTCTAGATCCAGATTTAATCCCAATAGGATCCTTATCAGAGAGTCACTTGTTGGAAGAATGATCGGCTTGGTTTCAATCGTAGGTTGAGCCCTGAGTTCAACTTCTTTGATCAAATCATCAATCACGTCCTTTATTTCTTGATCGATGTCTTTATCCTCCACTATTATATAAGTGGTAGCATTTTTGCTTGTGAGGGCATCAACTGGATGTGGCGCATTTGATTCATTCTGAAGAAGGAGTTCAACTTGTTTAATAACGTCCTCCAAGGTTTCAGCGACTTCAGGTTCAATTTCGTCTTGTGGCTTGGCACGTGAATTGGACGTAGTTGATTCAAAGTTGAAGTCTTCTGCATTTTGCTCCAAATTTTGAAATGACTCTTTATAAATAGTCAATTGGGAAGCAATTGCAGTTTCTGTGTTGAGGAATTCTTTTACTTCTTCGACCTCCTCAATTGTTGGAGTTTTTATGGAGAGGGTTGAAATGTGTTGGGGATTTTTCAAACCCTTTGAGTTCTCCTGAAATTCTGTTGAAGACTTTTCTCCATTGGAGGAATTATCCTAAAAGGTAAATAGGTCTTTTAATTTTTATTTTCTACCATAAAAACAATTTGCACTCTTCTGTTGAACAAATTAGTTGAAACATTTAAAATCGCGTTAGTATTTTGGGTTCTTATTGCTTACATTTGTTCTTCATATTTAATGATCAAATTAAAGAAAGAAAATACATAATATGCTTTCATTAAAAAATTTCTGCAATAAATTATTTTTAAGTGGACCGGTACCCCAAAAAATGCCAAAAATATATATTTTTTAAATTTTAATGCAATTTGTTTATTAACTCTAAGAACACTATTCAAAATTTTTTGAAATGACACTTTAATACGAAAAAAAGTTATTAAACCTTTTCTAAGAAGGTTATTTTCCCTACTTTTACTTCCCAGAAAATAATTAGATTTGCTCAAATGCAGCGAGCTAAGGAAATTTCAAAAAAATAATTTCTGTATAATAGTTGATGTTTATGAATGGTGGCAATTCAATGGTGGCAATCAATTTTCTCAGTGTGATGTTTTCTATTTCTAATATTGGTTAAATTACTAATATGTTTACATAAATTTAGAGCTTCAAAATTTGTATCACTTGTTAAGACATGCCTGATTAATAAAAAATGGTAAGAGGTAAGGTCTAGTGTAAACATACTTTTTAAAAATGATTAAGTTAAAAATTTAAAACAAATATTTTTGACCTTTTTTATAAATAAAATCTACGTAAATTTTGTTAAACTGATACCTCTCAACAGCCATAAAAATGCTTTTAATGTATGGTGTGGGAATATTTTGCAAAAATTGATTAACAAATCTTTGAATTGCAATAGGAGTAGTACTTAATTTTAAGTTTTATCTGTTCAATGAAAGTTAATTCTTTGTGAAAACAGTTTAGTTTGCATGACAATGATAAATATACTGGATTTAAATTTTCGGTCTTTCTTTGGTATTTTTTGAAATGTCTATACAAATTTTAAGTTAAAATAAAGAATCGTGGCCGGATATTTTACGCCATATCTGGAACCCAGACATATTTGCATTATAGCAACCTTTGGCGAAATTAGCAATGGTAAAGTCTCTTATCCTGTCACGTTCTCTATTCTGCTGACAGTCATTGGTTGTCTCGGCACTCGATGGGGTTTGTAGGCATTCAACCTGGCGATATTTTTGGAAAGACGCCATATCCCGGCCACGATTCTTTACTTTAACCAAGTGCTGATACTGCTGATGCAGTGCTCTGTGGTTACACGTAAATGATTCAATAATAATTTTATATTAATTAACTACTAGAACTCTTTAGTTATTTTTATATGAATTTGAACTCATTATTGTTTGTTCGTCTCTTTAGATGAAACTGACGTTTTCAAAGTGAATGACTTAGATCCCGAGTTAAAAAAAATGAAAGAGAAATGAACAATAACTTACCGTTGAACTTTCAGCTTTGCTCTTTTTACCTCCACGGCGAAAGAATTGACTGTAAAAGAAAAAAAATTGTATTATAATTTGGTAATTGATCAATTAATGTAATTTTCAACACACATTTACATATGGATTTTTCACGTTATGGATTAATACAAAAGTTAGAATGTACTATTAATGAAAAACCTGGCAGAGCTAGTTTGTTTATTCGTAGAACACAATTTTCCACTTAAAATCCTCAAAACCACAAATGCCGCTAAATTGACGTGACCCTTGGCAATTGCTAAAAGAGATTTTTCTTCAAAATTACTTGCAAAACATATTTAAGTAAATAAGGTTTGAAATAATATGGGTTTATATAAAGAATATATGTGCTTCGGATTTTTCAGAAGCATAGAAGATATATTTCTCTTTAACTAACTTCCTCTTTGTTTTTCGAAAGCAAATCGTCACTTACGTTTCCACCTGTGCTATCTCAATTTGCACAACGGATCATATTTACTGTACGGTAATACTTGATGAGCTTCCCAAAATCTCGCCAAATGTTCGTATGCTGGCGACTTTTGACGTCATGCTCCCTGTGCTGCGCTATTAAATAATGGGCAGATAGGGTTGTCAGAAAACATCATAGTTGCGAAGTCAAAGAATTCGTATCATCAGTCTGTCAGACAGGTTGCCGCACAAATTATTTATCGCCAAATACGAAAAAATCGCGCCAAGGATTACCGTACAGTAAATCTTGTCCGTTGAGCATAGTGAGATAGCACATGTGGGAACTTATGTGACGATATATGCGACGGATTTTTCAGAAGCATACATAACATATATTCCTTCTAAACTAACTTCGTCTACGTTTTTAGAAAGCAAATGTAAATAATATGGAAATAATTGAGATATTAACGTTAATTTGTTGCAAAAGTATTATGCTTTTGAATAGAAAATATTTTTCGTACATTAAATAGGATATCTAATAAATGGTTTGTACTCACCGTAGCCTTCTAAAAAACTTCGTGATCCGACCCATCTTGATAGAATAGTTTGACAAGATTTGGGGAAAATATCAATACTTGTTGATGATATTTAAACAGTTGAAATTGTTTAAACAACTGTTAAAAGGTATTTAAACGGTTGATTAAGTTTAAAATAGTATTTCCAAGAACACAATCTCAAAAAATTCGCATATATATTTTTAGCTGCTTACATCAAGGAGTTTATTGCTTGAATGTGAAATTCAATTGTTGAAACTCAGTAAAGTGAACATTGTTGGGCATCTCTTCATTATCAAAACAATGATTTCTTTTTTAAAAAAAATTCTGGCATTCAATTTCTTAAAACAAGGAAAAAGTATTGTTTAGATGAGTGGCTTTGTTATAAATTTACAAAGCGTATTACTTTCAATTTCTTAATTCAATTATTCCTTATATGAAATAAAATCTAATGAAAATATTGGGCTGGGATTGAAAATATCAAAATTAGATTTTATGTTGAATTTATTTATTCATACAAATTTTTTTCAATATTTTAAAATACTTTAACATATTCAAATTACATTAAAAATACAATTTAAAAATATTTATAATACATTTGAATTTTTTAAAATATTTACAATATTGATATTGATTCTTTTTCAGATTATAAAATTCATAAAAAAATATCGCTGTTTGCTGGAAGGTTATTTACTTCATCAATAAATTGATTTATTGGTTGAGTTTTCATATAATTAATCGTTTCTGATTTATAACGGGAAAAATAAAGTTCTTCTGAAACATAAAGACAGTCTAAATCATAATTTAAAATATTAATAAAGGATCCTAAATACACTTGTCTTCGGTATTAAAAAGTTAAGAAAGTGTATGCCAAAATAAACAAATGGTTTGTTTGACTTATACGCTGCGTATATTTAATAAATTATTTCTGAATTTTTATTAAGTAACAATTGAAGCGTTTCACACTAACACTTTTACTATATTGCCACGGAGTAGTCCAGCTGGCCTACTCGGTAGAGTGCCCGAGTCGTAACAAGAAGTTCCTGGTTCGGGCCTCGGCTCTTCATCGCCTTTTATGTGTTATTAATTATATTAGATATTCAAATTATTGTTTACCTATTTTATCAACTTATGCAAATTCATCTTTCAGTTATTCCTATGTTTATTCAAATTCGGTTATCTCCCATAATGCCTTTGTTTCCTATATAAGAAAGCTGCTTTCCCCCAGTCGGGGTTGTTGAATAAGTTCTGTGCTAATAAACGTTACTCTGTCTAAAGTTCTCGTCATTCTTTAATACCTGCTAACTAACAATATATAACTATAACTGATTTTCTTATCTCACCGAGGGTTCAAAAAAAAGTTCCAAATGATATATAAACGCGTAGCTAAAAGGCTAACTGAAGTTTTAAAGCAATTATAACATGACTTAATAAAATGTAAAATTAGGAATGTTACAATTAAATTCATTTTTCAGACAGTGGCATATTTAGAATAAGTAAAACAGCTCGTTTAATGCATTTAAATGGCTTTATTTTTTATTTATTTTGTCTTTAAATTTAATAAGCTTACTCTTTTTTTAGTTTTGGCACCTTTTATAATATCTGTCCTTGTTCCTCGTTACTTCCCTTACTTTTGAAATTTTTACTAAACTTTAAATCTTTATAGTTTAACTTCAACATTTGCATCAATATAAATTTTTAAAATCTAAACAAATATTCTTTTGGAAAAACTCGAGGCATATAAAGTAATAAACTTGAAATTTCGCAAAAAAGTTCTTTCTTAAAATTGTTATTGTTTATCTGAAATAAAATTCAATTAATTTTAGTTTTTTCGTTGAACAAATCTTCAACAACATATTTTAAAAATAATAATGTTTAAAACTTGTTTACTTTCATAATTAATTGACCATTTTTAATTACAAAATTTCACTTCAATATTGTTTTATAAAAATAAAACCTTCGTAAAAAAAAACTGAAAATTAATTTTCACTTTAGCAACACAGTGCAATTAAAGGTTGTTTCAGAAGCAAAATAAAACTATTTCTAAGTATATAATAATGTTTATTTTTATGTTCCCATTATTTTTTGTTAGTTCTCATATATAATAAGTAAATAACAAAATAAAGAAATTGATTATGCATCAAACCTACAATATAAAACTTATTAATATTCATTTTAAATTAGCACTCTTTATATCTAAAAATATACTATTACATAATTTATCCTTTATATAATATTCAACATACAAGTGTTTTGTGGTGCTTTAAAAGATTTTTAAACAAAGGTTGTGCGTTAAAGAATTTCGGAGATAACAAAAAAAAATGAATTATTAAAGATGAATTGAAATTCTAATACAAAATCAGAATGTCTTAGACAAATTGAGGGAGTTTTGAAAAAAAATTAAAGCATTAATTGTTTATTTTAATGAGTTACAATTTATAAAATAAAACAAGGTTTTTCAAAACTGTTCGGTAAAATATTTAAAATTATTCTTTTTCATACAGTTTCTTTTGTAATGTGTAATATTTTTTAAGGTTTCGCCTTGTTTTACGTTAGTTGATTAATATATAGGATGGAAGATATAATTATCCCCTTAAATTTTGAGATATTATAGACTTGCAATTTAATAAATAAGAAAAAATATATAGATGATCTAGTTTAAGTAGTTCGATCGAAAGCGAATAGCAATGCTAAGGGATATATGCTGAACTAGGTAAATTTTACGTCTGAGAGTGGACTACTCTCACTACGTCCCGCTTAAAATTGTAATCGTGCAGAGAACTTATTTGAAGAATACACGGAAGAACCGATTGATTTCTTTAGAGTCTTTCCGTAATTGTGTATGCTTAGCGGACATTGGCGACCGAAAACCGGTTTATCTTTCGGTTCTTCAATCGCGGTACAAACGTGTGACTCCTTCCCCTGATCTCTGGCGTGAATCAGGGTTGCCGCGAAAGATAAACAAAGCGAGTAACCGGTTTCTTTACACCAGTTTAGTTGATTTATCGCTATCATCTCCAAAGAGGCTATTAAGGAAAGCCTTCTGCGAAATCAATCGGTTCTTCCCGTGTCTTCTTCATTTATAAGGAATGTTAGCTATAAGCACATTGAATCTGGCGCAATCCAAAACCGTAACGCCGCCGCATGCAATGTCGTTTAAAAAAAATATGGGCGGCTTCTCAGATGTCGGTTACCTCGTCACTTAAAAAAGGTTCCAAATAACTAGGCCCATCATGAATATTACTAGTGTAACGAAACTGTAGAGCGACGTCAATTGAATAGTGGAAGAACGTGCTAAGTGACAAAAAGATGAAAACGAGAAAATGAGATTTGGAAGTTTTCAGTTTGCATTCATGTCTGTTACAGTAAACTTAAAGTTTATGAAAAAGTGGAAAATTATTATCGTTAAAGAATTTAGTAATTTAGTAATATGTTGATGGACACAAAAAATCTACTTTTTTTTTAAATGTCACCTAGCACGTTCTTCCACTAAGCTCTTCCATTTATTTAACCCTCTAATGCATACTGTTACCGTTTGGTAACAAGTTACATAATCCACTTTATTCTATTAAAGTAGACCTCCCTGTCGACAAATTTGTGTTTTTTTCATCTATTACATTCCGTTTTGAAGTTTTTTAGTTAATAATAACCCTCACAGATGACAGTAGTAAAAGTGTATTCAAAATTAAAGAGTGAGGTTATTAACTGTTGCGAAATTACGTTTTTAACAGTATTCAAAGTATAATAATATTAATACTAAATACAAAAAAATTGCTTTGACAAATTAATTGTAGTTGAAGAGGGTTATTTTGAAGTATATTTAGCAGTTTTCTAGTCATTATTATCAAAATTAGAATTTTGTAGTTGGTTTTTGTAATATGAAAATTTAAAATTTAAAATATTTAAATTCTAATGTGGTTATTTTTTTTCAGTATTTTGCCCATAATGTATGAGTATTAAAGATTCATATATATTTTTTCGGGATGAAAAAAAAATTCATGCATTAGAGGGTTAAACCGATAAGCGTCACAAAATAAACGTATACATCTTCCAACGTTAATGTTTCCAAATCAATGTATTACAGTAGGATTTCCTTCCAAGACTGTTTACGATCTTGAGTTACAGCGAAATGGTGTTCTCTTTGAACGAAATAACATCGAATTTCCTGTTAATTTCCGTCTGCTAAGATTTCTATCTGTTATCGTAGCTCGAAACATTTTTTCGTCTCTCGATGTGCAATCGTCAGGTTACACTGTAAATGAAATGTGTAGTTGCATAAGTCACATTTTCTTAAGAATAACGAAGATACATGAGCTAGCTTCTTTATTGACGGCTTCGTCCATTTAAACAATGTGTCCCAAAAGGTCGTTTACAAACTTTAGTTTTAACGATGCGTACGATGTCGCCCTTAACGGTTGCGTTGGTTGCCTATTCAGGTGTGGCTCGTCACCTGAATGCGGTTCTAAAATACGACGCCCGTCGCCAATAGCCCTTGTGTAGCTCTAGTGCGAAGATAATTCAAACCAAACCAAAAAAAAACAAACTTTAGTTTAGTTTAGCCTATGCTCGCCGGTTGCGGTTGAGCCATTAGACGGCGAGCCTCCCAGTAGCGAGAAACCAACTCAGGAGATAGTTGTTGAAGTCCAATACACGACGACATGTGGCCAGCAACCATATCCTTTCAGACGTGCAGAGCGGGCAAATGTCCGTGTTGGTCACACCAAGGCGGTGGTAATGGGCTTCCAGATAATCGTTGATTTTCGTTTATGATTAATCAATGACTTTCGTTTACAAACTTATCATGCCGGTCTGTCATATCGCTGATGAACAAGATTTATATACAATATTACAAATTGGCCAGGAGTGTCACTGACACGTGCTGCCGCAGTCCTGGCGATAAGCTCTATGTCCGATGATACGGGTGTCTCGTACACTATGGACTTCATGTGTCCCCGCACACTGTTAAAAATTTCAGTTCAACGTTGAACCAAATATTGGTGAAAAATCAAGAACTTCTTGTAGATACACCATAAAATGGTTCAACACAAATTTCTCATTCTGGGAATAGACCTGCTTTCACGAAAAATTGGTTCAATTTCTACTAACTACAACCAATAATTAACTTGTTTACTCAAACGCAGGTTACATTACTAGTATTGCTCCAGCTTAAGAATTGTTGTCCGTCCGTGGCCGAGTGGTTATGACATCAGCCTAGAGATTTAATATTCTCAGAAGTGCGGGGGTTCGAATACCATCTACTGCCAATTATCCTATAAATATGATCTCTGTACAGGAAATAGTAGAAAAAATCCTCAATTGGGGGACCCTTTTTATGGTTCAACCTTTTACTATAGTTACGCGTTAGGAAAATCCCGTATATGGTTCAACCTCTCACCATAGTTACGCAATTTTAAAATACCGTTTTATGGTTCAACAGTCTACCAAATCATGGTTGTAGCAACTTTGAACCGTAATTTGGTTCAACCTTGAACTATTATTTTTAACAGTGCAGATAGAAATCCAATGAAGTCGGGTCCGTGGTTTTATGGAGGCCATTGGACTGATCCGCCTCTACTGATGGACCAAAGCAGTTTTAATTTTCGAACATTCGGAATCTTTATGTAAATCTTGTTCATAACTGTAGGATAGACCAGCATGTTAAGTTTGTAAACGACCTTTTGGGACACTAGTTAAAAGTATAAACGGTCCGGCACTTACATCTCAGTTATTATCTGAATAATATGAGTTTTGCATATAGTCCTTCATGTATATTGAGTACCATGTACACGTACACGTACCACGTACAATGTAAACTATTAATAAACCTTTTTTTTAATTAGCTGGATTTTAATGAGACAGTACAACCGTTGTTTAGCTTGTTGATTAATTTGCAATTATCATCATTTTAAGTTATAAGAAAAAAGTTATTTTAAATATAAAATTCTGAATTATTTCGTTAAATTTTGTATTATAATGAATATACCATTGTTACATCTTTTATGATCCTGTAAAATTAAAAAAAAAGTTACATTAACTTTTGATCTGCAGAAACTTTTTTGGTAAAATTTTTTAAACCACTTCACAGAATGATAAAAAGTTGTTCGCATTCTGTCTCTTACATCTAACTTTGTTTCAAAAACAGATGCAGAACTGTTTCAATGAATACTAAAGAACTTTTCAATTAGCTACTCCGCGTGACAGGTTTCAAACAGTCAACCACTTTTATTTCCATACAAAAGTTAAAGCGAAAGGACATTCTTGTACTTATTTGAGTCTCGTCTTACAAATTGAGACGATCCCTCAGCGAATTGCCCATCTAAATCTTAATCCGAAACCACAAAGGGACAGAACAATACAAACAATAGAACCATTAATCCTCCAACACCTTTTCCCAACAACAAATTAGCTGGTGCTCCACTTTCTATTCTTTTTCGGCTCCGGTAATATCTCAATGGCTTCTGCGAGTAAAAGTATCAATCCAAAGCAAAGATCTTATGAGCACGTTAAGAATTAGGATATTTGCTTTTAACAGCCAAAACTTGGATACATATTTTGTAATATTTTCCAATATCCATCTTTATTTAACGCGTAATTGAGACAATAGTCCCACCACTTAAATATTGTAAAATAAAGTTTTGGAAGATTTGGACACCACTTTATCTCTTTGACTAATGCAATTCCATGCGTTTTAGTGCGCACTTCTGAATATGCCCCGATGATTACCACAATTTGGAATGTGATATAACTAATTAATAAGAGCCTTGTGGTCCACATTTTTATCCTCCGCGAATGCCTTTTACGAGAACCCAACTTGACGAAAGAAGTGATACATCTAGTTGATAGACGACTCCATTAAGAATGCGCAGTTCATGGTGAGGGGGAGGCAAATGGGCAAATGTGCAACACCTGTGTCTTCTGCTTCTCGTATTCGTATTTATTAAATATTACTGCTGTAAATAACAAAATTTAAAAAAAGCGTAAAAGTATTAATAAAAAAACATTAAAACTCTCCAAACTATCAAAATTAAAACACCAGAAATATCTGGCTGAAATTGCTGAAAAATTCCAAACCAGTAAAATATAGCCCACTTATTTCAGGATTTCTTCTGGTTTTTTTTCTGCAGTTAGGAGATAAAAGAAAAAATCGAATTGTATAAATAAAATACAAAATTATAACATAAAAAATATATTACTAAATACGTTAAAACATTTTAAAGTAGCATAAGACAATTCTATTTGTTTAAAATACATATGCAGTGCCAAAATTTTAACCGTCACATTTAAAGCAGTATTGAA